>OY720444.1:43754358-44186376 GCA_963082915.1 Dolichopus griseipennis | reverse complement strand
AAAGTTTTTTAATATTCCAGGATACTCAGCTTATTTTAATTCCAATAATTTATCTAGAGGAGGTGGTACGGCGATTTATGTCAAACAGAATTTGGAACACAAAGTCGTGGAAGTGTTTGAGCAATTCAATACCATCATTATTTCACTAAGCGACACTACTCCAGATTTAAAAGTTGGTGTATGTTATAAAAGACCAAGTGATAATAATAATGAATTTATAGCACACTTAGACTTAATCTTTGATAGATATAAAAACATTATTATAAATGGGTGACTGCAATATTGATTTATTAGTTGATGCAGAGCTCACTAGGATCCTATAAATCAATGTTAGAATCTAATGGAATTAGTATTAAGAATAAATTAAGTAAGGAATATGCTACTCGAGAATAACTGAAAATTCTTCTACGATCATTGATCACATTCTTTCAGATCTCGAAAAATATGAATTTGATTTCAAGTTGCATGATATTGTAAATTTAGATCATAAAGCCGTATTTGTCAAAATAAATAAAATTGTAAAAAAAATGGAACCTATTTTCAAAAAGGAAATTGATACCACAAATTATAAAATTTTTAAAGATAATGTTAGAAATCTACTTGTGACAAATAATAGTGATTGTGTCGATGATCTCATTGATATATTACAAAGAGCTAAGGTAAACTCTACAATAAAAAAGCAAATGAGAGTCAGAAAGGATAACTTATGGATGACAAATGATTTGTTAAGCATAATAAAAAAGAGAATAGACTGTTTAAAAAGTTAAAAAAAAATCCCCATAACCTTGAAATACTAGCAAGATTTAAAAGTGCTAAAAATAAAGTAACTTATGAAATAACAAGAGCAAAACAGAATTATTTCAATAATAAAATACAATTGGCTGGCTCTGACCAAAGAAAAATCTGGAAAGTACTTAACAATTGTATCTTAAAAAAGTCAAATGATTGTAACAAAGTAATAAAGAAATAAATATTAGTGGAATTAGAATATGTGATAGTTTTGAAATTGCAAAACTGCTTCAATACTCACTTCAGTGAAATTGGAAACAAATTAGCAGACAAAATTATTGATTCTGAAAATTATACAATAAAAAACATTTTGAACGGTCAAACAATTTTTCTACAACCAACGGATGAAAAAGAAATATATAAAATCATTATGCAGTTAAAAAATAGTACACCAGGAGCTGATAATATAACAGCCGCAGATCTAAAGCATGTTGTAACATTAATAGCGCCTAAAATTGTTTGTTTGATAAATAAATGCCTATCTACTGGTATGTATCCTGAGTGTTTAAAATCAAGTATTGTTATACCTATACTTAAATCAGGGTCACCACTGGATGTGTCGAATTATAGACCAATTACTCTTACAAGCTGCGTAGGAAAAGTGTTTGAAAAAATTATAAATTCAAGATTTCATTCAAGAGGTCGTGGGCTTTGATAGGAATCAATTTGGTTTTCAAAAACGAATTGGAACAGACTCTGCAGTTTTCGAATCTACTAACTCAATTATAAACAAATTGGATGAAGGAAATTATGTATGCTCTGTATTTGTTGATTTAAGAAGGCCTTTGATACGGTGAATCATAGTATCTTACTTGATAGATTGTATGAAATTGGAATACGGGGAGCAGCTCAGGATCTACTTAACTCATACCTTAAAAATAGAAAAACTATTACGAAAATTAATGGAGTACTGAGTAATCAGATTACAATAAATATTGGTGTTCCTCAAGGGTCAGTGTTAGGTCCTACATTATATCTGCTCTATATTCATAATATCCAGTATGCGAATTTACTAGCTGAATATAAGATCTTCGCCCCCCGATGATACTTTACTTATTTACAGTGCCAAAAATTGTGATGAATTAGAAAGAGTAATAAATGCAGATTTGTGGAGATACAATAATTGGCTTAAAGGTAATAAATTAACTATAAATGCTGAAAAAACAAAATATATAGTATATAAAATCAGAAATAAAGTTGATATAAATCCAAAACTGCTAGTAAATAAGATTGAAATTGAAAGAGTTACTTATTATAAATACCTAGGTGTTGTAATTGATGAGAAGTTGAAATGGGAAGATCATATTATTAAACTAGAAAAAAAAATTGTGCCTTTGTTGGGTGCTATCAAAAGAAGTGGAATTATACTGAATAGGCAATCTGCTAACAGTCTATATCATTCTCATATTATTTCACACATTAGATATAATATATGTAATTGTCTAGCTGTTCCACTTGGCTGAAAGATAAAATTGGAATCATAATAAACAAGGCGATAAAATGTTTGCATAAATTTAATTGGCTTACCCCAACAGATGTAATTTTTAAGCGTACGGGTTACCTGAAGTTATCTCAAATCATTGTTTTGGAAAAAGCTAAACTAATTTTCAAACTGGAAAAAGGAATTTATAAAAAAGCAATTCAAATTACTAAAAGAAGTTGTGTCCACAATTATAATACCCGGAAGTTAAACAACCTAAACCATACCAAATCAAGAACTGAGTTATCACGCAACAGCTGCCTTTCGTCAGCTATAAGGATTTATAACAATCTACCATTGGATTTAAAGGAGTGTTCAAATTTAGATCTCTTTGTAAAAAAACTAAAGTATTTATTGAGAAACAATCCCTCACAAGTGGACAGAATAACGCAGGAGTGAATTACACATAACATAATTTTTATTATACCCTACACCTATAGAATAGGTAAAGGGGTATATTAACTTTGGTATGGTGTTTGTAACCACCTAAAGGAAGCGAGCTAGATATGGAAAAGTATATATATTTGTGATCAGCGTGACCGCCTTAGTCGATATAGCCATGTCCGTCCGTCCGTCCGTCCGTCCGTAGGCACGATAACTCAAAAAATAATGGAGCTATCTTGATGAAATTTTAACTGTAGGTTACTAGGACTGAAAGTACGGCGGGGATTGCATATGGGCGAAATCGGCCCATGGGTTCGGGTTCTGGTTTCAGGGCTTACGAACAAATATAAAAAATCACGATAACTCAACAACTAATGACGCTATCTTCATCAAATTTGTGCTGTAGGTTACTAGTAATGAAACTACTTCGGGAATTGCGTAAGGTCGGGATTGGACCATGGGTTCGGAACCTAGAACTTTTTGATCGAATTTAGGCCAAACGAGCATAATTCCGAAACCAATGAAGATAGAACCTCATAATTTAGTATCAGGGTGTCCCTTCCTATTTCCTAAGTGTCTTGTGAATTTGGGTCCCATTGGAGTCGTGGGTCGGGGACCAGCCACACATTTCGAAGACCTTAAAACATATATTTAAAATTAATAAAGATAACAACTTGAAAAAATGTAGAAGCTTCCAATTTGCCACAAGGGTGTTCTTTACTATCTCTTGCGTGTTCCCCTAATTTGGGATCAATTGGAGTGGTGGTTCTGTACCCCTCTCAGACCTCCCAAGTTTTAAAGGCTTATAATCGAAATTACTAAAAATAGTTACTTAAAATTAGGATAGACCGTTCAAATTGTGTACAAGGGTTAACTAGTACTATAAGTACAGCGCGGACTATATAAGGGCGAAATCAGCCCAACGGTTCGGATTCCGGAACTTTTAATCGATGTCAGGGCTAAGGAACATATATAAAAAATCACGATAACTCAACAACTAATGAGGCTATCTTCATGAAATTTGTGCTGTAGGTTATTGGCAGCGAAACTACGGCGGTGATTACGTACGGTGAGGATTGGACAATGGGTTCGGAACTTAGAACTTTTTGATCGATTTAGGCCAAACGAGCATAATTCCGAAACCAATGAAGATAGAACCTCCAAATTTGGTATCAGGGTGTCCCTTCCTATTTCGTAAGTGTCTTTAAAATTTGGGCCCCATTGGAGTAGTGGATCGGGGACCAGCCACTCAGTTCTTAGGCCCTTAAAGCATATTTTCGAATTAATAAAGATAGTAACTTGAAACAAATGTAGAAGCTTCCAATTTGCCACAAGGGTGTTCTTTACTATTTCTTCCGTACCCCCCTAATTTGGGATCAATTGGAGTGGTGGTTCAGAACCTTTCTTAGACCCCCCAATGTGTAAAAGCTTATCATCGAAATTAATAAAACTAGTAACTTAAAATTAAGATAGAGCGTTCCAATTGTGTACAAGGGTTAACTAGTATTGAAAGTATGACGGGACTGCATATGGCGAAATCGTACCATAATTTCGGGTCCTGGAACCCTTGAAAAGTTCAAGGACTAACAAACATATATCTTACAGACACCATAACTCAAAAAATAATGCCGGTATTTTGATGAAATTTAACAGTAGGTTACTAGTAATGAAAGTACCATGGGAATTGGTTGTGGTCGAGTTTAATTTCGAAACCAAAGAATATATTTTCTATGTCCTATGTGTCTCCGAAATCTAGACTTAATTGTAGTGGTTCAGCTATGTTCAAAGGTACTTGCTGCATTTATGTAAAATTTATTTTTATATTTAAATGAATTATATGAAAAGGTGTAAATTTTTAATTGTATTTTAGAAATACATTTATTGCATATTTTGCGTTTATAAGCTTTTCTATTAGGTATATAAACTAACCATTATAAAATAATTGCAATTTTTAAAAATTTGGATTATTAAATATATTATGCTTTGATTATCTTTTTATCACAAAATTTAATAATTAGAATTTTTTCATTTTGTAATTGAATTGGAATAAATATATTTTCATTTATTTCAAGTTTGTTTGTTTTTTAATATTTTTAAATAGATAAATTAGTAAGAATTTGTAGTATTTTTTAATAGATAGGGTAATTAGAAAATGTTTTTAGTATTATACAGTTAATTTAGTTAGCTATGTCTTACGATCAAATTAATAACAGCTTCTATGGTGTTAAAATGACTTATGGATATGTCCTTAAATTTGAACCAAATAGGTGTAGGGTATTTCTAAGTCGGTTGCACCGACTGACTGTTTCTTTACTTGTTATGTTATGTTATAGAATAATTGTATATATTTATTAATATACATATATATATGTATCCTTTAGATTGTAAGTAACTTTTACTTGTTTTATTAAATATGGAATTTTCTGTTATGTTTTATACCAAAACTTTATGTTTTGTTTATATCACAGTTAATAAATAAAAAAAGAAAATGTCGTAGTAAGATATAAGAAAATCCAAAAAAAAATAATTAAAGAATTGTATTGAAAAAAATAAAATAAAGTAAAAAATAAAAAAATAAAAAAAAAAAAAAAAAAAAAAACCATGGTAGGATTTCGCTTATATGCAGTCCCCGTCATACTTTCAATACTTATTGACCCTTGTACACAATTGGAACGTTCTATCTTAATTTTAAGTTACTATTTTAATTAATTTAGATGATAAGCTTTTAACCCTTGCAGGGTCTAAGAAGGGTACTAAACCACCACTCCGATTGATCCAAAATTAGGGAACGCGCAGGATATAGTAAAGAACACCCATGTGCCAAATTTGAAACATCTACATTTTTTCAAGTTGCTATCTTTATTAATCTTAAAGAATTTCTTTAAGATCTTCCGAAATGTGTGGCTGGTCCCCGACCCGCTACTCCGATTGTTTTCAAATTTCAAGGACACTAAGGAGTTAGAAAGAGACACCCTGATACCAAATTTAGAGGTTCTATCTTCATTGGTTTCGGAATTATGCTCGTTTGGCCTAAATTCGATCAAAAAGTTCTAGTTTCCAAACCCATGGTCTAATCCCGCCGTAGTTTCTTTACTAGTAACCTACATCACAAATTTTATGAAAAAAGCGTCATTAGTTATTGAGTTATCGTGATTTTTTATATATGTTCGTTAGCCCTTGGATCGATTAAAAGTTCCAAAATCCGAACCCATGGACCGATTTTGCCCATTTTCAATCCCCGCCGTACTTTAAGTCCTCGTAACCTACAGTTAAAATTTTATCAAGATAGCTCCATTATTTTTTGAGTTATCATTCCCATGGACGGACGGACATGACTATATCGACTAAGGAGGTCACGGTGGTTACAAAAATATATACTTTTCCATATCTAGCTCGCTTCCTTTAGGTTGTTACAAACACCATACCAAAGTTAGTATACCCCTATTCTATAGGTGTAGGGTATAAAAATAAATAGGTTATCGGAAATTATTATTGAAAAGCAAAATTAAAAAAAATTGTACAAGAAGAACAAAATAAAAATTCCGAAAATATTAATAATATGTTAATAAAGATGCTGTCAAACCGTAAAAAGGTAATCAAGGCAAAAACAAAACAAAATCAGTTGTTAGATAATATTGATTAATATTTATGTTTGTAACATGCAAGTAAAAATATTAATTTGTATGAAAGCAAAAATGGTTCTATTTGAATATGTTGTAAAAATAGAAATTCTGCAGAAATGTTGCAAAAAAAATTTCAAAGATAATTAGTAATTAATATTAGATTTTTATGCCTGTTATACAAAATTCAAAAATTTTAATCTGTGGAATGGATGAACAACTAAGTGAAAAAAAAATTATTAATGCCAGTAAATTCAAAATAAAATTATTTGCGAAAAAATTTAATGTAAAAAAGTTTATGCGTCGTTTGAAAATAAATCTATTTATAATGCAATAATAGAAGTTGATGGAAAAGTTTTCAGACAAATAATGCATTTAAAAAGAATAATGATTGGTTGGAATACAGGGGTCTCAGACGTTCTGCAAAATCAAAATGCTCTGCAATGTACCTCATCCGCCAGAACTATATAATTTTCGGCCAGACAAAAAATTGGTGTATATATTAAAATGTGATTTAACAAGTAAAGAAACAGTCAGTCGGTGCAACCGACTTAGAAATACCTTACACCTATTTGGTTCAAATTTAAGGACATATCCATAAGTCATTTTAACACCATAAAAGCTGTTATTAATTTGATCGTAAGACATAGCTAACCAAATTAACTTTATAATACTAAAAACATTTTCTAATTACACTATCTATTAAAAAAATATTACAAATTCTTACCAATTTATCTATTTAAAAATATTAAAAAACAAACAAACTTGAAATAAATGAAAATATATTTATTCCATTTCAATTACAAAATGAAAAAATTCTAATTATTAAATTTTGTGATAAAAAGATAATCAAAGCATAATATATTTAATAATCCAGATTTTTCAAAATTGCAATTATTTTAAATGGTTAGTTTATATACCTAATAGAAAAGCTTATAAACGCAAAATATGCAATAAATGTATTTCTAAAATACAATTACAAATTTAGACCTTTTCATATAATTCATTTAAATATTAAAATAAATTTTATATAAATGCAGCAAGTACCTTTGAATATAGCTGAACCACTACAATTAAATCTAGATTTGGGAGACACATAGGACACAGGAAATATATTCTTTGGCTTTGAAATTAAACTCGATCACAACCAATTCCCATGGTACTTTCATTACTAGTAACCTAGAGTTTAAATTTCATCAAAATACCGGCATATTTTTTTGAGTTATGGTGTTTTTAAGATATATGTTTGTTAGTCCTTGAACTTGTCAAGGGTTCCAGAAACCAAAACCATGGTACGATTTCGCTTATTAGCAGTCCCGTCATACTTTCAATACTAGTTAACCCTTTTATACAATTGAAACGTTCTATCTTAATTTTAAGTTACTAGTTTTATTAATTTCGATGATAAGCTTTTACATATTGGGGGGTCTAAGAAAGGTACAAAATTAGAGGGATACGCAGGAAATAGTAAAGAACACCCTGGGCCAAATTAGAAGCTTCTACATTAGTTTCAAGTTACTATCTTTATTAATTTCGAAAATATGCTTTAAGGGCCTAAGAACTGAGTGGCTGGTCCCCGACCCACTACTCCAATGGGGCCCAAATTTCCAAGACACTTAGGAAAAAGGAAGGGACATCCTGATACTAAATTTGGAGGTTATATCTTCATTGGTTTCGGAATTACGCTAGTTTGGCCTAAATTCGATCAAAAAGTTCTCAGTTCCGAACCCATTGTCCAATCCTCACCGTACGTAATCACCGCCGCAGTTGCATTACCAATAACCTCCAGCACAAATTTCATGAAGATAGGGTCATTAGTTGTAGAGTTATCGTAATTTTTAATGTATGTTCGTTATCCCTGACACCGACTTAAAGGTCCAGAATCCGAACCCATGGGCTGATTTCGCCCTTAGACAGCCCGCGCTGTACTTATAGTACTAGTTAACTCTTGTACACAATTTGAACGGTCTATCTTAATTTTAAGTAACTATTTTTAGTAATTTCGATTATAAGCTTTTAAAACTTGGGAGGTCTGAAAGGGGTACTGAACCACCTCTCCAATTGATCCCAAATTAGGGGAACACGCAAGAGATAGTAAAGAACACCCCTGTGGCAAATTGGAAGCTTCTACATTTTTTCAAGTTGTTATCTTCATTAATTTTAAAGATATGCTTTAAGGTCTTCGGAAATGTGTGGCTGGTCCCCGACCCAGTACTTCAATGGGACCCAAATTTCCAAGACACTAAGGAAATAGGCAGGGACACCCTGATACCAAATTTGGAGGTTCTATCTTCATTGGTTTCGGAATTATGCTCATTTGGCCTAAATTCGATCAAAAAGTTCCAGGTTCCGAACGCATGGTCCAATCCCGACCTTACGCAATCCCCGAAGTAGTTTCATTACTAGTAACCTACAGCACAAATTTGATGAAGATAGCGTCATTAGTTGTTGAGTTATCGTGATTTTTTATAAAAGTTCGTTAGCCCTTCGATCGATTAAAAGGTCCAGAATCCGAACCCATGGGCCGATTTCGCCCATATGTAATCCCCGCCGTACTTTCAGTCCTAGTAACCTACAGTTAAAATTTCATCAAGATAGCTCCATTATTTTTTGAGTTATCGTGCCTACGGACGAACGGACGAACGGACGGACATGGCTATATCGACTCAGGCGGTCACGCTGATTACAAATATATATACTTTTCCATGTCTAGCTCGCTTCCTTTAGGTGGTTACAAACACCATACCAAAGTTAATATACCCCTTTACCTATTCTATAGGTGTAGGGTATAAAAAGCAGATTAAAAAAATAAATGTGAGAAAAAACCCTTTCTTTTACAAACAATTCAACTTAATGGTACACCAATTGATGCTTTGAAAATGTCAATTTATGAATGTACATTATTGTTTTCTATAAGCAACCATGAATTATTTAAATAAATTTATATGCATAAGATCATGACCAAATACATTAAAAAAAAATTAATTTTTTTTTATATTCTTATACGGGCATATGTACATTATATTTCAGTGCAACTAGTGTATGTCATATGAACGAGTAGTTACTAATACTAAGTAACAGATATGAATTCAGTTTTATTTTAGCATTTTCAAATTTATCGGCGGCATTTCTACCGATTACATATACAGGGTGTTTCCGGCTCGATGGTCATCCTTGAAATGGGTGATCGGGCATGTCGAGACGAACAAAAAATTGTATTGAAGGGGGTGTCTATTTTAACTCATTCAGAAGTTATGAGGACTTAACTCTTTTTTAACTATAATTTATTTTTACTTCGATAAAACTGGAACCAAATAAGGAAGTTCGTATGCCAATTTAAAGCTTATAAAGCAGATTTCTAAATTTTCATCAAACATTACTGTAGAGTGTCCCGGTTTGAAGTTATAAAGGCTTAAAGGCAAATATTTTTAACAAAATATCAATACTTTCAGTCCTAGTAACCTACAGTTAAAATTTCATCAAGATAGCTCCATTATTTTTTGAGTTATCGTGCCTACGGACGGACGGACGGACGGACGGACGGACGAACATGGCTATATCGACTCAGGAGGTCACGCTGATCACAAATATATATACTTTTCCATATCTAGCTCGCTTCCTTTAGGTGGTTACAAACACCATACCAAAGTTAATATACCCTTAACCTATTCTATAGGTGTAGGGTATAATAAAAATAACTCAACAACTAATGGCGTTACAATCATGAATTTTGTGATGTAGGTTACCAGAATGAGACTATGGCGGGGACTGCGTACGAACGAATTCGGAGCTTTGGTTCGGATCCTAGAAGTTTTTTATCGAATATGGCCAAACAAGCATAATTCTGAAACCAATGAAGATAAAACCTTCGAATTTGGTATCAGTGTACGTCTTCCTATGTCGTTAGAGTCATGGAAATTTAGGACCGATTGGAGTAGTGGGTCGGGGACCATCCACACAGTTCTGAAGACTTTAAAGCATATCATTAAAATTATTAAAAAAATAGCTAAGAAATTAAGAACGTTCCAGTTGTGTGCAAGGGTTCACTAGTATTGAAAGAACGGAGCGCACTGCATATAGGAGAAATCCGACCATGGGTTCGGATTCTGGAACTTTTTTATCGAATTTAGGCCAAACGAGAATAAATCCGAATTCAAAGAAGTTAGAACCTCCAAATTCGGTATCAGGGTGTCCCTTTCTATTCCCTTAGTGTCCTCGAAAATTGGAACCAATTGAAATAGTGGGTCGAGGACCATCCACATAGTTTCAAAAACCTTAAAGCATATTTTCGAAAATAATAGAGATAGTAACTTCAAAAAAATGTAAAAGCTTCAAATTTGGCACAAGGCTGTTCTTTACTATTTCCTATGTGTTAATGTATGATCAATTGGAGTGGTGGTTCAGGTAATTCTCTTAGACCTCTAAAGGTTGAAAGGCTTATCATCGAAATTAATAAAAATAAAATTAATATAGAATGTTCCAATTGCGTACAAGGGCTAACTAGTAGAAAGTATCACTGGGACTGCATATGGGCGAAATCGTACCATTGTTTCGCGTTCTGGGACCTTTAAAAAGTTCAAAAGCTAACAAACGTATATCTTAAAAACACCAAAAGTAAGAAACTAATTGCGCTATTTTGATGAAATTTATATTCTAGGTTACTAGTAATAAAAGTACCATGGAATTGGTTCTTGTTGGTTTCGGATTCTGGGAGCTTTTGATCGAATTGAATTCAAACTAGTATAACTTCGAAACCAAAGAAGAAAGAACATTATATTAGGGGCACATGTGATTCTTCTTATGTGTTTTGTGTACGTGAAATTTTGGATGAATTGGAACAGCGTTTTCCGTACCACCCCCACTATTCCCAAAACCTTAAAGCATAATATATTCGAAATTAATAAAGATAAAAAATCAAATTTGATATACTACTTCCTATTTCCGTTCTTATTTAACACTTTTATATTTTTAAAAGGCTAAGAGTTTAACTATTAAACATATTATGTATTATATTTTATAAGTTAAAATATAAATAGTTTTTTAATTTTTATACAATTATCATTATATAAAAATAATAGTCATTCAAGTCATACAGGAAGCGTTACATTTTATATTAAAAAATATAATATAATTTAAAGTGATTGTTTTGAAAATGACTGTTGGTATACTATGTTAAAAGTATATAATGGTAAAAATATATTTTTCTTAATTGGTTTATATAGATCACCCAAATATTTAAATATAAATTCCATTTTTTTTAATTAATTTAAGATTATTATTGAAGAATTGAGTGATTTAAATGAGACTGTTATAATAATTGGCCATTTTAATATAAACTGGCTAAAATTATTAACATAAAACTTCGCGAAAAACTATATTTTTTGTATAATATCCCACATGCTGTTCGAACTGTACTTGTAAATTGGTTTGATCAATTTGAGCTCTCACATCATTTGCAGATTTGGCTCTACTAAATGCTACATATAGCTGTCCATGAGCTAATACAGATTAAGGTAAATAAATCCCGATTTTGTCAAAACTTTGTCCTTGTGCATTATTTATTGTCATCGCAAAAACTAATCTAATAGGAAACTGCTTTCTTCTTAAAGTGAATGGAATATTTACGTCAGTACAAATTAACTCGATTCGAGGAATTTTACCAAGGGAATTAGCTGTGACAATTTATAGTTTTAAAGAATTTCTAACATATCTCTAACAATTAAACGAGTTCCATTTAATAAATTAAAACTTATATTCATATTTCTAATTAGAATAACTACAGACCCTTTTTTTAATTTTAAGGAATGAAGAGATAATCCTGAGGGTGTCAAGGAATTAATGTATTCTGTTGGCAAAATTATATTATCTGCTGAATCGTCTTAACTTATTTGTTGACCTATACACTGCACGCGCTTTAATTAATTTTATTTTAATAGTTTATTACTTATTAATTTCCGCAGTGCAATTATATTTTTTGTTAATATAATAAATAAAAAACACAAAAAAAAAAAATAAAAATTAAGTTAACAAATTCTTTCTTTTAAACTGTGCCATTACATTTCTGAATTTTTTTATTAAAAGTGATACTTAAATTTTAAAAGCATTTAATTTAATTTGCCTTGTAGTTTTTTTTTTTTTTTTATATTGATAATATTTCCAATTTTTTTTTGCCAACTGTATCATATTACATTATTGAAATTATTTTTTATATTGTATTAAGTGATACTTAATTCTAAATGCATTTAATTTAATTTTGAAACATTTTAAAAACTTTTTTGAACATTTTTTTCGTTTATTTTTGCTGAATTCACAACTTTTTGGTGTTTTGTTAAGTTAAATTTAAAAATAAACTTTAATATGGAATTTAAATGCTAATTGTACAATTTCTGATAACAAATCTAATTTTGTGATTTGTAAAGCGTTCTGCAAACATAAGTTACATGGTGTTTGTATTGGAGCCAGTAGGGATTAGTACCACCCTTCTCTACTAAATTGGTTTATATGTGATGACTGTCAGCATCATGAATCGGTTTTAAGACATATGTTCGACAACCTTAGTAAGTCCATAGCTGATATGAACGATAGGAATACCGGCTTATTAAATAAAGCTATATTGGTAATCGATTCAAATCGCAATTCATTCCATGATATGGCTATATCATTTGATTTATTATGCAACACAATGGCGGAGAACTCTACCGATTCTAATCACACATTAAATAATGTGTTTAACGACTTAAAAACTGAGCTATTAACTGAAATTTCTACTCAATTTACTAAAAATTTTGAAAATGTTTCCAAGTCGTTAGAAGCTGGTTCCAGTAGTGCTTCATCAATTTTTGCAGTTCCTAAACATTTTGAACGTATAATAAGACAATTCAAGTTGATACACTACTTGATTCTCCTAAAAATTTCGTTAAAAGCGTACCAACAGATTTTGCAATTTTACATAAATTTGGGACCCAATGGACTAATGATGAATGGAGTGGAAGAATCACCAAGCTAATAGATTGTAATAAATCATCAATCGTCAAAGATAGTAACTATTCGTCTACTTTTGTAAAGGGCGTTCCTTGCTCGTTTGATGAAAATAAGTTAACTCAATTTATAAAAGCAGAATTCAACATTGGTTCGGTAGTGTGTACTAATTTAACACCTAACCGTATAAAGAAGAACAAAATGAAATATTTATGCTTTCTTATCTCTGGTTCTGTTTATTCTATGAGAATTTTACAACATCCTAGCAACGTCAATATCTGGAATAAAATTGGTGCAGCTCTTGAATTAAGTAAGCCTCAGGTCAAAGGTAACCTAAACAAAAATATTAAAACAGTTTTACAAGACACGAATACAGGTTATACAATAAGAAATTCTAAATTAAATTACAAATTCTCTTTAAACACTAAATCTAATTTAACAAAATTACTTGATTTATCTTTTCCTATACCTCCTACTAATTTTTCTAAATCAATTGATATTTCAAATACTAAAACACTAATTAATCCTAACAAATCTGATATTATTGCACAAACTGATACTAATACTATTCCTATTTCGAATATTAATATAAAAAATAATTCTAAAAACATCATTTCTAGTAATTCAAATGATCTTACCAAATCAGGTAATAACAAACAAATTAGCGATTCTTATCTAAAAAATAAATTTACAAAATTCAAAAAGTCTGTATCAAATAAATTTAATAAATACCAAAATTTTGTTCAAGGTGAAACTATCATGCCCCAAAGTAAACCTTCCAGCTTAACTGTAGCAAAATCTTCTTCTAATAAAATTAATAGATCAACTTCTTTATCTTTACATCCTGAATCACAAGCTAATCCCTTATTAGCTAATTCTGAGGATATTTTATTATATAACTCAAATACAACTCCACCAATTTTAGATCCTCTATTACCGCCTGTGGTGAAACTTACTCAAAAAGCTCTTCATGAAAGTAATAATTACAGTAGGTACGTTTTAGCTAAATTAAGGGACAGTAAAATTTATTATAATGTTAGACTTTACCTTGCATATCTTCACGATAAATCAAATGATGTTTGTATTGGTGGTAAAACAAACACATCGCTTAAGATAGCCATTCAACAGGAAGGACTACCTACTGATATTAGGGACTTACGTAATATTTTTGTAAAATATCATGAAATATATAATATTTCAGCTGAAAATGCTCTAACTGACTTGCAATCTTTTGCTTCACATATCTCATCTAATAGAATTAACTATCTTCAACGTGTGAGAGAAAATCATGATAAGTACTTTCGTCCCCTTCCAAGCGAGAAAAAGTCTAGTTAATATTAGTCTTGCGGAACCCACTCATCCTAATAATAAATCTTTTAAATTAACTATTTATTATCAAAATGTAAGAGGTCTACGCACAAAAACTAAAAAAGTTTTCTTAAATTCTACTGCTTTAGATTTTGATCTATTCGTTTTAACAGAAACCTGGCTAACTTCTTCAATTGTTCATTTTATTATTTCACAATATGTTCCATTAGTTGTAGACAATAGTTATAAATCCAGTCCGCCATGGTTTACTAAAAGTCTTAAAAAATTAAAAAATAGAAAAAATAAAGCCTGGCGTAAATTTATTAAAAGCAATAATAATTATAACTTTAATGTTTTCATAAATTTATTTAATGAATTTAAAACAATGTCTGATAATTTATTTTCTAATTATGTGCAAAACATGTCTTTTAATATTAAAAATAATCCGAAACTCTTTTGGAAATTTGTTAATTCCAAAAGAAAAAGTGATCAATATCCAATGTGTATGAATTATAAAAATTCTAGTAGTATAGATTCTAATGTTATTTCGGAATTTTTTCGTGATTTCTTCTCAAGTAGTTATTCTTTGCCCGCTTTCTCGTTAAATGAAGATAATTTTTGTCATTTATCAAACTTTCCTAATACTACACTGGGTAATATACATATTGACTCTAATTTGGTATTTAACTATTTGACAAAACTTGATAGTAACACTAGTCCTGGGATTGACGGCATCCCTAACATATTTTTAAATAAATGCTCATCTTCATTATCTGGTCCTCTTTCTTCTTTATTTAATTCTTCTTTAGCTTCTGGTATCTTCCCTTCTATTTGGAAAACTGCCATAATTAGGCCAGTTCATAAAAAAAATCTTAAACACGATGTTACTATCTAACTATCGTCCAATTGCTAAACTTTCTTCTATACCTAAGCTTTTTGAACTAATTGTATTTGATTCTATTTATGATCATTGTACTTGTTTTTTATCGCCTTTCCAACATGGCTTTGTAAAGCTTAAATCAACCGTTACTAATCTTGTTGAATCTACATCTACATTTATTAATAATATGGAAGATGGCTTCCAAACAGATGTAATATATACAGATTTTAGCAAAGACTTTGATCTTCTTCCACATAATGTTATTATTTTTAAGCTAAATAAATTAGGATTTCCGACTTATTTTATAGATTGGATTAATTCTTTTCCCTCTGATCGTAGATATAGTGTTTCTTTTAGATTCTCGATATCTTCTGAGTTTGCAGCTCCCACAGGGGTGCCTCAAGGTAGCCATCTTGAACCTTTACTTTTCATTATTTCTATTAATGATGTTTCTTCTTTAATAATTAATAGTCACATTAAAATTTATTCCGATTATATGAAACTTTTCAAAAAAATTGTAAATTTGGAGGATGCATTAGCCCTACAAGCTGATCTAAATCGTTTTTACAATTGGTGTTCCAAAAATAATCTCCAGCTCAATGTTACCAAATGTGCTTCAATCAGTTTTACACGCCGCTTAAGTCCAATTTCTTATGTATATTCTTTTAATAATCAAATCATTTCAAAAGTCACTTCAATTAAAGATTTAGGGGTACTCTTTGATAGTAAACTTTCATTTCAACTTCGTTATTCTGATATATTAAATAAAGCCAATTCTATGCTCGGTTTTATTAAACGTTGGGTAAGAGAATTTGAAGACCCTTATGTATTAAAATCTCTTTATACCTGCCTGGTTAGACCTAATTTAGAATATGCCAGTCAAGTTTGGTGTCCATTTTATGGTGTCCATATAAATAGAATTGAATCAGAATTCTAACTCTGTCTTCGAAAATCACCACCAAATACAATTACTTTTCCACCCATTGGTTCATTACATTGAGTTATATCTTTCAAGAAACGATCGATACAATTAATTGCTAAAGCAAGAAACATTTAGCCTCACCAATTAAAATAAGATTTGCTTGACGAAGTAAATTAGCTTTTTGAGAACTCTCTTTTATAGAAGAAACTAAAGTATCTTTTATTAGACTTGGTAAACCAAACGTTTTCTGTACAGTCTTTCCCTCAACTCCCTCGTAAATTTTTTACTTCCTCGTAAATTGTTTATTAAATATGAATTTACATATGTTTCCCCACATTCTCCTGGAGCTTTTAAGAAAAAAATTTTATTAACAGATTCCCTTTTTACTTTTATTTAATGGGATGGAAATTTGGGCATGAGATTCCATTAGGAAGTGAATAAGTGATTATTTTAAGAAAAAAAT
The DNA here is from genome assembly GCA_963082915.1 of Dolichopus griseipennis. Lineage (NCBI taxonomy): Eukaryota > Metazoa > Arthropoda > Insecta > Diptera > Dolichopodidae > Dolichopus > Dolichopus griseipennis. The sequence continues at coordinate 44,169,552 of OY720444.1, read as the reverse complement.
TCAGTGTTCAAAATAGAGGGGCCTTAAGGAATAATAAGGATATATTTGGATTAAAAATTTACAAAAACAAACCAAATACAAAAAACAAAAAACAAAAAACAATGCATATTAAAATTATTTGAAATTTTTCTAAATTAGTTAAAATCGTTTTTAAAATTTTGTACCAATTTAATTAAATATAAATTAAAAAATTTTTCCTTGAATCTGATATAAAATAAATGTGATTTTTTAATTTTTTTTAAAATTTAAAATAGCTAAAAAATTTTTTGTTTGCATTTCACTTATCAATTCAGTCGTTAGAAATTTTTCATTTCTTTATTTCAAATTTATGACATTTTATCATTTAATAATGACGACTGAACTGAAAATGTATACTCCACTAAATTGCAAAATGTAGCTATTGAATTAAATTTACCTCAACAAAGATTTAACATAAAGAAAATAAAGGAAATTTATTCTAACTCGAACCAGTGTATTTTGGATTTCAAATAAAATTTTATATTAATAATGTATAACTTAAAAATATAAAGTATTCACCTTAAAATGAAGAATAGAAATTACTTCTGATCTAATTCTACAGAACTTTTATATAATTATTACTTGTAATTTATATTCAAGTTTATTCAAAAATTAAAGTTTTTTAAACGCATTCAAAAAAGTGGCAGGTATTAATTTATTTGGTGTTTAAAGTATTTACTCATGTTGGTTCACAAAACTTAAGCAGCAGAACGCAAAACATTAATGAAACAAGTAAAGAAACAGTCAGTCGGTGCAACCGACTTAGAAATACCCTACACCTATTTGGTTAAAATTTAATGACATATCCATAAATCATTTTAACGCCATAAAAGCTGTTATTAATTTGATTGTAAGACATAGCTAACCAAATTAACTTTATAATACTAAAAACATTTTCTAATTACACTATCTCTCAAAAAATATTACAAATTCTTACTAATTTATTTATTTAAAAATATTAAAAAACAAAAAAACTTGTTATAAATGAAAATATATTTATTCCAATTCAATTACAAAACGAAAAAATTCTAGTTATTAAATTTTGCGATAAAAAGCTAATCAAAGCATAATATATTTAATAACCCAAATTTTTCAAAATTGCAATTATTTTAAATGGCTAGTTAATATACCTAATAGAAAAGCTTATACGCAAAATATGCAATAAATGTATTTCTAAAATACAATTACAAATTTACACCTTTTCATATAATTCATTTAAATATAAAAATAAATTTTACATAAATGCAACAAGTTCCTTTGAACATAGCTGAACCACTACAATTAAGTCTAAATTTCGGGGACACATAGGAAATAGGAAATATATTCTTTGTTCTAAGTTCCGAACCCATTGTCCATTATTCACCGTACGCAATCGCCGCCGTAGTTTCATTACCAATAACCAACAGCACAAATTTCATGAAGATAGCGTCATTAGTTGTTGAGTTATCGTGATTGTTTATATATGTTCGTTAGCCCTGAAACCGATTTAAAGGTCCAGAATCCGAACCCTTAGGCTGATTTCGCCCTTATGCAGTACACGCTTAACTTTAAGCACTAGTTAACCCTTGTACACAATTTGAAAGTTCTATCTTAATTTTAAGTTACTATTTTTAATAATTTCGATTATAAGCTTTTAAAACTTAAGAGGGTCTAAGAGGGATATTGAACCACCACTCCAATTGATCCCAAATTAGGGGGACACGCACGAGATAGTAAAGAACACCATTGTGCCAATTTTGAAGCTTCTACATTTTTTAAAGTTGTTATCTTTATTAATTTTAAAGATATGCTTTAAGGTCTTCGGAAATGTATGGCTGGTCCCCGGCCCACTACTCCAATGGGGTCCAAATTTGAAAGACATTAAGGAAATAGGAAGGGACAGCCTGATACAAAATTTGGAGGTTCTATCTTCTTTGGTTTCGGAATTATGCTCGTTTGGCCTAAATTCGATCCAAAAGTTCTAGGTTCCGAACCCATGGTCCATTCCCGAACTTACGCAATCCCCGAAGTAGTTTCATTACTAGTAACCTACAGCACAAACTTGATGAAGAAAGGGTCATTAGTTGTTGAGTTATTGTGATTTTTTATATATGATCGTTAGCTCTTCGATCGATTAAAAGGTCCAGAATCCGAACCAATGGGCCGATTTCGCCCATATGCAATCCCCGCCGTACTTTCAGTCCTAGTAACCTCCAGTTAAAATTTCATCAATATAGCTCCATAATTTTTTGAGTTATCGTGCCTACGGACGGACGGACGGACATGGCTATATCGACTCAGGAGGTCACGCTGATCACAAATATATATACTTTTCCATATCTAGCTCGCTTCCTTTAGGTGATTACAAACACCATACCAAAGTTAATATACCCTTTTACCTATTCTATAGGTGTAGGGTATAAAAAAATTATTTAAAACTTACCTTGAACATTGTGTTAAGTTCGCGCTATACTTAATATATATTGTAATAATATTGTTCGTGCTTATACACATTTATTTTTGTTCTGTTTATTTCTAGTTAGCATTAGCAAAGAAACAGCAATACTAAATAAAAATATTATGCACTACAGCCTTAAAGTTCTAAGCATAAACTTGCAATATATGTTTTTTGTTATGTATATTTGTATATACAATTTTTCAATAATTTATTTAAGTGTACGTGAATATAAAAATTTTGAGAAAAAACTCACCTTGAATACCGAGTGTCTCAAATATATCACACAATTGTCAAATAATCGAGTTGTCATTATTTTTTATAAGGATATTTCAACTTGTATATGCCGATGTAACGTCTTAAAATTGAATGCTTTTCAAAAATGTCTATTTTCTTATAATTATTTTTCATTAGTATCGATAAAAATAAAAAAATCTTAAAAATTTGTAAAACAAAAATAATTTTTAAAAAAAACAGTGTATAAAACTCGGTCTAAGAAAAATTTCAGATTAAAAATCTATACTATATCATGTCGTTTTCAGTAATAAAAATATCACTGATTGACAGAGCATTTCCAATTTTGTAATGAAATTATTTCCATTTCATTATTCATTAATCAACTAAATCAGAGCCGGCGCTTCCATATGTGCAAACGATACAAATACACAGAGCGCCAAAATTTTTGGAGCGGAAATTAATCTTAATATTTTTTTTTCACGTGTAAAATAATTTTATAAAAATACCTGTGTATATAAATTAACTCATATCATAAAGTAATATAGTTACATAAAGTATTCACCAAGAACAAAAAAGTTAGACAAGTTTTTTTATTTTCTAAAATCAACTTTATCGTATTTTAGTTTATTATACCCCACACTTATAGAATACAGAAAAGGGTATATTAACCTTGTTATGGTGTTTGTAACCACCTAAAGGAAGTGAGCTAGATATGGAAAAGTATATATATTTATGATCAGCGTGACCTCCTTAGTCGATATAGCCATGTCCGTCCGTCCATAGGCACGATAACTCAAAAAATAATGGATCGATCTTGATGAAATTTTAACTGTAGGTTACTAGGACTGAAAGTATGGCGGGGATTGCATATGGGCGAAATCGGCCCATGGGTTCGGATTCTGGACCTTTTAATCGATCGAAGGACTAATGAACATATATAAAAAATCACGATAACTCAACAACTAATGACGCTATCTTCATCAAATTTGTGCTGTAGGTTACTAGTAATGAAACTACTGCGGGGATTGCGTAACTTCGGGATTGGACCATGGGTTCGGAACCTAGAACTTTTTGTTCGAATTTAGGCCAAACGAGCATAATTCCGAAACCAATGAAAATAGAACCTCCAAATTTGGTATCAGGGTATCCCTTCCTATTTCCTTAGTGTTTTTGAAATTTGGGCCCCATTGAAGTAGTGGGTCGGGGACCAGCCACACATTTCCGAAGATCTTAAAGCATATCTTTAAAATTAATAAAGATAGCAACTTGAAAATATATATAAGCTTAAAATTTGGCACAATGGTGTTCTTTACTATCTCTAGCATGTCCCCCTAATTTGGGGTCAATTGGAGTGGTGGTTCAGTACCCCTCTTAGACCTCCCAAGTTTTAAAAGCTTATAATCGAAATTACTAAAAATAGTAACTTAAAATTTAGATAGAACGTTCAAATTGTGTATAAGAGTTAACTAGTACTTAAAGTACAGCGCGGACTGCTTAAAGGCGAAATCAGATTGCGTATGGTGAGGATTGGACAATGGGTTTGGAACTTAGAACTTTTTGATCGAATTTAGGCCAAACTAGCATAATTCCGAAACCAATGAAGGTAGAACCTCCAAATTCGATATCAGGGTATCACTTTCGATTTCCTTAGTCTCCTTGAAATTCGAGCCCAATTGGAGTAGTGTGTGGGGGTAAGCCACTCAGTTCCGAGGACCTTAAAGCATAATCGAAATTAATAAAGATAGTAACTTGAAACAAATGTAGAAGCTTCAAATTTGGCACATGGGTGTTCTTTACTATTTCCTGCGTGTCCCTCTAATTTTGGATCAATTGGAGTGGTGGTTCAGTACCTCTCTTTGACCCCCCAATGAATAAAAGCTTATCATCGAAATTAATAAAACTAGTAACTTAAAATTAAGAAAGAACGTTACAATCGTATATAAGGGTTAACAGTATTAAAAGTATGACGGGGACTGCATATGGGCGAAGTCGTACAAGGTTTCGGGTTCTGGAACATTTGAAAACTTCAAAGGCTGACAAACATATATCTTAAAAACACCATAACTCAAAAAATAATGACGCTATTTTGATGAAATTTAAACTCTAGGTTACTAGTAATCAAAGTACCATGGGAATTGATTCTGGTCGAGTTTGGTCAATGAGTTCAAATTCTAGAAGCTTTTGATCGATTTGAGGCCGAACGAGTATAATTTCGAAGCCAAAGAATATTTTTCCTATTTCCTATGTGTCCCCGAAATTTAGACTTAATTGTAGTGATTCAGCTATGTTCAAAGGTACTTGCTGCATTTATGTAAAATTTATTTTTATATTTAAATGAATTATATGAAAAGGTCTAAATTAGTAATTGTATTTTAAAAATTCATTTATTGCATATTTTGCGTTTATGAGCTTTTCTATTAGGTATATAAACTACCGATTTAAAATAATTGCAATTCCGAAAAATTTGGATTATTTAATATATTTTGCTTTGATTAGCCTTTTATCACAAAATTTAATAATTCAAATTTTTCCATTTTGTAATTGAATTGGAATAAAAATTTTTTTTTTTTTTTTATTTTAATTCAATACTTTTTTTTCATTTTTTTCCTCTGATATAAAAACAAAATAATATAACTTAAAACTAAAGAAACAATGGTATATAAAATTTCATAACTTAACTTAGAATTAGAAATAATATATGATAAAACGTTCAATTGCTAGGAAGCGAGAGACGAATGAGTTTTAAAAAATAAAATTCGCAAATAGGTTTAGGCGTAAAAACTAAGAATCAAAGTATTCATCAAACCATCACTTTGAATAGGTTTTCAATATCTCTGTGATTGATATTTAATAACCAAATCTGAATTTGCTTCAGGAAATGTGCTAACACTGTTAAATTCCTAATATCTGAAGGTAATTTATTGTATATTCTGGGTGCAATAATACTGTAGAAATGACAGAAATGAGATCTGTTAGCTCGAGGAATATTTACTATATGTTGCTTGTTGCTTCTTAGATAATATTTCAGAATACATTTCGTATTCAAATAACCACTTTTTATAAAAAAAAACCTTAAGCGTTTTGAATAGATATAAATTTCTTATCGGAAGAATGTTAGATTCTATAAAGAGTTCAGAAGAAGGATGAAGTCGACTTTTCGTGCTAATAATTCTAAATGCATGTTTTTGAGCAATAAGTAACGGACGCAATTTGTTAAAATGGGTGCCTCCCCAGCAGGTAATACCATACATAAATTTAGAGTGAAAAAGAGAATGGTATTCTAGGAGAACTATATAATCTTATATGAAAAAGATTTCTAATTACATTTTTTAATTGTTTATTTAAACGACTTGTGTGCTCACGCCAATCCAATCTATTATCAATAAAGACTCCAAGATATTTGAAGGTCAATTTTCAACATTATCAAATTTGAAATAATTACTCGCACACATACCAACAACACAAGAATTTTTGTTAGAGAAAGAAAAACTATTAAGTGGAAATCTAGTGCAACTAGGAGAGTGAAAGAACAAGTTATAATCTAAATTTATAAAATAACTTAAGCTAAACGACATGTATTTAGTTTTTGAGCTGATAGATAATTTATGTTTACTAAACCAACGTCTAAGCAAATCTAAATCAAAATTCATATTACATACCACTTCGAAATAATTATTACAACTATAAGTAAATGATGTATCATCTGCAAAAGCAGTCAGGTTACCCTTAAAAGTTTGAATAAATAGTGAGTTAATGAAAATTAAAAAAAGAATAGGGCCAAGTATTGAACCCTAAGGAACACCACAACGTATTTCAAAAAATTGACTGAATTCACTATTAATTTTGACTTTCTGTTTTCTAGAAGATATATACGAACGAAACCAATCATGGATAAAACCTCTGAAACCAATAACATACAGCTTATGTAACAAAATTTCATGATTTACAAGGTCAAATGCCTTAGTTAAATCTACAAAAAGAGCAGAACACGTGTCACCAGCATTTAAACCAGAGTATATCTCAGTACAGAATTTCAAAAGAGCATCCTCAATTGATTTTCCGCTTAAGAAACCAAATTGACAGCTGCTAAAAAAACACACCCTATCTAGAAATTTAATTACACGTTTTTTAATAATTTTTTCAAATATCTTAGAGAAAAAAGATAACAGTGATATTGGACGGTAGTTATTAACATCAAAACAGTCACCCTTTTTTAACAGAGGAACGAATTCAGCAATTTTTAGACTATTTGGGAAAATACCATAACGAATACTACTATTAAATAAGTAAGCTAAGACATCAATCACTTGAAAAGAAATTCTCTTTAGAATTTTGGAAGAAATTTTATCCGACGTGCTGGAATTAGAATTATCTAAACACATAATGGTTTTATGAATTTCTAAAGCAGAGATATCTTCAAAAAAAAAACTTTACAATATAATTTTAAGCAACATTTACAAAAAAGTTATTAAAATGGTTAGCAACAATTTTTGTATCCGAAACAATATTATTATTAATACTTAACATATAATTATGTTAAGTAGGATAAAGTCATATGGTCATATGGCCACCCTGCATCTTACACAAAATGCCCAGTCTTCACAAAAAAAATAGATGATATTGAGATAAGTAAACAAAATAAAATAAAAAAAACAATAAATAAAACAACAAAAATTGATAGTTTTGTAAAAAGCACCTGCTCCTATGCAAATGCTGTTTGCAACAACAATAACAATACTAATAACAACAACAATAACAATATTAATAACAACAATTACAATATTAATAACAAAAATAACAATGCCAACAATAAAAATAATATTTCATCTGAAAAAAATACAAATAACAACACAAATTTAGATAAAATACTTTTAGCTATAAGTGATTTAACAAAAAATGTAAACAAATTAAATGAAGATTTTAAAAATGCACAAAATGAAATGCAAAAAGAAATGCAAAGTTTATCTGCAAGGGTAGATTTCTTATTTGAAACTGTCCATGCTGATGAATAAAACTTTGCTACAATTAAAATTAAAAATGTTTTCTATAAACGTAAATTCTTTTAGATCTTATCTTAAACAACTTTCATTAATAAATTTTTTAAATGTTCACAACCCGGATGTGGTTACCTTATGTGAAACGAAATTAGATAAAACTAGTCGTATAAAAATAAAGGATTATAAATTAATTCGACATGATAGATCTGAAGCTACTTTAGGTGGAGGTACGGCCATTCTAATTAAAAATAATTTAAAACTTGATATAATTAAAGATTATACTCTAAATAGGTTTAAATGTTTAGAAGTATGTATTATAAAAATAAGACTTTTAAATAGAAATAAAAATCTTTTTATAATATCTGCTTATGCATCACAAAATCATAATGCTAATTTTAATAAAGAATTACTGGAATTATTTCAAACTCTTCAATTAGATAACATTAATAACTATTTTATTATGGCAGGAGACTTTAACGCTAAACACATAAAATGGGGAAATCAATCAAATAATGCTTGAAGATCTATTCTCGAAAAATTTATCGAAAGATTTAATAAATGAATCAATCAAATAATGCTTGAAGATCTATTCTCGAAAAATTTATCGAAAGATTTAATTGTATGTATAGGATTAAAATATATTCTTCCGATATACCGTCATTTCCGAGAGGAGAATCGTATATCGACATATTCCTAACTGACATAAGAATTAGTTTAAAAACTAATAATCAGAGCCAAATAAAAACATATTCTTATGATAGTGACCATTTAGCTTTAGGGACTGAAATTAGTTATAATAATAGGGAAGAAAATTTACTGGCTCCATCACCTGAAAAAATTTATTTATTTAGGAAAACTAAATGGAACAAATTTAAAAAAGTGTTAAATAATTTAGTAAGAAATGATGATGTTCTTAAAAATATTCCTAACAATAAAAACCTAACAGATAGGGACATTGACTTTTATATCGAAAACATTGAAAATTCAATACGAAAAGCAATGTCGTTAACAATCCCATCCAAAAACAATATTTTTAATACCCTAGATATTTACTTAAATCCAACTATTACTAGACTTAAAAAATATAAAAGTGAATTACTTACAGCTAAATTTAAATTAATTAAAATAAAAATAGACAAAAACGCACCATCATTTCTAAGAATTAATTCATTACTGAAAAACATAAATTCGTTAATAAAACAAAATATTAAACTTTCAATAAATAATTATTGGACTAACAGAATCAAAAACATAAAATTATCAAACAATAAAAACTTAAAAAACCTCAAACAAAATTGACTACTTAAAAATTCCAATTAACAATACACAAATTCTAAACGACGCCCAATTAAATTTAAATAAACTTAAAAAGAGAACAATAATTATATTATCAAAGAAAATGAACACATAAATGAAGTCATGGCAACACTTTTATGTCAAGTTCAAAAGCAAGTTACAAACAGATTTTCCCCGATAAGTAACAATGTAGAGCAAAGTATTAACAATTTAAACCAAATAATTCAAAATAACAAAACAAATAAAATATCTCTTGTTAAATTTAACAATCATTTACATTCAAATAATTTACTTGAAAATGAAACTTTAAATAATTATTTTATAGCTCAAAATGAACTCAAAGATATTTTATCAAAACTTAAATGTAAAACAACGGCAGGTATAGATAAAATTCCAAATATAGTGTTAAAACATCTTCCTATTTCAGTAATTAACTTATACACAATAATTTTTAACAATTGCCCTAATATAAGCTACTTCCCAAATAAGTGGAAAAAAGCAGTTGTTATTACATTAAAAAAACCAGGAAAAAGTGCTTCAGATCCTAGCAGTTATAGACCAATAAGTTTATTACCAAATATAGGAAAAATCCTAGAAATAATAATAAATAAATTTATAGTCAAAATAACTGAGATTAAAAATATTATACCATCAAATCAGTTTGGTTTTCGTCATAAACACAGCACAATACATGCTATGACGAAGCTTTCATCGGATATATGTAGAAATATAAACGATGATAAGGTTGTAGCAGCATGTTTTGTGGACTTTGAAAAAGCTTTTGACACCGTCTGGATTGATGGTATAGTATACAAACTCTTAAAATATCAATATCCCTTACATTTAGTTATTCTGATTAACAACATGATTAGAGGTAAAACTTTTAACACATGGGGGTCGGATAATCATTTATCCAAAGAATTCAAATTATCCGATGGGTTACAACAGGGCACCGTAAATTCCCCAATTTAGTTCAATATATACATAAGCGAATTACTGAATTCTCTAAATAAAAATTTAGAGCCCAATTACAGTATAGCATTTCCGGACGATCTGACAATTTACGCAACGAGTAATAATCTAAGAGATGCACAATACATTTTACAAAAAATGTTTTATAAAGTGATATCTTATAGTAATCTTTGGAAGCTAAAAGTAAATTATCAAAAATGTGATAACATAGTGTGATAACTTCAGGAATACTATTAACAAGGTAAAATATAATGTTAAATCATGCTGGAGAGATTTTTATATATTAACTCCAGACAAAACAAAAATTAAAAACTCTGTGAACTTCAAGTATTTAGGAGTTCTCTATAATTATTTTTAAACTTTAACTATCATGTTAAAAATCAAATAAGAAAAGCAAATAACGCCTTTATTAATTTAGGAAAATTGTTCTTTTCCAGAACACTTTGCAACAATGTTAAATTGCTCTGCTACAAAACCTTAATCCGTCCAGTACTAATATATGCCTGTCCAATATGGTATAATGTTAATGCTTCTGTGATGGAAAAATTAAGAATATTCGAACGCAAGTGTTTAAGAGCTTGTACAAATTACAATAGAAAACTTAACACTAATATGCACTATTATTCAAATAAATTTATATATGATAAGGCGAACATAATTAGAATCGACAATTTTATCATCCGTCTCATACGTAACCATATACAAAGGAGTAGTGAATCATGCGAGAACTCATTAATCTGCCATCCATGGTACGAAAATTTTGAGTACATTAAAAACTGCCTAGTTACACGTTTTTTGCCTCCAGAAGGATTCGTGTTTTTGGACAAACATAATTATATCGAAAATAATCAAAATATTCCGATTTTATACCACTATAAAAGAAACGCGAAAATAAAACAAATACCTTTAAATTTAAATATAATAAATATTAATGACAATGAGTTGTTTAAATATGATAAGTATATTCCTGCAAAAAATAAATTAGAAATTAAAAAACCATACTTTTGGAAAAATTTAGATGTAACGTAAGTTATTGTAGGTTTAGGTATAGGTATAAGTATTAGGTTAGTTTAGTTTTAAAATTTAAATTAATTGGTTTTTATTTAAAAAAATTTTTCCAATAAATTCAATTATATTAATATTAAATTAAAACTAAAATTATATTATGTTGAAATCAATATATCAATTTTAAAACAACAAAAGAGATATATATTAATATAGTTCTAAATAAATTGTGAGAGCTGACATATTGGTCAGCCAAGTACAAATTTCATTTTAGCTCCACTGTTTTTTAGAGTCACCCTTGTATTGATTAAATTTCAGAAGAAAGTAATCATCTTTAGACTTTGTTATTAGAGGATTTATATCACGGCAAAGTTTTATATAATATTTCTTTAAACGACTATTTGTAGAATGTTTTTTTAATAATCTATATATTTTATTTTTTCTATTTATTTTGTTTAATATATCATAGGAAATCCAAGGTTTTATTTTTTTATATTTATTCGATCTATGCGTAGATAATGTAGAACATTGAGACAGATAATCATTAATTACAAATAAGAATTTATCAAAGTCTAAAGAAGGATTGCTTTCAGAATACACAATATCCCAAAGTTCAACGTTTAACAAATATTGTAGTTGATGAAAGTCTATATGATCAGAGTAAGAAATCTCATAATTACTTTTGACTTCCAGACAAACATTTTTCAGTACAATGTTAATCAACATATGGTCAGTAATTAGAATATCCTCAATAAAACTAGAAATACTATGCTGAAAAATTTTTTGAGTTCTATAAAATACATGATCTATATAAGCTGAAGTAGTAGAAGTAGAACGCGTTGCACAATTAACTAACAAAATAAAACCGTTGGATGCCATTAGCATCAAATAGTCATCCACATATCAATGTTTAAGTCACCAATCACAAAGCAGTTTTTATTTTTGATACTATTAAGAAGCAAAGAGAAAGCACTTAAAAACTCTCTGATTTTAAATTTATGTAATCTATATACACACAAAAAACAATACATTACATTATCTATCTCACAATTCAATTTCAAAATATCTGCACATATAAAATCAATCTGGAAGAAAGAACATTTTATGTCATTTTTAACAAATACAGCCACACCACCAGAAGCATACGTGTTATTACACAAAGAAATAAATAATAATTTGGAATAGAAAAATCATTTAATTCCGTATCAAAAATCCAAATTTCACTCAAAAAAATTAAATCAGGAAATCTCTTTAAAGTTAAAAAATGAGCATAAAGTGATCCAAAGTATTTACGCAAACTCCTAATATTAAGATGAATAGTAAAAATTATTCTCAGAAATACAAGAAGAAGATGAATTAAAACTATTAAAATTATCCAAAAAATTTAGAGGCAAGATCAATAACAATACAATCAGATTCTATAATTACTTTGTTATAATTAATAACAAAGAACAAAAAAAAAAATATTTTCATTTATTTCAAGTTTTTTTGTTTTTTAATAATTTTAAATAGATAAATTAGTAAGAATTTGTAATTTTTTTTAATAGATAGCGTAATTAGAAAATGTTTTTATTATTATAAAGTTAATTTGGTTAGCTATGTCTTACGATCAAATTAATAACATGTTTTTATGGTGTTAAAATGACTTATGGATGTCTCATTAAATTTGAACCAAATAGGTGTAGGGTATTTCGACTGACTGTTTCATTACTGTTTTTATTTTAATTTTTAGTTTTGCTTATTTTTTTGTTTGTATGTCAATCGATGTTGTTTACATTTGTATATATTTCTTCTCTTTTTTGTTTTTTTTTTTGTATGTATATCATATCAATCGCTGTATCATGTATGTACGCAGTTTGTGTATATTTTGATTATAAAATAAAAAAATATTGATAGAAAAAGATGAATGAAATTTCATTTTTTTGCTTTATATTTTTTTACTTGCATAATTCCAAATCTTGCAAATCGTTAGAAAATAATTCCATAAATTGTCTTCTAATGTACCTATGTATTTTAAATTTTCGTTAGTTTTTAATTACCTACTAAAAAAATATAATTAAAAATTTTTGTTTATTTTATTGAAAATTTGTTTTATTTTTTTATTATTTAATTTAAAATTCTAAAAGGGAAAAAGCCAAGTAAAATATATTATGGAAAAGTATATAAATAAGCTTTCAAATTTCCTATTCCATTCGGCATAAAAAACCCTTTAAGTATTTAAATACACATTATAAAATATACATATGTATGTATTTTGCGATGTCTTTTGTTCTGCAGGAATCATAATCAGAAAAACCACTAATTTCACCCAGTGCACTATTATAGTGTTCTTCTTCTAATGGCTATTTCATCGAATACCAATACAGCCAACCTTTAAATAAAATTTTTTTTGAGAATATAATGCCTAACTCATTTATATTTTTGTCGTTAAGACCTATATTTAAATGTTTGATGGGGATCCATCTATTAAGGGAAATAAAACGGGGCAAATTAAGCTTTACTTCATTTCTCAAAAATTTATAGGCCTTTTGGTGAATTAAAATGAGTATTTATTGCTACCTTTTTTTTATCTTCGGACCTTTTACTAACACTTTTAAAATTAATTTTTAAAAATTGTTTGGCTTCGATACGCAAGTGAAACTGCCTATTAATAATGCTACATAAAGATAAATCCTGTTTTTCTCTTTATAATTTTTGCCTTAAATTTTTATTTTGATATTTTAAGTAAATAATGTTTTTTTTTTAATTAAATTTTGTTTCTTAAAGAAAGCTAACCTTTTAAGAACTATTGAATACTTTTTTAAATAAAAATCTCCACTTCTCTAAAATTTCAAACAATGCCTGCAAAACGAACTTTTTTCATCTGACGAGACAGTTTAAAAATTTTCAAAAAGTACATTCAAATTTCTTACATTTTTGTTAGAATAGCATTTAGTACTAATAAAAATTTTTAAAAAGAAATCGACCAACTTGATAAGGAAATATAAACAATTGTACATTCATCGATTGACAAACAAACAAAATAACAAGTAAAGAAACAGTCAGTCGGTGCAACCGATTAAAAATACCCTACACCTATTTAGTTCAAATTTAATGGGAAGTCCATAAGTCATTTTAAAACAATAAAAGCTGTTATTACTTTGGTCGTAAAACATAGCTAACCAAATTAACTTTATAGTACTAAAAACATTTTCTAATTAGACTATCTATAAAAATATATTACAAATTCTTACTAATTTATCGATTCAAAAATATTAAAAAACAAAAAAACTTGAAAACTTGAAAAGCTTGAAAACTTTTATCCCTTTTTGTGTGAAAAAAATTTAATATATTTAATAATTAAAATTTTTCAAAATTGCAATTATTTTAAATTGCTAGTTTCTGTACCTATCGAAAGCTTATAAATGCAAAATATGCAATAAATGTATTTCTAAAATATAATTACAAATTTAGAACTTTTCATATAATTCATTTAAATATAACGATAAATTTTACACAAATGCAGCAAGTCCCTTTGAATATAGCTTAAGTATTGTACACAATGTCTTAATTATATATCACCTATGGTAATAATTCAATAAAATATATGATATAATAAAAATTAAAAAAAGGTATTTAATCGTTTATTAAACAAATATTTTGTTTTTAATTTATAAAATATTATACAAAATATGTTTTATGGTAAAATTCTTAGCCTTTTAAAAATATAAAAGTGTTAAATAAAAACGGAAATAGGAAAGAACCCTCGTGTATCAAATTTAAAGTTTTTATCTTCATGAATCTCAAAAATAAGCTTTTTAATTTTGGGATATCTTAGGAGCCACCTGAACCACCGCTACAATTAAAATTTAATTTCGGGGACACATAGGAAATATGAAATATATTCTTTGGCTTCGAAATTATACTCGTTTGGCCTCAGATCGATCAAAAGCTTCTAGAATCCGAACTCATTGTCCGAACTCGACCAGAACCAATTCCCATGGTACTTTCATTATTAGTAACCTAGAGTTTAAATTTCATCAAAATCTAAGAGCGAAGAAGGGATGTTTTGCTGCAAAAATTATATAAATATGGAGTACAAGGAACTGCATTAAGTTGGTTTAAAAGTTACTTAAGTAACCGAAAACAAAAAATAAAAATCAATGGTTACCTTTCAACATCGAAACAAATTGATATAGGAGTGTCGCAAGGTTTCGTTCTTGGAATCCTACTTTTTATTGTGTATTTAAATGATATTACAAATGCACTGAAGCACAGCGAAATAATGCTCTTCGCTGATTAAAGCTGAATGCGGGGAAAACAAAATCTATGTCAATAAATTTTCCAGATCAGATGCTTAATATTGGAACCGAAAATATTAAAGTTGTACAATAAATTAAATATCTGGGTATTGTCATTGATAATAAACTAAAATATTGATTATACTGCAAAAAAAATTTCTTTTTAAGTATTCAAAAAAATTTTCATTTTAAGGCTTTCTTAGAAAATATCTTTGTCGTGCGAATTATGGGTTTTTAAAATAAAAACACAATATTTTAATCTAAATTGTTTAAATTTTATTTTTCTCAACTTTATAGTTTGAGTTTGGTCTTAAGACTGGCTTTTTTTAACAAATCAATTTTTTAATATTACAATAATCATTATTTTTGTTTTACAAAAACAATTTGCTTTATCTTACTTAATACTAATTTTAATTTATTAGTCGAAAATATCTTTCGAAACAAAATTCAGTATCGAATTACAAAAAGGAAATTTACTTGAGTTTTTACTTATTACAAAATCAATATTAATATAATAAATGTTCGTACTGAATTTTGTGTACAAAATTATTTCACCATGTGTTGGGTTTCATATTACATTTATAAAGTTAAATTATTTCAAGTGCAATTACATATTTAAAATAAGTTCAAATGCAATTGACCGTAATTATGCTTAGTATACAAAAATGTGGCTAATTACATTTTTGTATAAAATTGAAAAGAATAAAAGGAAAAACAAAAATTAAAAATGTTTTGTCTTACAAATTAATATTTTAAATTTTATAAACGTGAAATTGAGTTTTATCTTTTATTGGAGGTTCATTAATTACTATCTTGGTTGGGGTTACCAACTGTGACGTAACTTGCGCTATAATCATTTACAATGTTATAGTGAAACCACACTTTGAATACTGTGCTACAATTATTTATTTATGTACACTCTACTAATTGGATGTTCTCTAAAAATTGCAAAATCGAGCGATGAGTTTTTTTTTTAGTTTAATATAATTAAGAATTCGAAAGAAAATATCTTTGTCGTGCGCTATAATCATTTACAATGTTATAGTGAAACCACACTTTGAACACTCTAAAAATTGCAAAATCGAGCGATGAGTTTTTTTTTAGTTTAATATAATTAAGAATTCGAAAGAAAATATCTTTGTCGTGCGCTATAATCATTTACAATGTTATAGTGAAACCACACTTTGAATACTGTGCTACAATTATTTATTTATGTACACTCTATTAATTGGATGTTCTCTAAAAATTGCAAAACCGAGCGATGAGAATAATCCTCAAATATAATAGGTTCACGTCAATTACATGGATGTTACAAACATTGAAATGGATGAACGTAAAACAAAGAATAACATTGATGGTTATGATCTACATATTCAAAATGAAAAATAAATAAATACCAGATTATCTATCCAATACAGTGTCAAGTAGAGGAGATACGCAACCATATTTACTAAGAAATACAAATGATATTTGGATAAATTTCGTTGGTAGTTCTTTTGCACAAAATTGTATAACGTATAAGGGGTTTTATATTTAAATCAACTCCCTAATGATATAACCAACGAATCATCGCTTGTACGATTCAGGAAGAAATGTTATAAATATATACGAAATACATGTTTTTGAATGTTTGTAATCTTTGGAAACCTTCTTTTATTTTTAATTTTTAAATGTTGGTCTTCATTGTAAATGTTTAATTTTTATTTTTAATTTTCAATTTTTAATTTTTAATTTTTAATTGTTAATTTTTAATTTCTTTGGTTTTTAAATAAAGGATAAAACAACTAAATTGTCTAACTCTTGCCCTTTCGATGAAATTCATCATTTATACTCCATTGACTTTTCAAATAATTTATTAAATTATATTAATTCTGATCACTTAAATAGAGAAGAATTAGAAGCTACAAAAAATTTAATTTATAAAAATAAGGATCTTTTCTATCTAGAAGGTGAAATTCTAAGTAATATAAGAAATGTTAAACATCAAATAATTACCCCACATAGCAGACCTGTTTACCCGAAAATATATAGAAATGTTGAATGAGGGAATAATTAAATTTAGTAATTGGGTGGTTCCCAAATGGGTGGTTCCCAAAAAGGAAGATCATTCCGGGAAACAAAAGTGGAAAATTGTAGTCGACTACAGGAAGCTCAACGAGATTACTGTAGACGATAAATTCCCCATACCGAATATTAACTTTTTGTTCGATAAATTCGGTCAAACCAATAAATTACTACACTGAACTTGGCTAAGGGATTTCATCAAATCCTAGTGGATGAGGAAGACCAAGCCAAGACAGCCTTCTCTACATCCCAAGTATACAAGCAATATAAGAAAATTTGTTTGTTTGTTTGTCCAGGATTCACGTGAAAACCACTGGTCCAATAGCCACAAAATTCTAGAGGAATAATTTTGAGAGCCCGGGATGTGACATAGGCTATGTCACATTTTTATACGTCAATAGGTTGCGGTTATAAAAATGAAATCCATTTTACTTCTTCTCGGAGCCATACCGGAAACTCAGACATTAAACGAGTTAATAGTACTATCTTAGGGCACATTAGAATATTAAATATAACTAAACCAGACAGTAATACAAAAACCAAAATTTTAAAATCGGTAGAAAACAACAACCATACCATTTAATCAACAACTGATGTAAAACCAAATGATTTTTTAAATAATAAAATATCCCACAAACTCGCGGAATCTAATAAAAAATAAAACCCAAAGACAAAAAGAACAACTTATCACAAAACTCCTCTTAGCTATATCAAAAATATATCAATAATATGCTCATTCCACAGCATTTTTTGATTTAGTTGCAAACCTAAAATACTTAGATTGTCTGATCGTTTAAACAAAAAAGGGACCTTATAACACACAACAAGAAACGAAAACCTATCAGACAATACGAACCAGGACAAGTAATTTCCTGGTGTTTGAGTTTGGTAATAATAGTGTTGTGAGTTTGGTAATATGGCCGCATCTCCAATGGCGGCAAGTTAAGTACATTTTTATACCCTACACCTATAGAATAGGTAAAAGGGTATATTAACTTTGGTATGGTGTTTGTAACCACCTAAAGGAAGCGAGCTAGATATGGAAAAGTATATATATTTGTTATCAGCGTGACCGCCTTAGTCGATATAGCCATGTCCGTCCGTCCGTCCGTAGGCACGATAACTCAAAAAATAATGGAGCTATCTTGATGAAATTTTAACTGTAGATTACTAGGACTGAAAGTACGGCGGGGATTGCATATGGGCGAAATCGGCCCATGGGTTCGGGTTCTGGACCTTTTATTCGGTTTCAGGGCTAACGAACAAATATAAAAAATCACGATAACTCAACAACTAATGACGCTATCCTCATCAAATTTGTGCTGTAGGTTACTAGTAATGAAACTACTTCGGGAATTGCGTAAGGTCGGGATTGGACCATGGGTTCGGAACCTAGAACTTTTTGATCGAATTTAGGCCAAACGAGCATAATTCCGAAACCAATGAAGATAGAACCTCCAAATTTAGTATCAGGGTGTCTCTTCCTATTTCCTAAGTGTCTTGTGAATTTGGGTCCCATTGGAGCAGTGGTTCGGGGACCAGCCACACATTTTCGAAGACCTTAAAGCATATCTTTAAAATTAATAAAGATAACAACTTGAAAAAATGTAGAAGCTTCCAATTTGCCACAAGGGTGTTCTTTACTATCTCTTGCGTGTTCCCCTAATTTGGGATCAATTGGAGTGGTGGTTCTGTACCCCTCTCAGACCTCCCAAGTTTTAAAGGCTTATAATCGAAATTTTTAAAAATAGTTACTTAAAATTAGGATAGACCGTTCAAATTGTGTACAAGGGTTAACTAGTACTATAAGTACAGCGCGGACTATATAAGGGCGAAATCAGCCCAACGGTTCGGATTCTGGACCTTTTAATCGATGTCAGGGCTAAGGAACATATATAAAAATCACGATAACTCAACAACTAATGAGGCTATCTTCATGAAATTTGTGCTGTAGGTTATTAGCAGCGAAACTACGGCGGTGATTACGTACGGTGAGGATTGGACAATGGGTTCGGAACTTAGAACTTTTTGATCGAATTTAGGCCAAACGAGCATAATTCCGAAACCAATGAAGGTAGAACCTCCAAATTTGGTATCAGGGTGTCCCTTCCTATTTCCTAAGTGTCTTGGGAATTTGGGTCCCATTGGAGTACTGGGTCGGGGACCAGCCACACATTTCCGAAAACCTTAAAGCATATCTTCAAAATTAATAAAGATAACAACTTGAAAAAATGTAGAAGCTTCCAATTTGCCACAGGGGTTTTCTTTACTATCTCTTGCGTGCCCCCCTAATTTGGGATCAATTGGAGTGGTGGTTCAGAACCTCTCTTAGACCCCCCAATGTGTAAAAGCTTATCATCGAAATTAATAAAACTAGTAACTTAAAATTAAGATAGAGCGTTCCAATTGTGTACAAGGGTTAACTAGTATTGAAAGTATGACGGGACTGCATATGGGCGAAATCGTACCATAATTTCGGGTCCTGGAACCCTTGAAAAGTTCAAGGACTAACAAGCATATATCTTACAAACACCATAACTCAAAAAATAATGCCGGTATTTTGATGAAATTTAACAGTAGGTTACTAGTAATGAAAGTACCATGGGAATTGGTTGTGGTCGAGTTTAATTTCGAAGCCAAAGAATATATTTCCTATGTCCTATGTGTCTCCGAAATCTAGACTAAATTGTAGTGGTTCAGCTATGTTCAAAGGTACTTGCTGCATTTATGTAAAATTTATTTTTATATTTAAATGAATTATATGAAAAGGTGTAAATTTTTAATTGTATTTTAGAAATACATTTATTGCTTATTTTGCGTTTATAAGCTTTTTCTATTAGGTATATAAACTAACCATTTAAAATAATTGCAATTTTTAAAAATTTGGATTATTAAATATATTATGCTTTGATTATCTTTTTATCACAAAATTTAATAATTAGAATTTTTTCATTTTGTAATTGAATTGGAATAAATATATTTTCATTTATTTCAAGTTTGTTTGTTTTTTAATATTTTATTTATAAGAATTTGTAGTATTTTTTAATAGATAGGGTAATTAGAAAAGGTTTTTAGTATTATACAGTTAATTTGGTTAGCTATGTCTTACGATCAAATTAATAACAGCTTCTATGGTATTAAAATGACTTATGGATATGTCCTTAAATTTGAACCAAATAGGTGTAGGGTATTTCTAAGTCGGTTGCACCGACTGACTGTTTCTTTACTTGTTTTTTTCTTACTTATATATATAATTTCTATTTCTATTTTTTTATTTTTATTTTTGTTTTATATAATTAAAAAAATTTTTTTTTACTTAATTCATTATTTCACAGCACTAATTTTAATTTAATTTGCTATAAATCTATTTTATTTTGTGTTAAAAATATAATTTTTTTTAATTTTATTCTAATTTTCAAATTTTATTTTTAATTTTCAATTTTAATTTAAAAATTTTACATTTAATTTTATACCGACACGTGATTTGGTTTTGTTTACATTAAATTTAATACTGCTTTTTATTTTATTGAAGATTCCTCTTCATCTATCATCTGCTAGTTGTAAACAAATCAATTAAAATATATCCATTTCATTCGCTCTCCCTCGGATGATAATATACTAAATTCGCTCATTAATTAATATCACCAATAGTATGTCAACGTATTGCTTTTATTTTAAATTGTATTGTTTTAATTTTTGATGGTATACGTCAATTTACTCATTTTTAATAATAAAAGAAAGGGAAGTACTGAAATTTCAGTTCATTTCTTTTCAACTAACTTAAATTATTTAATTTAAATTTAATTTTTTACATATACGTGCGTATTTTTACTTGCACGTAGATTTTGCTGTGTTTGAGGTTTTTGGTTGTAACTAAGTTCAATAAGGTCTAGTTAAAAACTGTTGAATGGTGTTATAAAACAATTGCTCACTCTTAGCAGAATAAAATAAGGGTATTGTTGATGGTATTTTGTAAATATTGTTAGCAATACTTTTGTTTTTATAAACGGTGATAACTTGTTCGGGTTGTATGAATCGTACACATACAATATTTAACCTAAATAATAATATAATTAAATTTTAAATTTTATACGTTTCATTATTATTTGTTTTTTTTTTTTTTTTTTTCTCTTTTCTCAATTTTACTAATTGCTATTAAAAATTGCCGATTTTCGAGTTCATTTTTGTAATATTCGTGGCCTACAAGCTAATTTTCATGCCGTAGAATGTCATCTTAACTTCACAAAACCAGCAATTTTAGCCCTTGGTGAAACACAAGTCCGTGGAGAAAATGATAATTTTAATATAATTGGCTACAAATTGTTTCACACTTCGTACCCAAAAGAGGAATCGCGATTTACATTAAAAATGACATTGCTTTCAACACCCTAGATAAATATAAACCTTCTAGCCCAACCTTCCATTATATTTGGGTTAAAATTATCGTTGAGAAGCATGTAATACATTTCTGTTTTTTATACAGATCACCTAATTCAAATGAACAAGAAACTGCTGTGGAAATTGACAATCTTTCAAACCAGATCAATGAAATTTTGGAATCATGTCCACAAACCGAAATTGTTCTGGCAGGGGATTTCAACGTACACAACAAAGACTGGCTTCATTTTTCAAGTAACTCTTCTTTGAGTCAAAACTCAATTGGGAAACAAGTTGAATTATTTTCCACACTGTTCCATCTTTCTCAACTTGTCCAAAATCCCACTAGGGTCCTCGACCGAGCTGATCAAGAGGGTCACCTCTTGGATCTGTTTTTAACCACTCACCCTGAAAAATATGTAGTTTCAGTTGGTTGTCCTCTGGGGGGCTCCGACCACTGCCTGGTAACCACAAGCTTCCCGGTAAGCACATTAGCCAGCCGAAGGATTCCTCCCAAAAAATTAGTATGCCAATATAGTCGTGCTAACTGGGAGGGATTAAACAATTTTTTCAAAGCATTCGACTGGTCATTGTGCTTCCGCGGTAAAAATGTCAACTTCGCTCCAAATGCGATTAGTGAAACAATTTTACTTGGAATGAGGTTGTATATTCCTCACTCCATGAAAAGTTTTAAACGAGAATGCAAAGCATGGTTTAATCACACTTGCAAAGAAGCCATTCGTAAAAAGGAGGAGGCTTTTAAGCAATACCGGAACAGCGGGTTGGAGTCCGACAGGGCCAACTATATCGTGGTTCAAAACAGATGCAAGAGAGTTATTAATAAGCAAAAATTCTTATTCAACCGAGGGTTGAAACGCAAATTCCTACATATGCGTAAGAATAGCAAATCGTTTTGGACGTTTGCAAAAAATCTAAAGGAGGACACTAGTGGGTCCTCCTTCCCTCCGCTTATTGGTAAAAACAACTCAATTGTGTCAGATTCAAAAGAAAAGGCGAACTTGTTTGGGAAACAATTTTCCTTTAACTCAACACTGCCAAAGTCAACTCAAAGACCACCAAATATTCCAGAAGTTGGCTGCTCCTTTGGTAGAATTTACTTTAGGACGCGAGCAGTGATGAAAATCTTGAAGAATCTTGATACAAACAAATCAGCCGGTCCCGATGGAATCACAACGATGGTTCTTAAAAAAACCTACTCTACCATTTCAAAACCTCTACGCAACCTCTTCTATTTATCCTTTACTTCGGGTATTCATCCAGCCCAATGGAAGATTGCGCACGTTTTTCCAATTCCAAAAAAGGTAACAAAAGCGATCCCTCTAACTACCGCCCTATAGCTATAACTTCGGTCCTTTCCAAAGTAATGCAAAAAATTATAAATCAAAAGCTATTGAAATATCTGGGTCATAAAGGTTTGCTTCATGATCGACAATACGAGTTCAGAGCCCGGCGTTTAACTGGTGATCTCATGACTTACCTTTGTGAACAGCTCAATATCAGTCTTCACCACTCTGGTGAATCTGATGTGGTAGCACTGGATATTTCTAAAGCTTTCGACCGTGTATGGCATGCTGCTTTGTTAGCAAAATGCAGAGCTATAGGGTTAGGTAGAGTCTTTCTCAAATGGATTGGAGATTTCCTTTCGAATCGTATGATTCGAGTTCTGGTCGATGGTTTATCATCTGACAAATTTAAACTAAACGCTGGTGTCCCTCAAGGTTCTGTTCTTTCTCCCACCCTCTTCTTAATATTCATTAATGATCTTCTATCTTTAACTTCCAATCAAATGAACACTTCAGTAATCTTGAAAAAATTTTTAGAACTTTGGAGGAAGCCAACATGAAGATACAGCTTGACAAATCCGAATTTCTGAAAAGCGAGGTTGAGTTTTTAGGTTTCATCATATCACCAGAAGGAGTCAAAGCTAATCCGAAAAAAGTGGAAGCCATATGTGAATTACCAGCACCAAAATCTTTAAAGGAACTGAGATCATTCTTAGGAATGTCAGGGTACTACAGGCGATTTATACTTGATTATGCAAAAGTCACCAAGCCCCTGACATCCCATTTGAGGGGGGAAGGAGGACGCGTGTCCAAATTCCAATCCAAAAATACCCCAATAACATTAGACGAGGAGGCTGAGAAATAATTTACACTCATTTCAAAAGAAGTAATATTAGCATACCCAGATTTTAAAAAGGATTTCGAGCTAACAACCGACACGTCCAACTATGGAGCAGAAATAGCGCAGGAAAGAAAACCAATATCATTTCTATTCAGAACATTAACCAAAAAGGAAGAATCGTATGCAACTAACGAAAAGGAAATGTTGGCAATCGTGTGGGCCTTAACATCATTAAGAAATTTTCTTTACGGAACGAAAAAAGTCATCATCTATACAGATCACCATCCACTTACCTACGCACTCAGCGCGAAAAATTCCAACAGTAAACTCAAAAGGTGGAAAGCCACGTTGGAAGAGTATAATTATGAATTGCACTACAAGCCAGGACATACAAACGTAGTCGCAGATTCCTTGTCACGGCTTCTACCGAAATCTCAAAATAATGCTCTAACAATTACTCAACATAATTCCGATAGCTCAGCCCACGGTTCCATCCAGTTCGTAAACGCTCCTATAAATGTTTTCCGCAATCAAATAGTGCTCGAAGAAAATAAAGATGAAAATTACGTGATGCTCAACCCATTTCCAAAATATTTTAGACACATAATATCACAAAAAGATTTTACCGAAAAAACCTCATGAAAATCCTTAAAGAATATCTTAACCCGAATTGCGTAAATGCTATCATGTGTAATGAAAATGTAATGGGCAAGAATCAAAAATTTTAGTTTATCCACTTCGTAAGTACAAAAATTAGATTTACCAGAATTCTTGTC
The DNA here is from genome assembly GCA_963082915.1 of Dolichopus griseipennis. Lineage (NCBI taxonomy): Eukaryota > Metazoa > Arthropoda > Insecta > Diptera > Dolichopodidae > Dolichopus > Dolichopus griseipennis. The sequence continues at coordinate 44,144,951 of OY720444.1, read as the reverse complement.
ACAGATGGAATTAACGAAAGCGCGCAAATAGAAATCATAGCGGATACTCATAGACGAGCGCATAGAAACGCAAAACAAAACAGGACACAAATTTTAGAAAAGTATTACTTTCCACAAATGAGTAAGAAAATAAATAACTTTGTAAAAATATGTAGGATTTGCAAGGAAAATAACTACGATCGGCATCCCACCAATTCAGAGATCAAAAGCACGTCGATCCCTAGCTTTTCGGGACATACGGTTCATATCGATATTTTCTCCACCGAATCCAAATTAGTTCTTACAGTTTCGGACAAGCTTACAAAGTTTGCACAAGCTAGGATAATTGAAAGTAAATCAACCGAACACATCAGACTAGCCCTAAGAGATATATTGTTCTATTTTGGAATTCCAGAATTCGTAGTCATGGATAATCAGAAGTCGCTAAATTCCGCCTCCATTAAAGGAATGATGGAAGACGAATTGAAGATCAAGACCTACACAACACCACCTTATAAAAGTGAGGTCAACGGGCAAGCAGAGAGGTTCCACTCTACTCTCTCAGAAATCATGAGATGCCTTAGAGCTGAAAAACCTGACTACAAATTTGAAGACTTACTTCAGAGAACAGTGAACGAATACATTCATACAATACACAAGGTCACTAGAAAAAAACCCATAGAATTATTCCAAGGAAGAATTCCCAATATCTCACCTGAGGAGTTCGAAAAGACTAGATTATCAAACATAGAGAAAATTAAGGAAAAACAAAAAAGGGACCTTATAACACACAACAAGAAACGAAAACCTATCAGACAATACGAACCAGGACAAGTAATTTCCTGGTGTTTGAGTTTGGTAATAATAGTGTTGTGAGTTTGGTAATATGGCCGCATCTCCAATGGCGGCAAGTTAAGTACATTTTTTTTTTCTTACTTATATATATAATTTCTATTTCTATTTTTTTATTTTTATTTTTGTTTTATATAATTAAAAAAATTTTTTTTTACTTAATTCATTATTTCACAGCACTAATTTTAATTTAATTTGCTATAAATCTATTTTATTTTGTGTTAAAAATATAATTTTTTTTAATTTTATTCTAATTTTCAAATTTTATTTTTAATTTTCAATTTTAATTTAAAAATTTTACATTTAATTTTATACCGACACGTGATTTGGTTTTGTTTACATTAAATTTAATACTGCTTTTTATTTTATTGAAGATTCCTCTTCATCTATCATCTGCTAGTTGTAAACAAATCAATTAAAATATATCCATTTCATTCGCTCTCCCTCGGATGATAATATACTAAATTCGCTCATTAATTAATATCACCAATAGTATGTCAACGTATTGCTTTTATTTTAAATTGTATTGTTTTAATTTTTGATGGTATACGTCAATTTACTCATTTTTAATAATAAAAGAAAGGGAAGTACTGAAATTTCAGTTCATTTCTTTTCAACTAACTTAAATTATTTAATTTAAATTTAATTTTTTACATATACGTGCGTATTTTTACTTGCACGTAGATTTTGCTGTGTTTGAGGTTTTTGGTTGTAACTAAGTTCAATAAGGTCTAGTTAAAAACTGTTGAATGGTGTTATAAACCAATTGCTCACTCTTAGCAGAATAAAATAAGGGTATTGTTGATGGTATTTTGTAAATATTGTTAGCAATACTTTTGTTTTTATAAACGGTGATAACTTGTTCGGGTTGTATGAATCGTACACATACAATATTTAACCTAAATAATAATATAATTAAATTTTAAATTTTATACGTTTCATTATTATTTGTTTTTTTTTTTTTTTTTCTCTTTTCTCAATTTTACTAATTGCTATTAAAAATTGCCGATTTTCGAGTTCATTTTTGTAATATTCGTGGCCTACAAGCTAATTTTCATGCCGTAGAATGTCATCTTAACTTCACAAAACCAGCAATTTTAGCCCTTGGTGAAACACAAGTCCGTGGAGAAAATGATAATTTTAATATAATTGGCTACAAATTGTTTCACACTTCGTACCCAAAAGAGGAATCGCGATTTACATTAAAAATGACATTGCTTTCAACACCCTAGATAAATATAAACCTTCTAGCCCAACCTTCCATTATATTTGGGTTAAAATTATCGTTGAGAAGCATGTAATACATTTCTGTTTTTTATACAGATCACCTAATTCAAATGAACAAGAAACTGCTGTGGAAATTGACAATCTTTCAAACCAGATCAATGAAATTTTGGAATCATGTCCACAAACCGAAATTGTTCTGGCAGGGGATTTCAACGTACACAACAAAGACTGGCTTCATTTTTCAAGTAACTCTTCTTTGAGTCAAAACTCAATTGGGAAACAAGTTGAATTATTTTCCACACTGTTCCATCTTTCTCAACTTGTCCAAAATCCCACTAGGGTCCTCGACCGAGCTGATCAAGAGGGTCAACTCTTGGATCTGTTTTTAACCACCCACCCTGAAAAATATGTAGTTTCAGTTGGTTGTCCTCTGGGGGGCTCCGACCACTGCCTGGTAACCACAAGCTTCCCGGTAAGCACATTAGCCAGCCGAAGGATTCCTCCCAACAAATTAGTATGCCAATATAGTCGTGCTAACTGGGAGGGATTAAACAATTTTTTCAAAGCATTCGACTGGTCATTGTGCTTCCGCGGTAAAAATGTCAACTTCGCTCCAAATGCGATTAGTGAAACAATTTTACTTGGAATGAGGTTGTATATTCCTCACTCCATGAAAAGTTTTAAACGAGAATGCAAAGCATGGTTTAATCGCACTTGCAAAGAAGCCATTCGTAAAAAGGAGGAGGCTTTTAAGCAATACCGGAACAGCGGGTTGGAGTCCGACAGGGCCAACTATATCGTGGTTCAAAACAGATGCAAGAGAGTTATTAATAAGCAAAAATTCTTATTCAACCGAGGGTTGAAACGCAAATTCCTACATATGCGTAAGAATAGCAAATCGTTTTGGACGTTTGCAAAAAATCTAAAGGAGGACACTAGTGGGTCCTCCTTCCCTCCGCTTATTGGTAAAAACAACTCAATTGTGTCAGATTCAAAAGAAAAGGCGAACTTGTTTGGGAAACAATTTTCCTTTAACTCAACACTGCCAAAGTCAACTCAAAGACCACCAAATATTCCAGAAGTTGGCTGCTCCTTTGGTAGAATTTACTTTAGGACGCGAGCAGTGATGAAAATCTTGAAGAATCTTGATACAAACAAATCAGCCGGTCCCGATGGAATCACAACGATGGTTCTTAAAAAAACCTACTCTACCATTTCAAAACCTCTACGCAACCTCTTCTATTTATCCTTTACTTCGGGTATTCATCCAGCCCAATGGAAGATTGCGCACGTTTTTCCAATTCCAAAAAAGGTAACAAAAGCGATCCCTCTAACTACCGCCCTATAGCTATAACTTCGGTCCTTTCCAAAGTAATGCAAAAAATTATAAATCAAAAGCTATTGAAATATCTGGGTCATAAAGGTTTGCTTCATGATCGACAATACGAGTTCAGAGCCCGGCGTTTAACTGGTGATCTCATGACTTACCTTTGTGAACAGCTCAATATCAGTCTTCACCACTCTGGTGAATCTGATGTGGTAGCACTGGATATTTCTAAAGCTTTCGACCGTGTATGGCATGCTGCTTTGTTAGCAAAATGCAGAGCTATAGGGTTAGGTAGAGTCTTTCTCAAATGGATTGGAGATTTCCTTTCGAATCGTATGATTCGAGTTCTGGTCGATGGTTTATCATCTGACAAATTTAAACTAAACGCTGGTGTCCCTCAAGGTTCTGTTCTTTCTCCCACCCTCTTCTTAATATTCATTAATGATCTTCTATCTTTAACTTCCAATCTAATTCACAGCTTCGCAGATGACAGTACTCTTGTAGCTTCCTATGAATTTCATAGCCGCTGTAACATTAATCATCAGGTTAATACAACAGCAAAAAATTTCACTGTCAGTGAGCTAAATAACGATTTAGCAAAAATTCACAAATGGGGTGAAAATGATCGTGTTCAATTCAACACGAAGAAAACCCAATGCTGTCTCATCTCGTGAAAAATAGCAACTTCCATTCCCAACTTGATTTTTCAGGGAGAAGCTTTGCAGCACTCAACAGATTTAAATATTTTGGGCATCGAGTTAAACCTGAAATTGACTTGGTCAAATCACATTTTTGGTATAGCTAAAGATGCAGCTAAGTGTTTGGGTTTTTTGTATCGCTGTAAAACTTACTTTCCTCCATTAGATCTCCTCAATATCTATAAAACATATATTAGACCAAAAATGGAGTATAATGCACATATCTGGGCTGGTGCACCCCAATCAGTGCTGGGATATCTTGATAAAGTGCAAAACAGAGCTATTCGTCTTATAAATGATCCCAGTGTTACCTCAACGCTCACTCCACTTAGCCATCGGCGCACAGTCTGGTCACTTACCTTGTTTTATAGATACCTAGTGGGGACGAACACCTGTTCTAAGGAAATAAAACAATTAATGCCTCCACTCAAAGTTTTTCAACGTGAAACAAGGAGTGCAACAGATGCTCATCCCTACTACGTCGAATTGTTAAGATGGCAAAACACGGCTTATGGAAATTCGTTTTTTATGCGCATGTCGAGATTATGGAATCACATTCCGTCCAATGTGTTTCCTAAAGTTGGTAATTCGTATGTGTACGACTTAAATAAATTTAAGAAGAATATTAACATCTTTCTCCTAAATATCCCTTCAAATTTTCCCCATCCACCATAATCCAAAATTCCCAAATATCCTCCGACAATCCTAAAATCCTTTCATATCCCATCCCTGTAACCAAACTGTACATTTGTATCACAGGTTCCTTCCTAAAGTTTGGTTTAAAAAGGGTGTGGTTTGGAGCGTTAAAATCGCACACTACCCAACGAAATACCGCACAGTTTTAATGGGTGGCTTTCGAGCGTTCCATTCCCTGGCAAAAAAAAAATAAAAATTTACATTAAGCATAATAAGCGTTTAGGACCCAAATTATCAATAAGATACAAAAAGGAAATCGTGAAACAAAATCGGAAGACCACTGGCGTCACCCAAGCAGGCCGAGTTGTCCATAAGTCAAATATAAAATCATAAAGTACTCAATTAACTAACACATTTTTCCTCCTTTCATAAATATTTATCAAACCAAATCTCCTCAAATAACATTCTTTAGTTTTAAATTTTTATTAACAAAATCCTACTTCTACTTTACACCAAAAAATTTTTTCTTTTCTACCTTAATATTCATTTCTTTTAGATTTTTATTGCATGAAGCATTAGGAGATGTGAGTCGCAATAAATGTAGGAAAAGCAAAAATACAGGAAGGCAAATTCAGACTAATTCACGTCAGTGATCTAGGTACCCTACAAAATTCTTTGGAAGAAATTAATAATATCCTGAAAGAAAATGTAACTAAACAACATCCTTTGTATCATTATCTTCATCACGAAGCAAGACAAATTCAAAATCTCCTAGATGAATACAAGACACCCAGGAAGAAAAGAGCCATCAACTATCTCGGTTCAACATGGAAATGGATAGCGGGTACGCCAGACCTCGAGGAGTTTTTAATGATAAAAAGAAAAATAAATAATATATTAGATAATAACAATAGGCAGGTTGTAATAAATAACATTTATAAATTATAATGATAGGATTAAAAACATTTCTCAGATAACTAACGATATATTAACAAGTAAAGAAACAGTCAGTCGGTGCAACCGACTTAGAAATACCCTACACCTTTTTGGTTCAAATTTAAGGACAAATCCATAAGTCATTTTAACACCATAAAAGCTGTTATTAATTTGATCGTAAGACATAGTTAACCAAATTACTAAAAATATTAATATAAATATAAATATAATACTAAAAATATTTTCTACTTACACTATCTATTAAAAAATATAACAAATTATTACTAATTTACCTATTTAAAAATATTAAAAAACAAAAAAACTTGAAATAAATGAAAATATATTTATTCCAATTCAATTACAAAATGAAAAAATTCTAATTATTAAATTTTGTGATAAAAAGATAATCAAAGCATAATATATTTAATAATCCAAATTTTTAAAAATTTCAGTTATTTTAAATGGTTAGTTTATATACCTAATAGAAAAGCTTATAAACGCAAAATATGCAATAAATGTATTTCTAAAATACAATTACAAATTTAGACCTTTTCATATAACTCATTTAAATATAAAAATAAATTTTACATAAATACAGCAAGTACCTTTGAACATAGCTGAACCACTACAATTAAGTCTAGATTTCGGAGACACATAGGACATAGGAAATATATTCTTTGGCTTCGAAATGAAACTCGACCACAACCAATTCCCATGGTACTTTCATTACTAGTAACCTAGAGTTTAAATTTCATAAAAATACCGGCATTTTTTTTTGAGTTATGTTGTTTTTAAGATATATGTTTGTTAGTCCTTGAACTTTTCAAGGGTTCCAGAACCCGAAACCATGGTACGATTTCGCCCATATTTAGTCCCGTCATACTTTCAATACTAGTTAACCTTTGTACACAATTGGAACGTTCTATCTTAATTTTAAGTTACTAGTTTTATTAATTTCGATGATAAGCTTTTACACATTGGGGGTCTAAGAGAGGTACTGAACCACCACTCCGCTTGATCCCAAATTAGGGGGGCACGCTAGAAATAGTCCCTGGGCCAAATTTGAAGCTTCTACATTTGTTTCAAGTTACTATCTTTATTAATTTCGAAAATATGCTTTAAAGTCCTCGGAACTGAGTGGCTGGTTTCCGACCCAATGGGGCCCAAATTTCCAAGACACTTACGAAATAGGAAGGGACACCCTGATACCAAATTTGGAGGTTCTATCTTCATTGGTTTCGAAATTATGCTCGTATGGCCTAAATTCGATCAAAAAGTTCTAAGTTCCGAACCCATTGTACATTACCCACCGTACGCAATCACCGCCGGAGTTTCATTACCAATAACCTACAGCACAAATTTCATGAAGATAGTTAGCCCTTCGATCGATTAAAAGGTCCAGAATCCGAACCCTTGGGATGATTTCGCCCTTATACAGTCCGCGCTGTACTTATAGTACTAGTTAACCCTTGTACACAATTTGAACGGTCTGTCTTAATTTTAAGTAACTATTTTTAGTGATTTCGATTATAAGCCTTTAAAACTTGGGAGGTCTGAGAGGGGTACTGAACCAAAACTCCAATTGATCCCAAATTAGGGGAACACGCTAGAAATAGTAAAGAACACCCTTGTGGCAAATTGGATGCTTCCACATTTTTTCAAGTAGTTATCTTTACTAATTTTAAAGATATGTTTTAAGGTCTTCGGAAATGTGTGGCTGATCCCCGACCCACTACTCCAATGGGGCCCAAATTCCTAAGACACTTTGGAAATAGGAAGGGACACCCTGATACCAAATTTGGAGGTTCTATCTTCATTGGTTTTGGAATTATGCTCTTTTGGCCTAAATTCGATCAAAAAGTTCTAGGTTCCGAACCCATGGTCCAATCCCGACCTTACGCAATCTCCGAAATAATTTCATTACTAGTAACTTACAGCACAAATTTGATGAAGATAGCGTCATTAGTTGTTGAGTTATCGTGATTTTTTATATATGTTCGTTAGCCCTTCGATCGATTAAAAGGTCCAGAATCCGAACGCATGGGCCGATTTCGCCCATATGCAATCCCCGCCGTACTTTCAGTCCTAGTAACCTACAGTTAAAATTTCATCAAGATACGGACGGACGGATATGGCTATATCAACTCAGGCGGTCACGCTGATCACAAATATATATACTTTTCCATATCTAGCTCGCTTCCTTTAGGTGGTTACAAACACCATACCAAAGTTAATATACCCCTTTACCTATTCTATAGGTGTAGGGTATAAAAAATATTAGATTAGATCAAAGCTTTAATAATCTGTCAGCCTACAAATTACAGTATAAATTAAAACTTCTTAAAGAAGGAGTTATAAATTTGAACTATGCGGCTCACTGGGCCAAAGTAGGTGTAATTAATTCAGTACTACTTTCGAAATCAGAAATAGAAACTCTAACCGAAATATTAGATAAGGAAAATTTTCCATACTTCAATGCCGAAGATGCTTTAGATTTTGAAAATGTGCTTTTTAAAAACCCTTGGTTTTTTTCCTCACTTGTTTCTTTGTGTTTTAAATAACAAATAGTTGGTTTTTTTAGAGTTTATGCAGAGTTCATTGTAATCTAGTCAATTACATATTTTATTTAGATCCTTATTTAGTATATATCCCTGTTCTTGTACTGTTCTAGCAATGATATTAGGGTTATCTGTATAAACGTTATAATTTGAAATAAAATTATTTTTCGGCATATTCATCTATCTATATATATTCATCTACCAGTATATATATTAAAGCGAAAGTTTGTTTGTTTGTATGTAGCGAATAGACTCCTAAACTGCTCAGCCGATTTTCATGAAAATTTGTATATAGAGGTTTTTGGGTACGGAAAGAAATCGTGTGCCAAAAATTTTGCTTTAACGGACAGCCAAGGGGCTGTGGTCCAAGTATTTAAACTTGTTTCTTCTAAAATGAAAACGGTTTGACCAACTGAATTCAAATTTTATATACGTGATGTTCCTTGAGAATTGAGTTGACACTATAACAGTTTTGGAATTTGTTAACCAATGTCGGCCCGACGGTTAGTCAAAAAAAATTTGGGGTCCAAAGTTTGTCCAATTTTACGAAATACTGCTTTGGCTAAAAAGAAAGCCTCAAAAAAAAATTTGTTGAGTTCCAATAAGCCATTGCGGCCCAACAGCTTTTTATAGGTTTTTTCAATACTTTTCTCTAAATTCGAAACGGTTCGACCGATTTTCTTCAAATTTTGTATACGTGTTCCTCTGTGAGAATTGAGTTGACACTATTTACAGTTTTGGATTTTGTTAACCTATGTCGGCCCGACGGTTGGTCAAAATAATTTTGGGAAGCTAATATTGTCCAAATTTGCAAAGCACTGCTCTGGCTAAAGCCTAAAAAAAAATTTTTTTTGAGTTCCATTAATCCATTACGGCTCAACAGCTTTTTATAGATTTTTTGGTTACTTTATTCTAAATTAGAAAGGGTTTAACCGATTTTCTTCAAATTTTGTATATGTGTTCCGTTTTGAGAATGGAGTTAACTATATTAACAGACTTGGAATTGGTTAACCCATGCCGGCCCGACGATTGTCAAAAAAAAGTTTTGGAAGCAAATTAACTTGATTTTGCGCAATATTGCTTTGCCAAAGATGAAGTCTCAAAAATTTGTTTGTTAAGTTCCGTTAACCCATTGCGGCACAGCAGCTTTTTATAGATTTTTGCGTTACTTTACTCTAAATTAGAAACGCTTTGACCGGTTGACTCCAAATTTTATATGCGTGAAGCAACTTCAAAATGGAGTTCAGTCTGTTAACAGGCTTGGAGTTTATTAACACATGTCGGTCCTTCGATTGGTCAAAAAAAAATGTTTGTAAGTAAATAACGTCCAATTTTGGAAAGTAGTTTGTACTGCTTCGAATTACAGAAAGTTTCAAAAGTTACTAGAATAATCTTAGAAAAATCATTTTAAAAAGCTGGCTTCCATACATTTTAAAATTTACATTTACACCGTGTGTAATTATGTGTAACTTTTTGCAGTAACATCAACTTCAATTAAACCTCCATTGAGAAGCGCTGCAACACACACCGGGTAATAGCTAGTTATATAAAAGGTACAATAACGGTCCTAGTAGTGAGCCTTGTGGTACACCTCTTTTTTTAATAAGTTAATCGCAAAGCACTTCGTTCACTTTAACACGTGAATTTGTTAAGTAACTGCTTACTAAAAGATTAGTAGTACCTCATATACCCAATATATCTAAAAAATTAATTAATCTACAATGATTTACCAGATCAAAAGCTTTTAATAATAATAATAAATAGGAAGAGTGTAGTAGTGTAAAATGTGTCAACTCTGTGATATCCGTATGACCGTTATATAAACATTATATCATTATTGTTATAAACATTAATTACTTTTGGCGCAGAGAATTTCAAACATACCAGCTTTATTAGGTGTAGTGTAATGCTCATATAAAAGAAGGAGTTGTATGGCAGCTACTCGAATCCTCTACAGTAGACGAACCAAACTCCAGTAACTTTGGCCATTACACTAAACTATTTTTGGCAAAATTTCAGACATCCAACTTCAATAGTTATTTGCGGGCAATCTTGTTGTATGATTTGTGGTGAAGAAAAGTGTGATGATGTAACTCCTTAAATTTTACAATATTACTGCCTTTTATGTGGATCATATCCTTGGATCATATCCTCCCCCCTTAAGATCCGGCTCCGTGCGGATCTTAAGGGGGGAAATTTTAAATTTTACAATATTACTGCCTTTTATGTGGATCATATCCTGTTGACCACAATTATTATAAAGGATTGTTTTGTTTAAGTTAATCAGTTCTTATCAAACCATCAAACCATTAACAAGTTAACGGTATTTTTATTAAACTTTTTTTATTTTTAATTCGTTTTTAATATAAAACTTTTTTAATAAACAAAAACTTTTAATAATTCTAAACATTTTTCAAAAAAGTGCTGACACTTAATTTAAATAAGAAAAAATTTACATTATAACTTTAAAATTAGTAAGACTTTTTTGTATAATAATTTTAAATTTTAATTGTTCACGATCAAATTTCAATTTAGGTCATTTAAGTTTATTCACCTTTAAAAAAAAACTGACCTATTATATTTTAAATACATTTTTTTTGCCGTTACAAAATAAAAAAAAAAACAATATTAAATAAAAATGAATCAAAATAAATGCAGTGCCGTACTCTGTACAATTACAGATTTCAGAACCGAATTTATTGCATGTAATGGTATCTGTAAAAGAAAATTCCATGGAGTTTGCATTAATGCACCTAGGGGTTGGCAAACATGCAACTCGTTCATTTTGCATCATTTTGTTTGCGATAGTTGCTTGGATTTGAACCAGCCTATACAAATACTAAAAGACGAGTTGATGGTTACACTAAATGATATTAAAAGTGACTACCAAGGTTGCACGACTAAAGCAGTAGATGCTTTGAAAACCAATTCGGTATGCTTTAACGATATGACCAAAAGCTATGATAACTTCAATCAAGCTTTATGCAGTTTTCTTTCTGACCGGAAAAATATTTGAAAAACACTTTGACAGATCTATTAAATGATCTCAAAGGTGAGTTTATATCGGCAACATCAAAGGAGCTGGTTGGCATTCATGAAGTGGTGGATCTAATGAAGGACGACTTAAATCGCATGAACGTATCCCTTCATGCTTTGGGTTCTGATCAACAAATACCCAATCATAGACAGAAGGAAATTCAGTGCGATGTGGACTTAATTAAACAACAGTTGGATAAATTAAGTAAACCACCAATAGTTTATAAAGATGTATTTATCCAAACTGACAATATCACACCTAGCACAACGGCAAAGAGTAAAATAAATAAGACAAAACCCGGAGTTAAGGCTTTACTAACCCCAATTGTTACAACAAAGCCTTCGTTTACTCTTTGCATTTCAAGGCTAAATTGTAAAATGACTGAAAAAAGGCTTGAGAGCTTTATTAAACAAAAATTTAAGTGTGATATTGCAATTTGTAAAAAATTTACTCCCAAAAAGATCCGGAATCCAAAATACCTGTCATTTAAAGTGTCCGTTCCTGATATGATGGTTGAGAAGATGAGAAATCTTAAATTTTGGAAGAAGGGAACGAAAATTACAAAATTTCGGGATGTTAGAGGTAATAAAAATAAAAATAATGATAATAATCGTAAAAATAAAAATATATCTAGTAATAAAAGTAATAAGACTAATAAAAATAAATATAATAATAACAATAATAATAATAATAGTTCTGGAAATAGTAATATTAACTCTGACAATAGAAATACTAATACTAGCATTAACGTTTATAATATAACTGTACATCCTAATAATAGCGCAACTGCTAACAATTCAACTAATTCTAACTCAACAGATTAAAATAATTCCATAAACACTAAATTAAATACTAATAAGAGTACTTCAAACATAAATCAGAACAACATTTGTCATAACCACAATACTATTCAGAACAATAATAACAATACAAACACTTTAAATACTTCATCAGTAACTAAAGAGCCTGAAATTGTCAATGCATTTGTTTTTGAACCAACTCCTTCTTCTTTGACTTCTCCAAACATTCCTTCTACTTCAAAATTCGTAAAATTTTTGCAAGGTGAAACTCTTCAGCCTTCAATTATTAACCCACTTTTAATTCTACTACAGTTATTGAACCAACTCCTTCTTCTTTGACTTCTCCAAACATTCCTTCTACTTCTAAATTCGTAAAATTTTTGCAGGGTGAAACTCTTCAGCCTTCAATTATTAACCCACTTTTACCACCAATAACTAGAATGACCAATCTCTTGCCAACAAGGACTATACAATAGCTCTTTCTAGGCTAAGAGATGATAAAGTTTATAACATGGTCAGATTGTATTTGTCGTATTTGTTTGGCGATAATTATAATAAGGTATTGGAAGGTAAGACTAGAATAAGTGTAAAGGTCTCAATTGACAACCAAGGTTTATCGACCGATTATAAAGAACTCTATAAATTATATATTAAATTTCACGAAATTAAAGGTATAACCATTGTAGTAGTAATTATTACAATCACTTGCAGGTTTCAAGTGACAAGCATAATAAATATTTTCGTGTTAAATAATATTTAAATAAGACCTATACATCTTTGATTGATCCTTCAAATTTGATAAATTTATCATTATATTATCAAAATGTCAGAGGTCTTAGAACAAAAACTAGACAAGTCCTACTTAATTCAATAAATTTAAATTTTGACGTATTTGCTTTGACTAAACTTTGGCTAAATTCTTCTATTAACAAATGAGCTTTTTGAACTTTTTAATAGCTCATACTCGGTTTTTAGAAAAGACAGATACTCTGAACTTAATGTATCTAATAGTTACATTCCTAAAGGGGGAGGAGTATTTATAGCCGTTAAAAACTCATTTAATGTAAATGAAATTCCTATTTCTGACGCGAACTGTCTTGAAATAATTGGTGTGAACATAAAATTTTCTAATAAAAGTGTTAATATTGTTAACATATACATTCCACCTTCTTCGAATTTAAATATTTATATTACTCTTTTAAATGTAATAGATTCGATTTGCTGTAATTCTGGTCTTAATGATGAGTTAATTTTATGTGGAGATTTTAATCTCCCTAATATAACTTGGATCAATCATGACGAAGAATCTTTTTTGATTGCCGATTCTTCAATGAATGAACCTGATTCTCAATTTAATGATGGTTTAAATACCAACGATTTACAACAGGTTTCCCATTGCCGCAATTTTAAATATAAACAATTGGATCTAATATTTACTTCTGATTGGAATAATATTATTTTCTGTGAATCGGTGTTACCGCTTGTTGCGTCGGACCCCTATCACCCTTCAATAAATTTTACTTATTGTTTGACTAATTCCATAAATCATGAAGCAGCAGATTCTTATAGGTTTAATTTCAATAAAACCAACTTTCCCGGACTACTAAATTTCTTAAACACCTATGACTTCACGTCTATATTTAATAATATAGACCTTAATCAAATGACAATTAGGTTTTATGAAATAATGTTCGAAGGTTTTAAACAATTTGTTCCTATTTCAAAAAACAGATATTCTAACTCTGGCACACCATGGTTCACAAAGGAGCTTAGATCTCTCAGAAATAAGAAAAACAAAGCCTGGCGTAAATATCTCAAAACAAAATATATTAATGAATTTAATAATTTTGTCATATTGTTTGAGAATTTTAAAACTTCTTCTGAAATACTTTATAATAGTTACATGGCAACTAAATGGCAACTAAATTAAAGTCTGATCCGAAAAAATTTTGCAAATTCTTAAAATCTAAACGTAAATGTGATGATTACCCAACATTTATGAATTTCAATTCTCTTTCTAGTAATGATCCTTCAACTATTTCGAAATATTTTCGTGAATTTTTTAGCACTTCATATAGTGATTCTTCTTTTACGCCAAATGAAAATTATTTCTCCTATATGAACACATATCAAAAAACTTCTCTTACTGACATTAATATTAATGAACAAATAGTTTCCAGCTATCTAAATAAACTGGGTGATAATACTTTTCCTGGACCAGATGGTATACCAGAAATAATTTTGAGCAAGTGCTCTAACATTCTCACTACGCCTTTAACGTTACTCTTTAAAAATTCATTAAATTCCGGATATTTTCCTCCTATTTGGAAAATTTCTATTCAGAAAATTCGAAAAAAGAATGCTAAAAATGAAAACACTAACTATCGCCCAATAGCTAAATTATCTTCAATTCCTAAATTATTTGAATTAATTATAACGGATTCAATTTATAATCATTGTAGAAATTTTTTAATAGATAACCAACATGGCTTTGTAAAACAAAAATCTACGGCGACTAATTTAGTTGAAACCACATCTCTTCTTCTTAATAACATGGAAGAAGGATTTCAAACAGATGTTGTCTATACTGATTTTAGTAAAGCATTTGATCTATTGCCACATAATATTATTTTACTAAATATTGAAAAATATGGTTTTCCACTATTTTTCCTTAAGGGGATACATTTTTATTTATGTGATCGCTCCTATAGTGTTATATTTAAAAATGTGATTTCAGAACCTTTCGTGACAAATTCGGGAGTTCCACAAGGTAGCCACCTTGGCCCTCTACTTTTTATCTTATCTGTAAATGATGTTTCTTCTATAATTTCTAATTGCGAACTTTAAGTTTTCGCTGATGATATGAAACTTTTTAAAAAGATTACATCTTATAATGACGCCATCATTATGCAGAATGATCTTCAAAATTTTAACAATTGGTGGGTTAATAACTGTTTACTACTTAATGTAAATAAATGCGCATTGATATCTTATACACGCCGATCTAGTCCTATTTGTTTCAATTATAACTTAGATGGTATTAGTTTACCTAAAGTTACCTCAATAAAGGACTTAGGGGTGTACTTCGATTCCCAACTTAGCTTTAAAACTTATTATAATAATATTATAAATAAAGCTAATTCACTATTGGGATTTGTTAAACGTTCTGCAAAGGGACTTTTAGATCCTTATATTCTTAAATCGTTGTACACTTGTCTTGTAAGACCAAACTTGCAATATACTAGTCAAGTTTGGTCTCCGTTTTATATGGTACACATTGATAGAATTGAGGCAATACAAAAAAATTTTCTTAGATTTGCCTTACGCCATGGTCGAATCCCATTATTTTACCACCATATGAACAAAGGCTAAAATTAATTGATTTGTGTACTTTAAATTTTCGACGTGTAGTTTCTGATGTCATTTTTATTACAGAAATTGTCAAGGGTAACGTTAAATCTAATTTAATTTCTAGTAAAATTATTATTAGAAATCTTCAACGCCTTCGCTCTTGCAATTTATTTAAAACTAATAATCATAGGACTAACTATGGCAAATTCGAACCTATTAATAGAATGCTTATTATAGGTAACAAACATAAACATTATATTGACTTTACACTTTCAAAACACTCCTAAAAACAAAAATTATACAATCGCCATTATTAGGATTATTTTTGTTTTGTTTTTCTTGTAGTAATGTAAAGTTTATAATTTTTAACTTTTAATTTTAATTTTAGTTTGAACTTATTTATAATTAGTTATAATTATAACAACTACAGTGTCCGATATTTTTATTATATTAGCAGAAAGATTAATTCGGAAATTACATTTCATGTGATTGTTATTTAATAATTTTTTTATACAATTATCATCAAAAGGTATTAGATCTTTTTCCATAACATTTTTCTTATCAATAAATTTAAAAATACTTGTTTACATATAAAAATTTTTTTTTGTATTAGTATCTAGTTCTAAGTTTACATTTTTTTTGGAATTTTTTTTGAAATAGTTACAAAACAATTTTCATTTTTGAAAATTGGTATAGATAAAACAAATATTATAGAATTGTTACGGAACAGAACGCAATTTTTAATGAAAGATTGTATTTCTACAGTGATATTATAATCTTTAATTTCTGTTTGTGTTAAAATATCCTTTGACAGTATTTCTAACTTAGTAGCTAAGATTATTTCCTTAATATTTAAAATTTGTCTTGTTAATAAATCTATGTTTTCAATTATTTCGGTTTTAATCATTTTTATTTATTTTATCAATATTATTTTGGAAATTATTAATTACATTTTTTATTTCATTTTGAGCTAGGTTAATATGATCGGTAATGTTTTTTATTTCATTAGATATTTTTTGGTTTATTAATATTTGATCGTTAACATTATTAATTAATTTACCGTTATTTTGTTCTATTACCTTTAAGTGTTCCTCTATTTCTTTTCTATCGTCGTCGTCCTTTACACCAACAGCAAAGTGAAGAATATTGCCACCAAGATTAAACAATGATCTTTTACTTACGTGGTGTGGAATAATACTATTGTAATCTTCCTTTAGGTGTTTTAATTTTACCGAAGGAATATCAGTTTCGTTTTGAAGTTGTAATACGTTTGATTCTATTTTGTTAATAATTGTTTCGTATTGAGTTAGTTCGACAACATGATATATTCTTCTGTAACTTTGAATTTATTTTATTTATTTATTTAATTTTTTTTTACCAGGGCTTTTAACAATTTCAAGGTTTTACATGCCCTTAAACTTTGAATTATTTTAAGTTCAGTTTCCTCGAAGAGAATGTAACCATTTCCAGTTGGTATTTGGTTAACATCTATGGATGAGCGAGACAGGACAATTGGAAAAACCAGTAAGAGGACAAGGAGAATTAATCCTAGAATAAGATACAAGTAATAAGTTTTGGTACGTGAATTTTCTTTTAAATTGATTAATATAACGTGGAATATTTTCTTTGTTAATTTTGAAATTATCGTTATTTGAATCGGTCATTTGAATTTTTTTTCTGATATGGTTGTAGTTGCGTAATTCTATTTAGTTTAAGATAATTGGAAGCCTTTATTACGTTTCTCAATCGTTTTTTCTTTAATTTTTGTATTCAATTCCTTGATGAAAGGATATTGATCGAAAGAGAAAATCCGTACCGTTTAGAAAATCAATTGGCTTTTTGCCAATTGTGTGAATAGTTAATCAATAACATAATCAATGACAATACGCCATTTTTGTTCCTTTGATGCATCGATTTTTTTTGGAACAACCCATAAAAGAGCCGAATAGGGTGAATCGCTGTGTCTTATTATTCCCTGGTTTAGCATTTCATCGATTTGTTTGTCGACTTCTTTTTTATGTTCTTCGGGGTACCTATAAATCTTGGTATAAATAAGTATTTCGTTAGTGGTATTAATTGCGTGTTTGATTTCGTGGGTGAAAGTTAAATCATCACCTTCATAAAAAAAGGCTTTGTTGAACTTTTTTAAAATTTTCAAAAGTTCACTTTTAATTGTATGATCTAAATGAGCACATCTAATATTGTTTTCACCTACGAAAATTTCGTTTTGAAAGATTTTTAATTCTTTCATTGGTACTGGGATATTATATTCTTTTTCATATTTTTATTCATTAAAATAGAAAGGAATACTTATTTTAAACAAATGTTTTCATAGTCAATTATAGATTGTAATGGTTTGAGAATGTTGTTACCTATTAAATCTATCCTGGAAGTTTATTTCTAAAATTTCGAATTTTTCCTTAGAGTCAAATTCAAGAAAAGGATCAATTGTAATTTTCGTATCACATGTATTATGTAATGTTTAAATTTCCATATCAAAGATGATCAAATGCAAGTGTTAAATAAAGCGATCAAAGTTATAGACAACACTAACTATGTCTTATTGGATTTGTGTCAACGCTTCGACGACATAAATCCATTAGTTTTATCTACGTCAACTAACGAGATGGTGACGATTGCAGATATAAAGAACGAAGTTGCCCACAACCTGGCAGAAATGAAATCAATGATCTTCGATAAATGGGAAAAAATAAACAAAACGGACAGGCTAGAGGATGAAATATCCTCTCTTAAAACGGATATTAGGAAGCTTTGTGTCATTGGGTCGAAAGCCTTCAATACGTCTATAAACAGTGTAGACAAACTGAAAGACGAGATCTGTTCACTAAAAACAGATATAAGGAAGCTTTCTGAAAAGTCGAAGCCGTCATGTGAACAAACCCTTTCAAATAAATGAAAAAAAGACCGTTAAAGAAGTTTGGTCGCAAACGGATCAGTTTGTCAGTTTTATTTCTTCTATCGATACTGCTACTACTACTCTGGGGCCTGAGTACTTCAAACCGACAACTACTGTATCAGCTGTCAAAACAATGTCGAGTTTATCCGCTAATGCCGTAAATGACATCTCATTACATAGTGAATTAGCAAAAGCGGAATCTTCTTCTAACTCAACAATATTGCTACCTTACCAACCAATGGTTCCACCAACTTTTCAAATCAACCTACATTCAACGGCACATCTGGTAACATCGCCCTCTACTTTTCAAAATGTCCAGCATTTACAACTGTAAGAAGTTTAAATAGTTTTTTAAAAAATAAGTTTAAATGTAATGATATTAGTATAGTTAACATTACACCAAAAAATTTAAAATATAAACCGAAATACAAATCGTTCAAGGTTATGGTACCTATTTCCAATGTTAATGATATAATAGGTTATAAACGCTGGAAAAATGGTATCATAGTTCAACACTTTAAAGATTCTACACTTCACAAATCAAACACAAGCTCAAATAAAACTCTTCTCAATCCTTTTGCTATCCCTATTAACACTGTTAAACCAAAAAAAGTTTGTAGATATGCACTGATTGTAGAATGCACTGTCTAGATTCAGAGATGAGAGAATTCTTTATAATGTGAGACTCTTTCTTGCTTATCTACATAATGATTCCAATAGTCGCGTTTTAGAAGGCAAAACGAGGACTCACTTATCAGTTCTTATTCACAATGAAGGACTGGCATCTAATTATAAAGATTTGTATAGCCTTTATCTCAGATTTCATGAAAATATAGACTTCACTGCTAAAGATGTCGAAGAGGACCTTAAGGCTTTTCGTAGTCATTGTGATAGTAACTACTATAATCATTTGTACCAATCTCGCAAGAACTATAACAAGTTTTTTCGTCCAAACACGAAATAATTATGCAAGTCTCGAACAAAATCCTAATCTCATTTCATTATCTAATGTTACGAGATCTAAAAAAACCTCTCAATCTACAAACAATATAACATCAGAATATTTTATCATAACTGTAGCGGTATGAAAAGACCGTAACTATCATTCTTTAAATTGTTCGCGAGGGGGTGGTGTACTTCTTGCGGTAATGCGGTCTCTATCTTTTATTCAAGGCTGTTTGCAATTATTGGCACTTTTGTTCCCAAAATTCGTAAAAAAAATAAAACAACAGAACCTTGGTTAGATAGAGATCTTAGGAATTTGAGAAATCGACGCAATAAAATATTTAAAAAAATCAATTATTCATCAGCACCAAGCGACGATTTATTGAATTATTATAAGCAACTTGCCATTGAATTTAATCATAAAACCAATACAGCATACGATAACTATGTTGCTGATATGGGCAACAAACTAATCGCTGAACCCAAAAAATTTTTCGACTTTGTTAACACAAAGCGTAAGCTATTTGGATATACTAACTCAATGATGTCCAAGGACAATGTGCTTTCTTCTTGTTCTAAAGAAATTTGTAACTTCTTTTCAGATAATTTTCAGAAAATTTATCGTCCTAAGGCACCAATGGCTTTTTCTGCTAATTCTGCTCAAAACAAGCTCAAATTTGCTAATTTCAAACTTACGTCTTTCACAAAATGATATTCTTGAAGCAATTTTTAATCTGGATATAAAAAAAGGTGCTGGTCCTGATCTTATCCCCCCAATCTTTTTACACAACTGTGCTCAAAATTTAATTATCCCTCTTCACTCCATCTTCAACATGGTGCTTTTAGATGGCATTTTTCCACAAGTGTGGAAATCCTTCCATTTAACTCCCATTTTTAAAAAAGGTGATAGAGCTTCAGTTATAAACTATCTGGGTATAGCCATTTTATCAACTATTCCTAAATTATTTGAAAAGATTGTCGTTGATAGAATTACCCCTATTATTAATGTTAAACTTAATGAACAACAACATGATTTCAGAAAGGGTCGTTCTACTACAACTAACCTTATGATGTATACGTCCGAAATACTGAACCAAATGGAGAAAGGATACCAAGTTGATGCAATTTACACAGATTTTAGTAAAGCTTCCGATCGTGTAGATCACTTAATTTTGCTAAATAAGCTATCAACTTTTGGCATTACGGGTTCTTTTCTTTCTTGGTTTAATTCTTATCTATCAGAAAGAACCCAAAACGTCAAATTTCAAGATCTGTTATCCAAATATATTAATGTTACTTCTGGTGTACCACAAGGAAGTCATTTGGGGCCACTTCTTTTCAATTTCTTTATTTCTGACCTTTCGGAATATTTAGACGCCATACCACATATTGCTTTTGCTGACGACTTAAAAATATATAAAGTTGTAAAAGATAATTCTGATGCAGTTATACTTCAATCAAGCTTATCAGATTTACAAACTTGGTGCACATCAAATAAATTGGAACTGAACATACAGAAATGTAAGGTTATCAGCTTTACCCGAAAACGATCTTCTGTAGTATATGACTATAAGATAGATAACGTAACTCTTGAAACGGTTTCTAGCATTTCTGATTTAGGTATTCTTCTCGATAATAAACTTAATTATAATCTTCACTATGACCAATTAGTTTCTAAGGCTAATAAAGTGTTAGGTTTCATTAAGAGAAGAGCTAAAGAATTTAATGACTTAGCTGTGACAAATACCTCTATTGTTCCCTTGTTCGATCTATTTTAGAATACGGTAACATAATTTGGGATCCAGCCTTTCAAGTTCACTCCAATAGAATTGAATCAGTTCAAAAGCAATTTCTCTTATTTGCATTAAGAAATATGAATAATCCTTCTAATTTTGTTAATCTTCCTAGCTACAACACAAGACTTAAGTCTTTAAATATGCTTTCTTTATCTTCACGTAGACAACTCTTGTCATCATGTTTTACTTTTGATATTTTAAATAACAGTATTTCTATTCAATCTCTTAATAATAACTTTAAACTTAACGCTAATGTTTGGCAAACTAGAAATACAAGATTTTTAATGGATTATCAACATAATACAGAGTATGGTAAAAATGAACCCATCAATAGATGTTGCATTACTTTCAACAAAATTAGTCATCTTTATTCTACATCTATCTCCAAAGCTACTTTTAAACACACTTTACATAAACATTTTTTTAATTTAATGACCTTAGACAATTAATTCTGACATAAGCAATATTTTTCTTTTAAACTATAATATAATTAAAACATAACACACAGCACACTTACTGTATTGCATTAAAATACAACAAAATTGCTAATTATGTTTTGTTTTTTTTTAATTTTTGTGCATTCTATAATTTGTTTTTATAAATACTTAGTCATAAGTCATAATAACAACATATCAAATTACTTTTTAATATGCTACAAAAATTTTAATATATATTCTATTCATTATATACACGCATGTATGTATGTACATAATTTTGTATATAAAATTAGTGTAGTGTTTTTTATACCCTACACCTATAGAATAGGTAAAGGGGTATATTAACTTTGGTATGGTGTTTGTAACCACCTAAAGGAAGCGAACTAGATATGGAAAGTATATATATTCGTGATCAGCGTGACCGCCTTAGTCGATATAGCCATGTCCGTCCGTAGGCACGATAACTCAAAAAATAATGGAGCTATCTTGATGAAATTTTAACTGTAGGTTACTAGGACTGAAAGTACGGCGGGGATTGCATATGGGCGAAATCGGCCCATGGGTTCGGATTTTGGACCTTTTAATCGATCGAAGGGCTAACGAACATATATAAAAAATCACGATAACTCAACAACTAATGACGCTATCTTCATCAAATTTGTGCTGTAGGTTACTAGTAATGAAACTACTTCGGGGATTGCGTAAGGTCGGGATTGGACCATGGGTTCGGAACCTAGAACTTTTTGATCGAATTTAGGCCAAGCGAGCATAATTCCGAAACCAATGAAGATAGAACCTCCAAATTTGGTATCAGGGTGTCCCTTCCTATTTCCTAAGTGTCTTGGGAATTTGGGCCCCATTGGAGTAGTGGGTCGGGGACCAGCCACACATTTCCGAAGACCTTAAAGCATATCTTTAAAATTAATAAAGATAACAACTTGAAAAAATGTAGAAGCTTCCAATTTGCCACAAGGGTGTTCTTTACAATCTCTTGCGTGTTCCCTTAATTTGGGATCAATTGGAGAGGTGGTTCAGTACCCCTCTCAGACCTCCCAAGTTTTAAAAGCTTATAATCGAAATTACTAAAAATAGTTACTTAAAATTAAAATAGACCGTTCAAATTGTGTACAAGGGTTAACTAGTACTTTAAGTAAAGCGCGGGCTGTATAAGGGCGAAATCAGCCCATGGGTTCGGATTCTGGACCTTTTAGTCGGTGTCAGGAATAACGAAGATATATTAAAAATCACGATAACTCAACAACTAATGACGCTATCTTCATGAAATTTGTGCTGTAGCTTATTGGTAATGAAACTACGGCGGTGAATACGTACGGTGAGGATTCGACAATGGGTTCGGAACTGAGAACTTTTTGATCGAATTTAGGCCAAACTAGCGTAATTCCGAAACCAATGAAGATATAACCTCCAAATTTGGTGTCAGGGTGTCCCTTCCTATTGCGTAAGTGTCTTTGAAATTTGGGCCCCATTGGACTAGTGGGTCGGGGACCAGCCACTCAGTTCCGAGGACCTTAAAGCATATTTTCGAAATTAATAAAAATAGTAACTTGAGACAAATGTAGAAGCTTCAAATTTGGCCCAGGGTGTTCTTTACTATTTCTTCCGTGCCCCCCTAATTTGGGATCATTTGGAGTGGTGGTTCAGGACCTCTCTTAGACCCCCAAATGTGTAAAAGTTTATCATCGAAATTAATAAAACTAGTAATTTAAAATTAAGATAGAAAGTTCCAATTGTGTACAAGGGTTAACTAGTATTGAAAGTATGACGGGGACTGCATATGTGCGAAATCGTACCATGGTTTCGGGTCCTGAAACCCTTGAAAAGTTCAAGGGCTAACAAACATATATCTTAAAAACACCATAACTCAAAAAATAATGCCGCTATTTTGATGAAATTTAAACTCTAGGTTACTAGTAAGGAAAGTACCATGGGAATTGGTTCTGGTTGAATTTAATTTCAAAGCCAAAGAATATATTTCCTATGTCTTATGTGTCTCCGAAATCTAGACTAAATTGTAGTGGTTCAGCTATGTTGATCTTCCGATTGTATCTTTATATAAGGAAGTTCCTGTTTTGCTCCGAGGCTATTGAGTGAAAATTTTTGACTTCGCGATTTGAATTTTCATAGTTACCTTTAGTCTGTGTTTCGAGAGTATTAATTCTACGATTTATGGTAGTTGAATCAACTTCCATGTTTTCGTAGTTCCTTTGGTTATTTCTAAAATGGTTAGAATTTTGTTGGGAATATCGCGTATTAAAATTTTGTTGGGTTTTACGAGGGTGGTTATGACTATTATATGCGTAATTATTATTATTAAAATTACGCGGTTGGAAATTTGATCTAAAATTGTTATTGTTACTGTGATTATTATTACCACTGTTGTTACCGTGATGGTTGTTTGAAAAATTATTATTACTTTTATTGTTATAATTGTTATTCTTATAAGCACCATTTTTATTTCTATTGAGATTTTTACTAAAAATATCATTTTTATTTTGATATTTAGATGGATTGTATTTACCTTCATACAAAATATCCATTGCATTTTCTAGGGATGCTGGATTTCTACTGAATAAAATGGAAGGTATTGGTTCCGGAAGTTTATCTTTGAAAATTCGCAACGCGGTTAAAATATTAGATTCAATTAATAATGAAGAATTAGCTTCGTTTTTAATTTTATTGTTTAGTTTTCTAAGAATTGCTTTGATTTGATCATATAAGTCGACGGGAGTAGAACGAAAGGTAACTTTTTGTAATTCTTCAAATATTTCAAAAGACCTTCTTTCACCAAAATTATTTATTAAGAGATTTTTAATTTCCGACCAAGTATTAATGTAATTATTAATTTCTGTTATTTCCCTAGCTTTACCGATTAACTTAGATTTAATTTTATTTAATAATATGGTTTGACTATTTGAATTATATTTTAAAAATAGAGGTATGATACATTCAACTAATTCTAGAAATTTATATAATTCCTCACCTTTTCCACTAAATTCTGGAAGATCACTTATGTATCTCAGTGGGTCCAATGTTAAACAAAAATCTGCTGATGTGGTTGTTATTGTTTCCTGGTTGTTGGACACTAATTGTGGTTGACCGTTTAGTGTTGTTTGTTGTTGACTGTTGAACGCTGCTTGTAGCACGCTTGGAGAAATGATCCCGTTAGATTTCATTTTTTTTTGATTAAAAATTTGTTTTTATTAATTAATTAATTAATTTATTTTACTAATTTTGTTATTTGTTGTTGAATTTGTTATTGGTGTTATTTAACTTTTATTTTAGGTGTTATTTAAATGTAAAACTGTTTTATTTTATTTTGGCTGTAAAACTGTTTTATTTTATTTTAACTGTAAAACTTTTTTTTTTTTATTTTAACTGTAAAACTGTTTTATTTTATTTTAACTGTTAAACAGTTTATTTTATTTTAACTGTAAAACTGTTAGATTTCAATTTTTTGAGTTAATATAAACGTTATTTTAAAAAATTTATTTTATAACTTAATTATTATTATTCTTTTTATTTGGTTTTTAACTTTTCAAACTTAAAATAAAGTTTTTTTTTTTGTTTTTTTATTGATTATTATTTGTTGATAATATTTTCAAAAGAACTTTTTTTTATTTTAAAATTTTCTTTAATGTAACAGTCAAAAAAAATATTGTCTTAAAAAAATCCGATCCGACTGCGCCACTTACTTATTCGACAAAAACTTGTTACCAGAAATCTTATAAAAAATGAAACTCAGAAATTTGTTTTTGAGTTCTTTCTTTATTTCACATCAAATTAATAATAATGCTTTAATTTTCTTACAGTCGTATTTAACTTAAAATTATTCTAAAACTTATTCCTAAAATTTCTTATCAGCAAATCGATAAATTACAATTATAATTACTTGTATAATTACAATTATAAATACTTTATCGAATTGCTGTTATATCAAAATGCATGAAATTGTTACAACATAACTTAAACACAATGTACAAAAAACCGTATCATATTTCGGGTCATTGCTTTGTATCTTCTTTATTAATTAAAATGTTCAAAGAATTAGTGAAAAATGTGTCATATTTCAGTTCATAAATTTGTTATTGTTAATTAAATTGTTGAATGCATAAGTGCATTGAACAATTTACTATTTTTTTTCTCAAAATTGGGTTATTTAGAATTAGGTAATAAAATTGATTGTGACATACTAAGAATTGCAAGATAAGCTAATTATGATTTTAAAGTGAATTTAAATTTTAAAAGAAAAGTAAAAGTTGATTTAATGAAAAGGCAATTTAGTTATTTGCGGGCAATCTTGTTGTATGATTTGTGGTGAAGAAGAGTGTGATGATGTAACTATTTATTATATAATACACAAGTGTTGGCGAAACCTTGCCAACATGTAAAAAAATTTTGCACAACAAAATTGTTATATAATACACAAGTGTTGGCGAAACCTTGCCAACATGTAAAAAAATTTTGCACAACAAAATTGTTATAAATAAACTTCACACAATAAATAACCTTGCCAACATGTAAAAAAATTTTGCACAACAAAATTGTTATCAATAAACTTCACCCAATATAAAACGAGGTAGAGTAGACTGTATCAACTCTGGGATACCAGTATGACCGTTATATAAACATTATATCATTTATACACATTAATTACTTTTGGCAAAATTTCAAACATATAGCTTTATTAGGTGTAGTGTAATGCTCATATAAAAGAAGGAGTTTTATGGCAACTACTCGAACCTTCTGCAGTAGGCCAACCAAATTTTGCTATAACTTTGGCCATAACACTAACTATTTTTGGCAAAGTTTCAGACACCCAGCTTCATTAGGTGTAGTGTAATGCTCATATAAAAGAAGGAGTTGTATGGCAGCTACTCGAACCCTCTGCAGTAGACCAACCAAATTTTGCAGAAACTTTGGCCATTACACTAAACTATTTTTAGCAAAATTTCAGACACCCAGCTTCATTAGGTGAAGAGTAATACTCATATAAAATAAGAACTTGTATGGCAGCTACTCGAACGCACTGCAGTAGACCAACCAAATTTTGCAGAAACTTTGACCATAAAACTAAACTACTTTTGGCAAAATTTCAGACACGCAGCTGTATTAGGTACAAAGTAATACTCATATAAAAGAAGAAGGCAGCTACCCGAACCCATGGACCAAAATGGCTGGATTTAAATAGCGATGATGGCTATTGTAAAAAAAACTAATTTGCGAAAATTTCAAGATTCTAGCTTCTTTAGTTTTTGAGTTATCGTGCGGACGGACGGACATACATACAGCTAAATCGATTTATTTTTCGATTCTGATCCGATACAAACACTTGAGTCCATATCTACCCCCCCCCCCCTCCTTCTCTGCGTCATAAACGTAATGGCAAATTTATTAGACCCTTTTGGCTAGACCTTTAAACTTATTATTATACATACAATTTTGTTATTCGTTATTTACTTGATTAAAAAAAATTAATTATTTTGTTTTTACAATAAGAATTTATTTATTCTTTTTGATTTACAGGACGTTTTCGACTTATAACTAAGACAGCTTGAACAATAATGATCTATTTTTGTTAATACAAACTATTTATATTTTTGTCTTATTTTTAACTAACCAATAGGAAATTACAATATTTATTACTTAATGGCCAATAGAAAATTAACTATATAGCTTATCTTTAATTACTTTTCTAAGAACAGAGGATCCTTAAATCAAACTTATCTCTTACTCTCACAAAGGAAGTTTGAATCCTAAACATCTGTTCTTAAAATATTTAATATTTATATTTTATTACTTTTGACCGAAATGGCCTTTAAATATTATTAAAATTATTATCTGTTAAATTTCTAATTGTATTTATATCTGTATCAATATTATCTATTGGATTTTAAATAATATCGTTTTTCCATATTAGGAGATTTCTTATACATATAGCTTACATGATGGACCTGTTTTGTTGTTATGCATCTCAGACACGATGTTTTCAACTTGATATGCGTGCTTGCGAAGTTGAATCGTGTATGAGCATGTTGAACAACTTAAATGTCATTTTTTTTTGTATTTTTCTTTTTGTATTTTTCAAAACATTCAAACAATCAAAGCAATTGTTGAGTTTATTTCAGGTAAAATATAAAACAAAAATCATTTTTAAATCGCAACTGTCCAACTGCAGTTCCAAAATTTGAGGTTTTATAAAGTAACTAATAAATTATATAATGATATGTTTTTATTGTGTAAGACTAAAATTGAACCAAATGTGAGTAAATTTAAATAAAATTGTACATTTGTGTTATACAGAATAAAATACTAGCATCTATACTACCAGAAAAGTGCAACGCACTTCTACTGAACGAATTGTATTGTATAGCAATTAAATCAATTGACGTTTAAGTGTTTACATTTTAATTTAAAAAGTGTTTTTTTACAAGATTTTTCTGATAATTTTTGAAAGTAAAGCATTTATTAAAAAATTAAAAATATAAATTGATTAAAAAATTAAAAATATAAGATTAAAAATAACATACGCATTTGATTAATTTTAAAAATTTGAATTTTAATAATATTTTAAATAAAAGAATAATAATGATAGAAATAGAATTATAGAAATGATTTTGATAGCATTGATTTTCCGTTATGTCCATAATTTAAATAAAATAAAAATATACCAAAGTCACTCGAAATCAAATGTCATTTAATTTTGCTCGAAATTGTTTTACAACAACAATACAACAATTTAGCGCTAGATGCTACACCGCTGAGATATGCTCATCTGTCACTTCAAATTTGTTGAGTTCTGCGCATATCGTCAACTGGTGACAAAAAATTATAAGTATATGAAAATTTCTCTTTTATATAGAAGTATGAACAAATCGATTTAGTATTATTATACGATCGTATAATAATTTAATAATAAATAAATTATCAACAATAGTAATTTAAATAAAAAATAATAATTTCGATGCTTGTCTGCAGAAGAATTTATTACAAAAAATGAAACAAAACTTATTATATATTTTATGTAATTGTTTTCTTTAATTTTCTTTGCTTATTTGATTTTTGTTCATAAATATTATGATTTAATATCCTTATTCTAAAATACATTTTACATTTAAAAAATAACATTTTTACATCTTTACTTAAATTTATATGATCAGAATTATTAATTAAAGTTGTTAAATAATTAATTCCAGTCTTTAAACCATCGCCGTTATAAACTCTAAAAATATTTTCTAGTTTTTTTATTTCATTTAAAAATAAATCAGTTGGTTTGTAAAAACCTCCTTCCGAAACATGATTTGCCCAACTATAACTGGATCCGGTCTGTTCAGCTGTTGGAAAACCAAGATTTTTTTCTTTTTTTCTTAGTTTAAATGAAATAAAACCAGCAATATTCTCTAAACCATCTGTTTCCAATTCTCCTAAGTCCTCAGCAATTTCATTTTGAAATTCTTCGGTTGTAGATGGAATATTTTCAATATTAAAATTGCCTAAAATATTAGATGTTATAGGTGTACAAGTCTCTTCCTCTGCAAGCCCAATTTCGAACTCTGGCTCTGTTGATTCTGACTGTTGGACGTTGGCTGATTGTGATTGCGACACAATAACTTCATTTCTACTTAATAAAAAGTTTCGAATCCGATTTTTAAATTCTAACGCAGTTGGATGATCATGTAGTCCTCCAATTGATCGAATAATTCCAAAAAATAATTCCAGCACATCCTGGTTCAATCGATATGTTAAAAGATACTTAATATTGTATTTTTCTTTCAAATAATCGAAAAGCAAACTAAGTGCATTTGTACTTAAAAGAATTCCTTTTTTAAATGGAAGCTTACTATTATTAGTACCAACTCGAATATTATTTATTAAAATCTTCATGTCTTCTAAAATTTGATTTTGAATACTTCTAGAAAGACCATACGCTTTCATTCGGTCGCGGGAATCAGTTTCGGGAACTCTTGCATTAAAAACGTCAAACCAATCGTTCACCTAAAATACAAATACAATAGTTATTTTCGTAATAATAATAATAAAAAATAATAAAAAATATTACTTTTTTCAATATTTCAGCACATTCTTTCCAATGGTCGCTTTGAGAAATTCCTAAGATTCCTAATCTAGTAACTGCACAGGATATTTGCACCAAAAGATGTTGACTACTTAACTTATGAGCTATGTTGAGATCACTCACAGATGTTTTTTGGAGAAGCTCAACTAGTGGCATTTTTGTAACATGCTTTCCATTAATTATAAACCCGGAATCCAGGAAATGATTTCTAACCAACTTTATTAAATGTGGTGCATCTGCGAACACAAATATTTTTTTTTCATTATGTGGATTACAAAAATATGATGTTTCTTCTGAAATATCTAGCTGTTTCCACAATCTTCTATTTCCGCCACCCATGTCAGCTGTTAGAGCTACTACGTGGTATCCAATTTCTTCTAATTTTTTAATAGCTGAGAATAAAAGATTTTTTGAAAGCTTTCGGTCGTAATCGTAGAAGATTGGCTGTTTCCAATTTTTAAATAGACCACGTGCCATTATTACCTGAAAAAAATATAATTATATAAACGGAAATTATGTAAACGTGTAATACTTGTACCTGTACGTAGTTGGATGGAGCTAGTAGTGTATCATTTTTTCTGTCATATTCATATTGACTTTTAATTTTGATTTCATCAGCAAGTAATACACAAACTTTATCAAAATCAGTTAAATTGGCATTTCTCAACAGCTTTAATGCAACGTTAATAATTCCTGGTTCAATCTTAATTCTGCCAGCCCATCTTCGGAGCGTAGATTCACCTGGAATTATAAATTTAAAAAAATTGTATTGTGGTAAAAATATTAAATATATACCTACATTTATATGTAAATGGAATTTAAATAAATGATTAATTATCTTACCAGGTAGTGGGTAATTATTTTTTAATAAAAATCTATATGCGCGTGCACCAGCAGCATGTAAGGATATAGCTTTGGCTATATCATTTCCACTCCATTCTGAAATTTTTTTGGTAAGATTTTGAAGCTTTCGAATTTGCCCAGCTGTAAATATTTTTTTAATCTCTTTTTGTTCTGTCGAAAAAAGAGCATTTTCCTTTTTTAAATTAATCATTTCCAAATAATTTTTTACACCCTACACCTATAGAACAGGTAAAGGGGTATATTAACTTTGGTATGGTGTTTGTAACCACCTAAAGGAAGCGAGCTAGATATGGAAAAGTATATATATTTGTGATCAGCGTGACCGCCTTAGTCGATATAGCCATGTCCGTCCGTAGGCACGATAACTCAAAAAATAATGGAGCTATCTTGATGAAATTTTAACTGTAGGTTACTAGGACTGAAAGTACGGCGGGGATTGCATATGGGCGAATTCGGCCCATGGGTTCGGATTCTGGACCTTTTAATCGGTTTCAGGGCTAACGAACAAATATAAAAAATCACGATAACTCAACAACTAATGACGCTATCTTCATCAAATTTGTGCTGTAGGTTACTAGTAATGAAACTATTTCTGGAATTGCGTAAGGTCGGGATTGGACCATGGGTTCGGAACCTAGAACTTTTTGATCGAATTTAGGCCAAACGAGCATAATTCCGAAACCAATGAAGATAGAACCTCCAAATTTAGTATCAGGGTGTCCCTTCCTATTTCCTAAGTGTCTTGTGAATTTGGGTCCCATTGGAGTAGTGGGTCGGGGACCAGCCACACATTTCCGAAGACCTTAAAGCATATCTTTAAAATTAATGAAGATAACAACTTGAAAAAATGTAGAAGCTTCCAATTTGCCACAGGGGTGTTCTTTACTATCTCTTGCGTGTTCCCCTAATTTGGGATCAATTGGAGAGGTGGTTCAGTACCCCTTTCAGACCTCCCAAATTTTAAAAGCTTATAATCGAAATTACTAAAAATAGTTACTTAAAATTAAGATAGACCGTTCAAATTGTGTACAAGGGTTAACTAGTACTATAAGTACAGCGCGGACTATATAAGGGCGAAATCAGCCCAACGGTTCGGATTCCGGACCTTTTAATCGATGTCAGGGCTAAGGAACATATATAAAAAATCACGATAACTCAACAACTAATGAGGCTATCTTCATGAAATTTGTGCTGTAGGTTATTGGCAGCGAAGCTACGGCGGTGATTACGTACGGTGCGGATTGGACAATGGGTTCGGAACTGAGAACTTTTTGATCGAATTTAGGCCAAACGAGCATAATTCCGAAATCAATGAAGATAGAACCTCCAAATTTGGTATCAGGGTGTCCCTTCCTATTTCGTAAGTGTCTTTGAAATTTGGGCCCCATTGGAGTAGTGGGTCGGGGACCAGCCACACAGTTCTTAGGCCCTTAAAGCATATTTTCGAAATTAATAAAGATAGTAACTTGAAACAAATGTAGAAGCTTCCACAATTTGCCACAAGGGTGTTCTTTACTATTTCTTGCGTGACCCCCTAATTTGGGATCAATTGAAGTGGTGGTTCAGAACCTCTCTTAGACCCCCCAATGTGTAAAAGCTTATAAATTAATAAAACTAGTAACTTAAAATTAAGATAGAGCTTTCCAATTGTGTACAAGGGTTAACTAGTATTGAAAGTATGACGGGACTGCATATGGGCGAAATCGTACCATAATTTCGGGTCCTGGAACCCTTGAAAAGTTCAAGGACTAACAAACATATATCTTACAAACACCATAACTCAAAAAATAATGCCGGTATTTTGATGAAATTTAACAGTAGGTTACTAGTAATGAAAGTACCATGGGAATTGGTTGTGGTCGAGTTTAATTTCGAAGCCAAAGAATATATTTCCTATGTCCTATCTGTCTCCGAAATCTAGACTTAATTGTAGTGGTTCAGCTATGTTCAAAGGTACTTGCTGCATTTATGTAAAATATATTTTTATATTTAAATGAATTATATGAAAAGGTGTAAATTTTTAATTGTATTTTAGAAATACATTTATTGCATATTTTGCGTTTATAAGCTTTTCTATTAGGTATATAAACTAACCATTTAAAATAATTGCAATTTTTAAAAATTTGGATTATTAAATATATTATGCTTTGATTATCTTTTTATCACAAAATTTAATAATTAGAATTTTTCATTTTGTAATTGAATTGGAATAAATATATTTTCATTTATTTCAAGTTTGTTTGTTTTTTAATATTTTTATACCCTACACCTATAGAAAAGGTAAATTTGTGCTGTAGGTTACTAGTAATGAAACTACTTCAGGAATTGCGTAAGGTCGGAATTGGACCATGGGTTCGGAACCTAGAACTTTTTGATCGAATTTAGGCCAAACGAGCATAATTCCGAAACCAATGAAGATAGAACCTCCAAATTTAGTATCAGGGTGTCCCTTCCTATTTCCTAAGTGTCTTGTGAATTTGGGTCCCATTGGAGTAGTGGGTCGGGGACCAGCCACACATTTCCGAAGACCTTAAAGCATATCTTTAAAATTAATAAAGATAACAACTTGAAAAAATGTAGAAGCTTCCAATTTGCCACAAGGGTGTTCTTTACTATCTCTTGCGTGTTCCCCTAATTTGGGATCAATTAGAGTGGTGGTTCTGTACCCCTCTCAGACCTCCCAAGTTTTAAAGACTTATAATCGAAATTACTAAAAATAGTTACTTAAAATTAGGATAGACCGTTCAAATTGTGTACAAGGGTTAACTAATACTCTAAGTACAGCGCGGACTATATAAGGGCGAAATCAGCCCAACGGTTCGGATTCCGGACCTTTTAATCGATGTCAGGGCTAAGGAACATATATAAAAAATCACGATAACTCAACAACTAATGAGGCTATCTTCATGAAATTTGTGCTGTAGGTTACTGGCTGCGAAACTACGGCGGTGATTACGTACGGTGAGGATTGGACAATGGGTTCGGAACTTAGAACTTTTTGATCGAATTTAGGCCAAACGAGCATAATTCCGAAACCAATGAAGATAGAACCTCCAAATTTGGTATCAGGGTGTCCCTTCCTATTTCGTAAGTGTCTTTGAAATTTGGGCCCCATTGGACTAGTGGGTCGGGGACCAGGCACACATTTCCCAAGACCTTAAAGCATATCCTTAAAATTAATAAAGATAGCAACTTGGAAAAATGGAGAAGCTTCAAATTTGGCACATGGGTGTTCTTTAATATTTACTGCGTGTCCCTCTATTTTTGCACCTTTCTTAGACCCCCCAATGTGTAAAAGTTTATCATCGAAATTAATAAAACTAGTAACTTAAAATTAAGATAGAACGTTCCAATTGTGTACAAGGGTTGACTAGTATTAAAAGTATGACGGGGACTGCATATGGGCGAAATCGTACTATAATTTCGGGTTCTAGAACCCTTGAAAAGTTCAAGGACTAACAAACATATATCTTAAAAACACCATAACTCAAAAAATAATGCCGGTATTTTGATGAAATTTAACAGTAGGTTACTAGTAATGAAAGTACCATGGGAATTGGTTCTGGTCGAGTTTAATTTCGAAGCCAAAGAATATATTTTCTATGTCCTATGTGTCTCCGAAATCTAGACTTAATTGTAGTGGTTCAGCTATGTTCAAAGGTACTTGCTGCATTTATGTAAAATTTATTTTTATATTTAAATGAATTATATGAAAAGGTGTAAATTTTTAATTGTATTTTAAAAATACATTTATTGCATATTTTGCGTTTATAAGCTTTTCTATTAGGTATATAAACTAACCATTTAAAATAATTGCAATTTTTAAAAATTTGGATTATTAAATATATTATTATGCTTTGATTATCTTTTTATCACAAAATTTAATAATTAGAATTTTTTCATTTTGTAATTGAATTGGAATAAATATATTTTCATTTATTTCAAGTTTGTTTGTTTTTTAATATTTTTAAATAGATAAATTAGTAAGAATTTGTAGTATTTTTTAATAGATAGGGTAAATAGAAAATGTTTTTAGTATTATACAGTTAATTTGGTTAACTATGTCTTACGATCAAATTAATAACAGCTTCTATGGTGTTAAAATGACTTATGGATATGTCCTTAAATTTGAACCAAATAGGTGTAGGGTATTTCTAAGTCGGTTGCACCGACTGACTGTTTCTTTACTTGTTAAATAGATAAATTAGTAAGAATTTGTAGTATTTTTTAATAGAAAGGGTAATTAGAAAATGTTTTTAGTATTATACAGTTAATTTGGTTAGCTATGTCTTACGATCAAATTAATAACAGCTTCTATGGTGTTAAAATGACTTATGGATATGTCCTTAAATTTGAACCAAATAGGTGTAGGGTATTTCTAAGTCGGTTGCACCGACTGACTGTTTCTTTACTTGTTTTATATTGGCGTTTTAATTTATTATGTGATATTTTAAAATTCTTGTTTGACAATTTTAAAATATTATTTTCCCTCTTTAGCTTCAAAATTTTCATCTTCATTTTCATCTCCTTTGATTTATTACGTTTTTCATCAGTAATATTTCTGAAACATAATATAATTCAGTATAAAAGTATTAAAAAAAAAATAATAAGAAATATTACAAAGTATTGCAATTCAGATTAGCATCGCAGACATCAAATTCTTGAAATAAAGTTTCTGCTTCTTTAGTATTTGGATCAATATTCTCTGTCAATTTTGCTTCTGCACTACAAATTTAAATAATAGGAATTAGTAATAATAATAAGTATAGACTTTTCTTTTTTTATATTTACATTAAATCAGTGATGATAAGTTTTTTATTTCTTTCAGCAATTCTGCTTTCACGGTTCATTAATTTTTCATTTTCAACATTTTTATTCGGCAGATTCTGATTTGGAACAGCATCTTCCTTCAATTTTCGAATTGTTGTCGGGTGATAATTTAAAAGTTCATGTTTCAAATTTCTTACAAAATCATTTTCTTGAAAATGCTTTTGACAAATTCGAGCATTTTCCACCTTAAATTTATCAGTTCGATAGCACTTTAGCACCCACAATTTACACATATCATTTTTAGGAAATCTATAAAAGTGATTTTTTTTCACATTTGTATTATTTGCACTTTTTTTTAGTTTCTTATTATTATTGGAATTACACCCAAATACAGCACATTGAACCATTTTATTATATTTTTTAACTTTTATTAAATATTAACTGTTATTAAATATTAGCTTTTTTTTATTAAATAATAAATATTAACTTTTTTGTAAAACAATAAACACTCAATTCTTATAAATATTTTCAAATGCAATTTTTTGTCACCAGTCCATGTTTTTTCTAAATGACAGCGAATGACATTTTATTTTATTATGCGCGTGAACATATCTTATTAAGTCAGTATATCATGACCGCTGCTATTCAGTGTAGAGCTATTTCATTCTGAACGCGACTATTGATTAAATTTTTTCGAAGATTTTTTATATCCAAATAAAGCACAAAACAAAATATATTATCGGATTGGGTTACACTCAAAAAAAAATAAATCTTAAAAAAGATATTTTATCAGTGGTGTGGTGTTTTTCATAATTTATTTCAAATATTACAACAAGTAAAGAAACAGTCAGTCGGTGCAACCGACTTAGAAATACCATATACTTATTTGGTTAAAATTTAATGAGATATCCATAAGTCATTTTAACACCATAAAAGCTGTTATTAATTTGATCGTAAGACATAGCTAACCAAATTAACTTTATAATACTAAAAACATTTTCTAATTACCTTATCTATTAAAAAATATTACAAATTCTTACTAATGTATCTATTTAAAAATATTAAAAAACAAAAAAACTTGAAATAAATGAAAATATATTTATTCCAACTCAATTACAAAATGAAAAAATTCTAATTATTAAATTTTGTGATAAAAAGCTAATCAAAGCATAATATAAAAACTTGAAATAAATGAAAATATATTTATTCCAACTCAATTACAAAATGAAAAAATTCTAATTATTAAATTTTGTAATAAAAAGCTAATCAAAGCATAATCTAATATATAAAGAAGAAAATTTGTTTGTTTGTTTGTTTGTTTGTTTGTCCAGGATTCACGTGAAAACCACTGGTCCGATTGACACCAAATTTTAGAGGAATAATTTTGGGAGTCCGGGGGGTGACATACGCTATGTCGCATTTTTATAAGTCAGCAGGTTGCGGCTCCAGAGCCGTTTTAAGCTTTTTCGTTTTTTTAATGTCGAGTCGAAACGGTTTGACCGATTCACTTGAAATTTTGCACGAATGTTTTTCTTATTACACGGAATTAATGGTATAAAACTGGTTGGAATAAATTAACCCCTTTCGGCCCGGCGGGCTTCCAAAAAATTTTGTGTTTCCGATTTGTGTCCAATTTAACAGGGTGGTTTTGCAGTCAAAAAGAGAGGCTGGCACAAATTTTTGTTGGGTTCGGTTAACCCGTTTGGGCACGAGGGCGCAATGAAGCTTTTTCAATGTTTTTGATGTCGAGCCGAAACAGTTTGACCGATTGACTTGAAATTTTGCACAAATGTTCCTCTTAGCAACCGCAATTAGTTGCATAAATTTGGTTGGAATAATTTAACCCATTTCGGCCTGGCGGGCTTCCAAAAAATTTTGTGTTTCCGATTTGTGTCCAATTTTACAGGGTGGTTTTGCAGTCAAAAAGAGAGGCTGGCACAAATTTTTGTTGGGTTCGGTTAACCCGTTTGGGCACGAGGGCGCAATGAAGCTTTTTCAAAGTTTTTGATGTCGAGCCGAAACAGTTTGACCGATTGACTTGAAATTTTGCACAAATGTTCCTCTTAGCAACCGCAATTAGTTGCATAAATTTAGTTGGAATAATTTAACTCATTTCGGCCTGGCGGGCTTCCAAAAAATTTTGTGTTTCCGATTTGTGTCCAATTTTACAAGGTGGTTTCGCAGTCGAAAATAAAGTCTGTGACAAATTTTTGTTGAGTTCGGTTAACCCGTTTGGGCACGAGGGTGCAAAGAAGCTTTTTCAATGTTTTTGATGTCGAGTCAAAACGGTTTGACCGATTGACTTGAAATTTTGCACAAATGTTCCTCTTAGCAACCGGAATTAGTTGTATAAATTTAGTTGGAATAAATTAACCCATTTCGGCCTGGCGGACTTTCAAAAAATTTTGTGTTTTCGATTTGTGTCTAATTTTACAGGTTGATTTTGTAGTCTAAAAGGGAGGCTGCAAAAAGTTTTAGTTAAGTTCAATTAACCCATTTTC
Organism: Dolichopus griseipennis; assembly: GCA_963082915.1. NCBI lineage: Eukaryota > Metazoa > Arthropoda > Insecta > Diptera > Dolichopodidae > Dolichopus > Dolichopus griseipennis. The sequence goes on along the minus strand of OY720444.1, from coordinate 44,107,228 downwards.
CACGACGACGCTATGAAGTTTTCTATATATTTTATTTTCTTATACGATTAAAAGTATTTTATTGAAAATTTTGTACCAGCATTTTAATTAAAACCCACATGGTTAATTTGGTTTTGTCCTGTTTGTGCGTTTTGAACAAAGATTCAATGAAATTTTCAGTTTTCTTCAAATGAAATCTAAAAATCAAAAAATTCAATTTCTTATATATAATGCTTAAAAACATAGTATTTTAAAACAGTTTTTCCAAAAAATAAGCCTAAATTTGAACCAAATAGGTGTAGGGTATTTCTAAGTCGGTTGCACCGACTGACTGTTTCTTTACTTGTTTTGTTTACATTTTTACATAGAAATACATTTGGATTGGGCAGTTCGTATATTTCGAATAAAGATATTTACTATTTGATTTAATTTACTTTTATATATATAATTAAACAAAACATCAAGAAAAAAATTTGAATAATATTTGAAGAAATTGCAGTCAATTATTTTTAAAAATAATGGAATCTCAAACAAGTATATTTTTAGTTTAATTTTAATTAACTTACATATCTATTTTGATTTATCTTAAGGTTTATCGTAGGTTTATTTATTCATCGTGGAAATGAAAATAAGTAAATCAAAAACAAATCATAATTTTTTGAACAAAGCAAAAAGTATTTATAGTCTTGTGAATATATTAACATTTTTAGCCATTTTTTAATATGAACGAACCTTTTGCAAATATGAAATCTACATTTATGTTAACCGTAAGGAGGGTTTTGATTTCTGTTTCAAATAACTTAATGTTTCCGAATAAAGAATTAAAAGGTTTTTTCTTTACCCTTTTTTTATTCAATCAAAATTTTACTTATTATTTAAAATGCTAAAACAATATGATTTTCAAATTGATTCTATTCGAAAATAGACAATGTTTTGGTAAATTTACAGAACGTTCATTTAATAATAATGAAAAATGGAAAGCAAAAACCAAAAGGAAAATATCTTTAAAATAGTTTTAAAAAAATCGGCTGAAATTTGTAACCTCAAGAAATAAAAAAAAAATCTTTAAGCAACACTTCTTCCCATCTTAATAATCCTTTATTTAATTTAATGTTTTTAAAAAACTTCAAAAAGCACAACAACACACAAATTTTTTGAATATAATATTTTCTAATTTGTTTTCATTTACTTTTAAGTTTGAAATCTTACTTAAATCGTACTTAAATGTTTCTTTTATATTTCACTTTCAAAATGAAATAAATCGCGGAGAAACTAGTAATACATACAAACGGTACACGTACCAAATTTTGTAATTTGTCTGAAAATTTTTTCTCTATTGCCTTGCCATTCTAGATTAGTAATTCTATGATTTCAACAGTGTCAAATTCTGCATGATTGTCATATCGATTGCAATTGTAATAAAGTTCAATAATGGTTATATTACAATATTACGTACATATAATTTTTTATTTAAGAAATTTGAAATTACAGATATTTCATAACTTTTTTTGAAATTAGGTATTTTATTTATTTTACTTAAATATAAAATAATTTGAATTAGGAGTAGTAATATAATACGTAAAATATTAATATTGAGTTTTAGGTCATTAAAAAATTAATAAAACTGTAATTTTATCAAAACAATTGAAAAATTTCGAAAAAAAAACCAGATTTGGACCAAAAACAAAAAAAAATTTAATGTGTGTTTACAATTTTTAGAAAAATTACAGAATATAAAATGATTTAATTTGATTTCAGACGTAAATTAAAAAAATGTTTTCACGCTTAGCTTCTGGTTCTGTTTACAAAAATTTTTTAAACAATGTTCATGTTGGAAGAGTACATTTTTTAAGGCAATTTCAAAAAGATAGCAAAGAATCTTTAACTCGCAACAAATTTCGGAATGGACCGACATTAAAAGAACGTGTAATGGGTCCTCCCAGCCCGAATGCATACTCATTTGGAAAAGGTGCAACTGCGGGAGCTGCAGCTATTGGTCTTGGTTCTTTGTGTTATTATGGAATTGGATTAGGAAGAACTGACAGCTTATATACAGAATCAATGTTATGGCCAAAACATGTACAAGAAAGAATACAAACAACTTACGCATATTTTGCTGGATCAATTTTAGCTACAAGTGGAAGTGCTTTTGTGGTATTTAATTCTCCACGTCTTTTAGAACTGGTTACACGGAATGGTTGGATGTCAGTATTAGCTACTTTTGCTCTTATGATTGGTTCCGGTGTCTTAACACAGTCAATTCCATATTCAACAGGGGTTGGAACAAAACAATTGGCTTGGTTATCGCATTGTGCAATTGTAAGCTTTATTTTTTTTAAAAACAAACATTTCAATTATTCTACCTGTAGGTTGGTGCCGTTGTAGCTCCATTATGTTTATTGGGTGGTCCAGTTATAACTCGAGCGGCATGGTATACTGCAGGAGTTGTAGGTGGCTTATCTACAGTTGCAGCATGTGCACCAAGCGATAAATTTTTGTATATGGGAGGCCCATTAGCTATTGGACTTGGAGTGGTATTTGCTTCATCATTAGCTAATATGTGGCTTCCTCCAACAACTGCCCTTGGAGCAGGTATAAATTATATTGTCGTAAATGATATCGTTGTAATTTTTTTTATTTTAGGATTATATTCTATATCATTATATGGTGGGCTACTCTTATTTAGTGGATTTCTTTTATTTGATACCCAAAGAATAGTTCATAATGCAAAAGTGTATCCTGTATATTCGGCTAAACCTTTTGATCCAATTAATGCTTCTTTATCAATTTACATGGATACTTTAAATATATTTATACGAATCGCATCAATTTTAGCTGGGAGTGGGGGAAATCGTAGAAAGTAATTTAAATTTAATAAAATAACTGCTTTTATTTTCCTTTCCAATCAATTACGATGTATCTATCCTTATTGTTAAAATCAAATATTTTAGTATAGAAAAATAAATTTAATAAATTCATTAATTTCTTTCTTCAACCTCTGAAGTGGTAAGAAGTGAATTATTCAAGCTAAATTGAAGTTATTTCTGATGGAGCTACAATGTGTTTTTTACCAAAATTGTTATTTTGAAGGTAAAATTTAAAAATAAAGAAAAAAAAAAGTAGATGCATATTGACCAAATATAAATACAGGATAAAGATCCATTCATGTGTGATTATAGATTTAAATCACATCATGACATAATGATACTTTATATCCGAGTTTTCGAATATATATGCCATTAGTACCGCCGATGCCATCTAGTGGTCGAGATGTGCATTACAAAATTTCCTCACGAACCTGTGATACAACTGCACAGTTTGGTTACGGAGATTGGTATGTGGAAGGACTTCGGGATTATGTGTGAAAGTTATTTAGGATTTTTGGATTACGGGGGATGGGGAAAATTTAATGGGATATTTCTTAGAAAGACGTTACTTCTTAAATTTAGCTAAATCGTAAATTCTGAACTTACCTTTATTTATTTATTAATTCTATAAAAAGTACAAAATTCAATATATCAATTACAATTATCAAGTTCAACCCGGTTGACAATATTAAAAGCAGAAACAAGTTATTAAACAATTTTTTAATTTATAGAAAAAATTATAAATGTCAATGAAATACTAAGAAAAAAACTAATATGCTGAATACATATTATTTATAATAAAGGCCATGTGGTGAATAAATTTACATTTTCTCTAATCTATAAGCTTTCCTTTTAAATTCATCTAAGGACTAGCTAATTGTACATTTTCTGGTAGTTTGTTAAAAAACCTTATGTCAGTTAGACATAAACTTTGCAGATATTTTTAAGTACGACTGTAGGGCAAATGAATCAGCGTTCCTGACCGAATTTTCCTGTTAGAGATGCTCACTCTGTCATGTTTTTGAATGAGTTTTTCAACAGGTCCAGTTCATCACAAAAGGCGAATTTGACCTTTTCCCTAAAAATAATAATATTTATCCGATCAGTCTTCGTTTTGGCATATATCAATGATGTATTAGAGTACCTTTCATATCCATACATCGCCTTGGTAAGGATGCTATCACATTTGTTTAGCGACACCTTGGAGCATGAGGATCAATTTACAATGTTGTACCGGATATGTGATCAATCATAAGCACCGATGACTAGTTTTGCAGAACTTCTAGAAAGCATAATTCCATTTCTTCGATCACTCCAAGTAACGGAACTATCTTTGAAATAATCTTATCAACGTGGCTATTCCAGGTCAAATTATTACCAACCATAACCCCTAGATGTTTGAAGGTGTTTACTTTTTCCAGGGTGAAATTCCTTAATATTATTTTTGGTTCAATTACAGGTTTGTTTTTGTTTCTAAATATTAGGAATTTAGTCTGCGATTCATTTACGGTTAATCTATTTCCAATAAACCACAATGGCCAAGTCAATTGTTGATGTTTTGCACCACAGTTATTTTACTACACAACCACAACTACAATAAAAAAAAGTAAAGATGAACATTATATAAACCATAGAGTAAATATATTATAGAGTATTCGCTTTACGTAGAGCAATTTTATTCAATTTTGAAGTACCCAATGGGTACTCGGAAGAGTATATTAGTGTTTTTATTATTATAATAATAGCCGGGAATTTGGTCATTGGTGTGACTGTGCTAGCATATTTTTAATACCCCTAACTATAATCGACATATGATGTCATATGAGCTTTCGATAAATATTCGATATGATTACATATTATAACCAAATCATAACCCTAACTATAATAGTCATAACCAATCATACGCTTAAAATGTCAAACATTAACATTTAATTTTTAAAAATTTATGTATTTACCTTGTTATGTTTGATTTTGAAATTATTTAATTCTTTTTAATTTATTTTCAGATATTTTTAGTTTCTTTTCAATTTAGTTTGCTTGTATGTATGATATCATAATATGATATTTACGCTTCGTTTCGTATGCCTATTATTTGACGATTGATTTCTAATCTCTGGTTCTGAGAATTATAGCAAAAATTATACATATATAGATAAAGCAAGTAGAACAAAAAATCTCTCACTATATTTTGTGAAATCCAATGCCCCACGAAAGAGTAAAAACGATATTATACATTAGAAAAAATATATACCTTTCTCATCTTACACATTGTTTTATATTATTATTATTTTCTTAAAAAAAAAGAAAAAAAACGTAAAAAAAAGTTATAGAGATGTAAATTAATTTTATTTTTTAATGCGTTTGTGTGTTTTAATACAATTCTGATAATACCAACTACCAATGTAAATATACATATATTTAACACTGGCTTAACTAAATCAAATATAAATAATACACTACATTATGTATGTATGTATAAATATTTATTTTTCTAATTTTCAATCAAATTTATATTTTTAAAATATTCATTCACCTCTTTACGTATTGAAATAATATAGAAATAATAAGAACAGACAAACGAATTTGTTTTTTGCTTTCAAATGAATTTTTTAGAATAGACTAAATTTAGGAACTTTAACAGAATGAAAATTGGATATTTAGTGTGTACAATTAAAATTCCGTACATCGTATATAAAATTGAATACTTGTTGAAGAATAAAATTAAATAGATGAGATGGGAAAAGTAAAATAATATTTGGAAAATTTGCTTTAATTAAAAAATAAAAACACAATCAATTTAAAAATTCAATTTTAATTTTATATTTTTAGAAAAGGAAAAAAGCCGAATTGAAGTTATATAATAAATAAAATTAATAACGTTCAATTCGGCATAAAAAACCCTTTAAAAAAATGAAATTAAAAAAATTATAAAAATGTAGCTACTATGTTGCAAAAAACTATAAGAATAAAACAAACGTAAATCTATAATTCTAGTAAAACATAGCCAAATTAAATATGTAATAAAATAAAAAAAAATAAATTATTTAATATTTTTCATTGTTTAACAAAAGCTGATCCACCTGTTCCACTTCAAGATTCAATGCTTTAGTGACAAGTTGAAGGGTGTGGAAAAAAAAGATAAATTAGAAATTTTTAAACATTTTAAATGAATAAAAAGATAAATTAGAGTAAAATTTGAATTTTATGGCTCTGTATCAAGTATTGAAAACCTAATCTATTTAAAATTTTTTGAGAAATTAATAAATTATTAGTTAAAATTTATGAAAATAAAACGACAACTTACCGCTCAAATTTAAAATTGAATTTTTCTTTTAAAACTTTTTGGCTTTAACGGCTTTAACTTTTTAACCCTTTTGAAACTAGAAACCGCAATTTAATAGGTAATTTCACAATGAAACGGCAAGACACCAAGGGTTAAAATATAAAACCCCAGCCATTGAAAATAATACTATGAAAAAATTAACTACACCATCTTTCAGTGTTTTTTTATCCCGTATGACTGTAGGCCAAAGGGTATAATAAATTTGCCTTTACGTTTGTGACGCAAAGACGAAAAGAAGAAGAGGGGGTAGATATAGATTCGATATTTAAATCCAGCCATATTGGTCCATGGGTTCGGGTACCTGCCATACAACTTCTTTTTTCAAATGAGCATTCCTCTGTACCTATTACAGCTGCGTGTCTGAAATTTTTCCAAAAGTAATTAATGTTTATAATAATAAGGATATAATGTTTATATAACGGCCATACGGGTATCCCAGAGTTGACAGAGTCTACACTACTACACTCTTCCTCGTTTTAACATAAAATCATATTAAAATATAAACACATATATAAATGAATACAAACATACATTTCAATACACTTGACTTGATCAACACGTCTATTGATCAAATTGTATATTAAAAAGCTTATATAACTTTTGGTGTTGCCATATTGAAAGACTAATGTAATTTCCTAATTTTTCAACATATAAGATTTTAAAAACTTACATATATAAAAACTTTAAAGAATTACTTTTTCTAAAAGTTATGTAAGATTTGGAAATTATTTTTTTAATATAAAAAATATTAAGAGTATAATTTATATTATAATTTAATTATAATTCATATTATAATATAACTTATATTATATAAATATTATAATTTAAAATATAAAATATTAATACAACAATGAAAATTATTTGTTAAAATTCCTAAAACTACTATTCAGTTATAAATTTATAAAATATATTTTTTAATTTTATTTTATGATTTAGAGCGTGATTTAGATTTTTTTTTTAAATATTGAAGTTTTTAAAACTTAAATTAAAAAAATTAATTTTTTAATCATGCAAATGATATGGCAATATTACATTCATATACATACACATCTTCATAAAAAAAAAAAATTAACTCAAATATTATACGACGATATACTTGTTAAATGGTTTTAGTTTGATACTTGGTTAAATGGTTTGATACAAAATCAAAATTCTAAATTATAACTAGTAAATAAGTTTTATTTGAAAAAAGTAATAAAAAATAAAAGAAAACAGAGTTTATTTTTAAAATTTTTTTATATGAGCTTGTATTTTATCATTAAAATTTAATAATCTTATTATTTTTATATTTGAATCATATTCCACATATTTTTTGATACCTAGAAAAACTATAAAGGCAAACTCTATGAATAGTGCAAAAAAGCATTAGTGAGAAAGAGATAGCATATAGGGCAATGGTTTTAAGAAAAAAATTAAGAGAATTCTTATTGACATTTTTTGTTCTACTTGCTTTATCTATATATGTATAATTTTTGATTATAGTTAGTTATATGAAAAGTCATACAATCGTACAAAATCATATGATGTCATATGACTATTATAGTTTTAGGGGTCAAATCATACACATAAAAATATGCACATAAAATATTGGTTTTAAATATAATTGAGAATATGATGAATAAATTTACATTTGTAATATTTTTGAATGAAAAAAAAACTATTGCTTTATGTATATTATGTAGATATATATATATATATATATATATATATATGTATATATTATTATAATATATTATATTATTTTTTTAAAGTTATGGTACCCGAATCCAAAATTTGTGAAATAATGAATTACAAAAGATGGAAAAAAGGCACTATAATAAAAAAATTCATAGACAATAAAAACACTTCCAACACAATTTTTAGACACAATAATAAACTTTCTACTCAACAGAAAACACTTCTTTTAAATCCGTTTGCCGTTCCTTTCAACAATCATACAAAAAAAGCACATCCTAGTCAAAACACAACAACTAATAGTTCTAAATACAAAAACTTTACTAGAGGAGAAACTTTAAAGCCAGCTTCTTTTAATATTATTAAGAATACTAATAATAATAATAATAATAATGAGAATAATCATAATAATATTAATAATAATGACAATAATAATAGTAATAATAATAATAATAGTAATAATAATAATAATAGTAACAATAATAATAATAATAATAATAATAGTAATAATAATAATAATAGTAACAATAATAATAATAATAATATTAATAATAACAATAATAATAACATTAATAATTGTAATAATATTAATAATGATTATACTAATACTATTATTAATAATAATAATAATAATGACAACAATAATAAAAATGTTAATAATGATATTACTACTACTACTACTAATAATAATAATGTTAATAATGATATTTCTAATACTAATAATAATATTAATAATAATAACCTTAAAGCCTTAAATTGCTCGTTAAACCCTCTTTTACCTCCAATTGTAAGATTGACCCAGAAATCTCTAACGGTAGACTGTACCTACGCACTTTCCAGATTTAGGGAAGAAAAAATTCTAAATTATACGAGGCTATTTTTTGCATTTTTACACGATGGCATAAATAATCGCGTAATTGAGGGTAAAACAAGAACAAATTTACTTGTGTTAATACATAATGAAGGGTTACCATCTAATTACAAGGAATTACATGACCTTTATTTTAAGTATCACATTAAAATTGGCTTCACTTCCAAACAGGTAGAAGAAGAGCAGCAAATAACAATTTAAATTCAAAATTCTATATCAATTCTTACACTAATTCCAATTTAGTCACACTGTCTAACCATAGTATCAAAAATAAAAATAGCGTTAGTTCCTCTAATAAACTGAAATTATTCTACCACAATTGCAGTGGTATGAGAGGAAAGCTTAAGAAATTATATATTGATGCAAAGTCATGTGAATATAATATTATTGCTATCACTGAAACATGGTTAAACGATTTCTTTGTAAATGAAGAAATTTTGGACAGTACTTGGTCGATTTATAGAAAAGATCGGGATTATCTTTCTACAAATTGTTCCCGTGGTGGTGGTGTACTACTTGCAGTGAACAATACCTTATCTAGTGTGGTATTAATCACTAGGACTTACCACTCATTTGATCACCAATTTATTAAAGTTAACTTAGGTAATAATTTTTTCGTGATCGGATTATTGCCCACACGAAAAATGCCCATACGAAAATTGCCCACAGAAAAATTATTATAAAACAGAATTGCCGCTTTTTCCAGAATATTTAATATTTTATTTTAAATCACTAATAGATTATCTCCTAGATAGAATATAATTTTTGATTTTTTCTCTATTTATTTTAATTTAATTTTTATATTTAATTCAATTTTCTGTGGGCAATTTTCGTGTGGGCATTTTTCGTGTGGGCAATAATCATCGAATCTAATTTTTTATACCTTGGTATTGTTTACTTTCCTCCTAATTCTGACAATTCCTCATATTCGGAATTTTTCGAGATATATCAACATGTTATATCAAATATGAATGAGGATGATTCAATTATAATTTTAGGGGACTTTAACCGTCCTTCTTTATCTTTTATTGTTGACGAATCTGATAATTTGTTACTACCAATCAACTTTCAGGACGAAATAGATTTCGATCTCATTAATGTATTTTATGGTAATGATTTACAACAAATTATCAGCTTTCCGAATAATTATTACAAGTGCTTAGATCTTGCATTCACGAATGCATATGATAAAGTGGTGGTAAAGCTCGCGGATGATTCAGAAAACTTTTTACAAACACTCCGCATCATAACGCAATCATCTTCGAATTTTCCACTGCTATACCTCTTTTTACCAAATCTTACAATAATACTTTTGTATATGACTTTCTTAATGCTGATAATCAAAGCATTAATAATGCTTTATCAGTCATCAGTTGGGACGACCTGTTAACCGAACAGGATATTGATTTGATTATCTCTCAATTCTATGCAAAGCTATTTGAGATAATTAACTCCTTTGTTCCTAAAATTCGCAAAAAGGACAGACAACCGAACCTTGGCTGAACAGTGAACTTAGGACATTGCGTAACCAACGCAATAAACTATACAAAATAATTAAAAATTCAAAAGAACCTAATAATGACTTATTAAACAAGTACAAGGATCTTGCTTTTGAATTTAAACAAAAATATAATTTGGCTTATGATAGATATCTCACTAACGTAGGCAACAAATTAATTACAGATCCTAAAAAGTTTTTTGACTTCGTTAACACAAAACGTAAAACTTACGGTTATCCAAGCTTAATGTCAAAAGACAATACGTCTTCTAAATGTCCTAAAACGATCTGCAATTTCTTTGCTAAATCTTTTCAAAAAGTTTATCGTCCACACGAGTCTCCAATTAATTTCGATTTCTCTAACTTAATTAATAATTCAAATTCTATTATTACGGATTTATACCTTTCCGAAGTTGAAATATTTGAAGCAATTATAAAACTTGATACCAAAAAAGGTATAGGACCTGACCTGATTCCACCTACTTTTTTATTCAACTGTGTCAGTTATCTCACTTATCCGCTTCATTTTTTTTTCAATAAATCTCTTTCCTCAGGTATTTTTCCTCTTTTCTGGAAATCCTCTTATCTAACCCCTATTTACAAAAAGGGTGATAAATCATACGTCGAAAATTACCGTAGTATAGCTATTCTATCAACTATTCCAAAGTTGTTTGAAAAAATTATTGTAGATAAAATTTCAGCCATCATAAATACAAAACTAAAAGAACAACAACATGGATTCAGAAAAGGTCGTTCCACAACAACAAACCTTTTAGTTTACACTTCTGAAATCCTTAATGAAATGGAAAATGGGCACCAAGTTGATGTTATTTACACGGACTTCAGCAAAGCATTCGATCGTGTTGATCACAAAATTCTACTAAACAAACTTGCAGCCTTAGGAATTTCCGGCCCTTTTCTTTATTGGACATTCTCCTATATTACAAATAGGACGCAAAATATCAAATTTCAAGGATTTTTCTCGGACTCAATCAATGTTACATCAGGAGTACCGCAAGGTAGCCACTTGGGTCCACTCTTGTTTAATATATTCATTTCCGATCTTTCTAGCAAATTTTCCGGTGTGTCACATGTTGCATTTGCTGATGATCTCAAGATTTATCATGTAATTAAAAAGAGTTCCGATGTTGAGCTACTTCAGACAAATCTCAATAGTCTGCAAGAATGGTGCTTTTCTAATAAGTTAGAACTAAACATTGAAAAATACAAGGTTATAAGTTTTACACGTAAGAGATCTACCATTACTTTCGGTTATAAAATAAATAATGTAAACCTTGAAAGAGTTAAAAATACTACCGACTTAGGGATCCTGTTGGATGATAAACTGAACTTCCATCTTCATTATGAGTATACAATTTCTAGGGCAAACAAAATGCTCGGGTTCATAAAAAGAAGAGCTAAAGAATTCAGCAACATCGCTGTAACTAAAGCTCTTTATTATTCCTTAGTACGATCTATTCTTGAATATGGTAACATTGTGTGGGATCCCGCATTTCAAATACATTCTGATAGAATAGAATCCGTGCAAAATCAATTTCTTTTATTTGCTTTGAGAAATCAATACAATCCTAGAGATTATTCAATTCTGCCTAGCTATCTCGTAAGACTTAAATCATTAAATATCTTAACTTTATCCTCATGCAGGCAAATTTTTTCATCTTGCTTTACTTTTGACGTCTTAAGAAAAAACATTGACGTTCAATTTTTAGCAGATAATTATAAAATAAATAGTGGGGGCAGAAATACGAGAAGCGCTAAATATTTAGTTGAAAATACTCATAGAACAGAATATGGAAAAAATGAACCAATAAACAGATGTTGCATTACATTCAATAAACACAGTCATCTTTTTTCAGCACAAATTTCTAGATACACTTTTAAACGCAAATTAAAATTAAAATTTCTTAATGACCTACGACAATAATTTTAACCTTCAATATATTATATTCATCATATTACACTTCAAGTTCACATAATTTTATAATTCTATAACTTAGTTATTTTTGTTTTTTTTTTACTTTATAAATTACATTTTAACTGTGTTTTTGCTTTGTATGCATTTTTTACAATCTACAAAAAAAAAAAAAATTAAATAAACTTTTGATTTTTATGTATTTAAATTTATGTTTTGTAATCAAATTTCATGTTAATTTTAAGTTTTAGCTATAAGAATTTTTTTTTGTAAAAACCTTGTTTTGGTTCAAAATAAAATAAATAAATAAATAATTAATTCACAATTGTATTGAAAAGAAAAATTTTGTTATTGTTTTGTTTGTTATTTAGTAGTTTTTAAAAAAGTCTTGGATTCTTATTATACCCTACACCTATAGAATAGGTAAAGGGGTATATTAACTTTGGTATGGTGTTTGTAACCACCTAAAGGAAGCGAGCTAGATATGGAAAAGTATATATATTTGTGATCAGCGTGACCGCCTGAGTCGATATAGCCATGTCCGTCCGTCCGTCCGTCCGTAGGCACGATAACTCAAAAAATAATGGAGTTATCTTGATGAAATTTTAACTGAAGATTACTAGGACTGAAAGTACGGCGGGGATTGCATATTGGCGAAATCGGCCCATGGGTTCGGATTCTGGACCTTTTAATCGATCGAAGGGCTAACGAACATATATAAAAAATCACAATAACTCAACAACTAATGACGCTATCTTCATCAAATTTGTGCTGTAGGTTACTAGTAATGAAACTACTTCGGGGATTGCGTAAGGTCGGGATTGGACCATGGATTCGGAACCTAGAACTTTTTGATCGAATTTAGGCCAAACGAGCATAATTCCGAAACCAATGAAGATAGAACCTCCAAATTTGGTATCGGGGTGTCCCTTCCTATTTCCTAAGTGTCTTGGGAATTTGGGTCCCATTGGAGTACTGGGTCGGGGACCAGCCACACATTTCCGAAGACCTTAAAGCATATCTTTAAAATTAATAAAGATAACAACTTGAAAAAATGTAGAATCTTCAAATTTGCCACAAGGGTGTTCTTTACTATCTCTTGCATGTTCCCTTAATTTGGGATCAATTGGAGAGGTGGTTCAGTACCCCTCTCAGACCTCCCAAGTTTTAAAAGCTTATAATCGAAATTACTAAAAATAGTTACTTAAAATTAAGATAGACCGTTCAAATTGTGTACAAGGGTTAACTAGTACTATAAGTAAAGCGCGGGCTGTATAAGGGCGAAATCAGCCCATGGGTTCGGATTCTGGACCTTTTAGTCGGTGTCAGGGATAACGAACATATATTAAAAATCACGATAACTCAACAACTACTGAGGCTATCTTCATGAAATTTGTGCTGTAGGTTATTGGTAATGAAACTACGGCGGTGATTACGTACGGTGAGGATTGGACAATGGGTTCGGAACTTAGAACTTTTTGATCGAATTTAGGCCAAACTAGCGTAATTCCGAAACCAATGAAGATATAACCTCCAAATTTGGTATCAGGGTGTCCCTTCCTATTGCGTAAGTGTCTTTGAAATTTGGGCCCCATTGGACTAGTGGGTCGGGGACCAGCCACTCAGTTTCGAGGACCTTAAAGCATATTTTCGAAATTAATAAAAATAGTAACTTGAAACAAATGTGGAAGCTTCAAATTTGGCCCAGGGTGTTCTTTACTATTTCTTCCGTGCCCCCCTAATTTGGGATCATTTGGACTGGTGGTTCAGGACCTCTCTTAGACCCTCCAAATGTGTAAAAGCTTATCATCGAAATTAATAAAACTAGTAACTTAAAATTAAGATAGAACGTTCCAATTGTATACAAGGGTTAACTAGTATTGAAAGTATGACGGGACTGCATATGGATGAAATCGTATCATGGTTTCGGGTTCTGGAACCCTTGACAAGTTCAAGGACTAAAAAACATATATCTTAAAAACACCATAACTCAAAAAAATAATGCCGGTATTTTGATGAAATTTAAACTCTAGGTTACTAGTAATGAAAGTACAATGGGAATTGGTTCTGGTCGAGTTTAATTTCAAAGCCAAAGAATATATTTCCTATGTCATATGTGTCTCCGAAATCTAGACTTATTTGTAGTGGTTCAGCTATGTTCAAAGGTACTTGCTGCATTTATGTAAAATTTATTTTTATATTTAAATAAATTATATGAAAAGGTCTAAATTTGTAATTGTATTTTAGAAATAGGAAGTGGTAAAGTAGAAAATATTGTTGGACCCCATGGTTTAGGCACCAGAAACCCGAGGGGTGACAGACTAGTTCAATTTTGTACAGAGCAAGAACTTAAAGCCATGAATACATGGTTTTCTTTACCACCTCGCCAATTATACACATGGAAATCCCTACAAGATAACGATCAAAACATAATCCGAAACCAAATCGATTTTATTTTAATAAATAAACGATACAGTACATCAGTGTCAAGAGTTTCAACGTATCCAGGTGCCGACGTCCCATCAGACCACAACTTACTGCTATCGCAAGTCAAAACCAAACTAGCAGTAGCGAGAAAACCAACACGGAAAAAACATTTAGATCTAGGAAAATTAATGGATAACTCTAGACAAACTGTAATTGCAGAAGAACTTAATAATCAAATCACATCTCTCATCAGAAACAACAACGTGAACAATGTAGGTGGACATGAATTGTGGAACCGAGTGAAGAACACAATGAAAAATGTAGCTTCAACCAAGCTGGGACCATGAACATATACACCGAAGCAGAAGTGGATGACAAATGAGATTTTAGATTTAATGAATCAGAGACGTTTATATAAAAACACCGGAAATGGTGACCACTATAAGCGCCTGCAAAACATAATAAGATCAAAAATTAGAGCAGCAAAAACACAGTGGCTAAACTCACAATGTCAAGAAATTGAAAATTTACAAAACTTACATGATGAGAATCTTCATAAAAAAGTTAAGGAAGCTGCTGGAGTTCATCGTAAGCAAATATATTCGAATCTAGTTGACAGAAATAACCAAATAATCCTGGATCCAGACAAGAAAAAACAAGTTTGGGAAGAGTGCATTGAATAGCAGAGTTATTCAATGATCTAAATAGAACCGAAGTCCACACTCTACCACAAGCAACACTCTCAGGTCCGCCGATAACAAAAGATGAGATCAGGAAAGCTATTACAACAGCAAAAAATAATAACGCTACTGGCCCTGATGAATTACCCGCAGAAATTCTTAAATTAATTGATGATGACAATTTAACCATCTTAGAAAGAATTTTTAACCAAATCTATGATACGGGAATATACCCAGAATAATGGCTTAAATCAACATTTATTACGCTGCCTAAAAAAGTAAATGCAAAAAAGTGTAGTGGCCATCGGCTTATAAGCTTAATGAGCCATGCATTAAAGATCTTTTTAAAAATTATTCACTTCCGAATCTACAAGAAATGTGAAAGTACAATTAGTAATACACAATTCGGCTTTAGAGCAGGTCTTGGTACTCGAGAAGCTCTCTTCGGCCTCCAAGTTTTGGTTCAAAACTGCCGAGACGTTCATAAGGATATTTTTCTCTGTTTCATAGACTATGAAAAAGCTTTTGACCGCGTTCAACATAATAAACTTATGGAGGTTTTGAGTAAAATTAATATAGATCAAAAAGAAATTCAGTGTATCAAGAACTTGTATTGGAACCAAAAAGCCTATGTAGTTTCAGAAAACTTCATTACAAAAGACGTTGAAATTAGAAGAGGAGTACGGCAAGGCTGTGTATTGTCACCCTTACTTTTTAATTTGTACTCCGAGGCTATATTTGAGGAAACAGTACATAACACAAATATTGGAGTAAAAGTAAATGGGGTTAATATCAACAACATACGATACGCAGATGATTCAACATTAATTACCGATAATATAACTGAACTTCAAGAACTTATAAATTCAGTAAGCGACCGCAGCAGACTTTTCGGCTTAAATATTAATATCGCTAAAACCAAGTTTATGGTTATTTTTAGAACCAACACATTCAACAACGCAACATTAACCATAAATGGCACCATAATTGAACGAGTTTCAAGTTTTAAATATCTAGGATGTTGGCTAAATGAAAACTGGAACTCAGATATGGAAATAAAATGCCGAATTGAATATGCTCGTAGCAGTTTTGTAAAATATAAAAAAGTTTTATGCAACCGTGATATCAATCTCGAAACAAAAATCCGGTTTGTTAAATGCTACGTGTGGTCCATACTCATCTATGGTATGGTAGCGTGGACTCTAAAAATAACGACCATCAATAAGCTTGAAGCATTTGAAATGTGGATATACCGTAGAATATTGAAAATATCATGGATAGATCGAGTGAGCAATAGTGAGGTTCTAAGTAGAATAAATATAGACCGTGAGTTGTTATTAACAATCAAGCGTAGGAAAACATCTTATCTAGGTCATATAATGCGCAATGACAAATATTATATTCTACAACTGATTCTGCAAGGTAAAATTGAAGGCAGAAGACGTGTCGGCAGAAAGCAAATCAGGCAATGGACGGGCCTACAAACGGTGGGAGAATTAATTCACGCAGCACAAGATAGAGAGAGCTTCAGAAATGTGATCGCAGACATCCAGTAGTGGATAAGCAGCTAAAGAAGAAGATTTTAGAAATACATTTATTGCATATTTTTCGTTTATAAGCTTTTTTATTAGGTATATAAACTAACAATTTAAAATAATTGCAATTTTTAAAAATTTGGATTATTAAATATATTATGCTTTGATTATCTTTTTATCACAAAATTTAATAATTAGAATTTTTTCATTTTGTAATTGAATTGGAATAAATATATTTTCATTTATTTCAAGTTTGTTCGTTTTTTAATATTTTTAAAGTAAGAATTTGTAATATTTTTTAATAGATAGTGTAATTAGAAAATGTTTTTAGTATTATAAAGTTAATTTGGTTAGCTATGTCTTACGATCAAATTAATAACAGCATTTATGGTGTTAAAATGACTTATGGATATGTTAGTAAATTTGAACCAAATAGGTGTAGAGTATTTCTAAGTCGGTTGCATCGACTGACTGTTTCTTTACTTGTTATTACAAAATTTGTAATTTATATTTGCAGTCCCCGCCGTACTTTCAATCCTAGTAACCTACAGTTAAAATTTCATCAAGATAGCTCCATTATTTTTTGAGTTATCGTGCCTACGGACGGACGGATGGACGGACATGGCTATATCGACTCAGAAGGTCACGCTGATCACAAATATATATACTTTTAAATAGCTAGCTCGCTTCCTTTAGGTGGTTACAAACACCAAAGTTAATATACCCCTTTATCTATTCTATAGGTGTAGGGTATAATAAGTAAAGAAACAGTCACCTATTTGGTTCAAATTTAATTAGAAGTCCATAAAAATTCTTACTAATTTATCTATTTAAAAATATTAAGAATCAAAAAAAACTTTAAATAAATGTTGAATACATTCAGTTACAAAATTGGAAAAATTTTATTAGATTTTTATCACAAAATTTAATAATTCAAATTTTTCAAAATTGAAAAAATAAATTCTTAATATATGCACTTGTTAGAAAAGGTTATAAATGCAAAATATGCAATAAATATATTTCTTACATACAATGACAAATTTAGAACTTTTCATATAATTCATTTAAATATAAAAATAAATTTTAGATACATGCAAAAAGTACCTTCGAACACAACTTAACTATCGTATACAATTTCTTAATTATATTACCTATGGTAATAATTCAAACAATATATATTCATATATGAAAAACTTTAAACGTTTATTAACCCTTGTGTGTGCAACCAAAGTTATTTTCACTTGATGTGCAACAAACATACCCGGGTATGTATTTATTTTTGCTTGTATTTTATATAGGTTTGATATAAAATTTTACAATTGGGTTTTTTGTTTTTTTAAACAAAGCATGTAATGTGCATCATAATCTTTGTACATCATAATATTTAATCGGCTTATTTTTTCCCATACAAACATAAACATCTATTTTTAGGGTAAACTATAGACCAATTTTAATGAAACAACAACCAAAAGAAAGGTTTTGTTTGTTTTCATAGGACAATGATATTTTTTTTTAGAATATTGCGTTTTTTCAGATGAAAACCCGTCTTTAATTTAACGTAAATTTGAATTTAACGGTCACGCTGTAATATTAATAATCTAATATTATGCGCCGACTTTCTGGGTTAAAGTAATTCATTTTCGGTTGTAACTCGCAGCTCAATCAAACTATTATATGCGCCGACTTATGTCTTTCTTTTTTTTGTTTAGTTCAAATGTTCAATGAACAAGGAGATTGAAATTTTTTTAAAATTTTTGTTTTGTTTTTGTTTTTTTTCTTTATCTTAATTTCTTAAAAAAAAATGAGTTCTGTTCGAAATGAAAGCAATACATTTGATTTATACAGTAGTTTTCATTTATAACGAACTCTGTTCAATTTTAATTATAATAAACGTAACACTTTTTGCCAATGATTAAATTTTACCTTAAAATGTAAGTTGTTTATTACATTCATATTTCTTTTATTTAAACTTATTATATCTAATAATGTAGCTTGGTGATAATTTTAGTATTTTTATATATATTTTTGAATATAAAAAAAAATCATGATAGTGAATCAAAAGTACAACAAAAATTTCATTAGAAGAAAAAGCAGTATACATAGGGGTAAGGCTGACACATCAAATAAAAATCTAGCAAATGAGTTCAGAGTGCCCATTCTAGAATTAGCACTTTCTACAATGTTCAATTCTTATACTAATTTTTCAAAATTCACAGCATTCTTTTAAAACGACATTTGTTTATTACGACGAATATTTTCGACAAATATATGGTCGTTATAAGCGAGCTTTACTGTATGTACTGTATATTTTTGCTATAAAAAATTATTGCACTTTTTATATTCTGTAGTTGCCATTACGTTTGAGAGATGTATAACAAAAGTTGTTATAAAATATGTTTGTAAAAAATTAAAAATCCTTCTTAAAAAAATAATTTGTAATTTAAATGATTTGTTCCTTAGGGCCTAACCAAAATCAACGCTTATGGTGTATAATTGCTAACAAAAAGTTGTAAATTGCCTATGTAGCTGATATTACATGAGAGTAACTTACTGTACCTCGCATTTTTAAAATTAACAAAGCATATAAAAATGTTATTGTTTTTTCTTATGTTGTTATTGTTCCAAAAATAAAATATTTTAAAATAATATTGTTTTTAAAAATACCTATATATATTTTTAAAAAATACATTACATATATTCAAAATAATTGAAATACCTATAATATGCTTGCAGAAACCAAAAAATTACATTTCTTAAGAAAAATTATGTGTTCTTTAGGGATCAACCAGAATAAATGCGTACGGCGTGCAGTTTCTGTCAAAAAATTTTGAAATAACTAGGTATGTTATGTACTGTACTTCGGAATTTAAAATTTTAAAATTTGACAAAGCGTATAAAAATATTGTATTTGTTTTTTCTGATGTTGCTACGATTAAGTTTTCAAAACAAAATATTTTAAAATAATATTTTTTTTTTAAAAAACATACATTCAAAATAATTGAAAATACCTATAATATGTTCGCAAAAAAAACTAAAAAATAATCTTCAACTTAAATAAAAGTTGACGTATAATTTCTGTAAAAAAAATTTACAAATAAATAGGTACATTAATTTACATGAGAACAACAAAAATACGCGTAACGCGATGTAATCTGATTTTTAAAATTTACAAATTGACAAATGGTTTTTGGTTTTTCTTATTCTTTCAAAGATTATGTTTTAAAAAATATCTTATATTGAAAAAAATTCAAAATATACCTATTATATGAAATTAATAAAATTTTTTGTACTAAATTAAAACATTCAAATAAATATTTTTGTGTCTGTTTGACATCGGAAGGATATTATTGAATTAAATGCATATATAGATATTATACTATTCGCAGGAGCCAGCCGCTCGAATAGTGAACATATAACAGATTTGTGGGCTATGGACTGTCATCCATTTTAAAGAGCAGCTATGGGTTCAAGCCGATTTAAATATCTGAGAAAATTTATTCGATTTGATAATTCTAATACGAGAGTTCTCAGATTGCTTACAGATAAATCAACTCCCATTACAACCAGATGGCTGATGCTCAATGCAAATTTAAAATCAAATTATGTACCTGGAAGCAACTTGACCGTAGAAGAGCAATGTTATTCCCATTAAAGGGGCGTACACGCTTTACTCAGTACATTCCTTCAAAACCTGCCAAATATGGAATAAAAGTTGTTGGGTATGTGACTCAAAAACATCATATCCATTAAAAGGTCAAATTTATACAGACCCCTCTGGAGAAAGTGATATTAACCAATGTGAGCGTGTTGTAAAAGAACTAGTTGCAGATTACAAAGTAGTGTCTGGTAGAAATGTAACATGCGATATTTTTTTTCGTCGCTGAATTTAGCAAAGAGCTTATAACAGAATTAAAAGCTTTGTTATTTTCATGGTACAGTTCCTTTTATATTCCAAATTTAATTTATCGTCCACACGAGTCTCCAATTAATTTCGATTTCTCTAACTTAATTAATAATTCAAATCCTATTATTACGGACTTATATCTTACCGAAATTGAAATATTTGAAGCAATCACTAAACTTGATACTAAAAAAGGTATAGGACCTGACTTCCGACCGACTTTTTTATACAACTGTGTTAGTTATCTAACTTATCCACTTCATTATATTTTTAATAAATCTCTTTCTTCAGGTATTTTCCCTCTTGTTTGGAAATCTTATCTTACCCCTATTCATAAAAAGGGAGATAAATCATTCGTCGAAAATTACCGTGGCATTGCTATTTTATCAACTATTCCAAAGTTGTTCGAAAAAATGGTTGTTAACAAAATTACGCCCATCATTAATACAAAACTAAACGAACAACAACATGGATTCAGAAAAGGTCGTTCCACAACAACAAACCTTTTGGTTTATACTTCTGAAATCCTTAATGAAATGGAAAATGGGCACCAAGTTGATGCTATTTACACGGACTTTAGCAAAGCATTCGATCGTGTTGATCACAAAATTCTACTAAACAAACTTGCGACTTTAGGTATTTCGGGCTCTTTTCTTTACTGGATATTCTCCTATATTTCAAATAGATCGCAAAATATCAAATTTCAAGGATTTTTGTCGGACCCAATTAATGTTACATCAGGAGTACCACAAGGTAGCCACTTAGGACCACTCTTGTTTAATATATTCATTTTCGATCTTTCTAGTAAACTTTTCGGTGTGTCACATGTTGCATTTGCTGACGATCTCAAGATTTATCATGTAATTAAAAATAGCTCTGATGTTGCATTACTTCAGACAAATCTTAATTCTCTACAAGAATGGTGCTTCTCTAATAAACTAGAATTAAACATTGAAAAATGCAAGATTATAAGTTTTACACGTAAGAGATCTACCATTTCATTCGGTTATAATATAAATAATGTAACCCTTGAAAGGGTTAAAAGCATTACCGATTTAGGAATTCTGTTGGATGATAAACTGAACTTCCATCTCCATTATGAGTATATGATTTCCAGGGCAAACAAAATGCTCGGCTTTATAAAAAGAAGAGCTAAAGAATTTAGCAGCATTGCTGTAACTAAAGCTCTTTATTGTTCTTTAGTACGTTCTATTCTTGAATATGGTAATATTGTGTGGGATCTTGCATTTCAAATACATTCTGATAGAATAGAATCCGTACAAAAGCAATTTCTTCTTTTCGCTTTAAGAAATCAATATAATCCTAGAGATTATTCAATTCTGCCTAGCTATCTCGTAAGACTTTTTTTCATTGAATATGTTAACGTTATCCTCACGCAGGCAAATTCTTTCTTCCTGCTTTACTTTTGACGTCTTAAGAAAAAACATTGACGTTCGGTATTTATTGGATAACTTTAAAATAAACAATGGTGCGAGAAATACGAGAAGCACTAAATACTTAGTTGAAAATACTCATAGAACTGAATATGGAAAAAATTAACCAATAAATAGATGTTGCATTACATTCAATAAACACAGTCATCTTTATTCTACACAAATTTCTCGATACACTTTTAAACATAAATTAAACTTAAAATTCATTCATGACCTAAGACAATAATTTTAACCTTCATTATATCATATTACACTTCAAGTTCATATTATTTTTTTAATTTAGTTATTTTATACAGTTAGTTAATACAGTTAGTATTCATAAATTTAAACTGTGTTTTTGCTTTGTATGCATTTTCTACAAATAAACAAATAATTATAATTTAGATTCTTAATGTATTTAAAATTTTTTTAGCTATGTAATCAAATTTCATGTTAATTATAAGTTTTAGTTTTAAGAATTTTTTTGTAAAAACCTTGTTTTGGTTTAAATAAATAAATAATTTAATTTTGTTTTTTAATTTTAATAAATATAATATTATTTCAATCTCTAAATTTTTTCATTTTCAAATAAAAATTCAAAAACTCTTTACTTTTTCTTAATTTTACAAATTCAATTAATACTACTATTAATTTTAAATTTGATAAATTAAATGAGCTCCATTAAAAATGATAAACAACAAAAAAATAAAAAGAATAAATTAAATTTGTTAAAAATAATAATAATCAACAACTGCATGTCTGGCTGTGGCAATCATTTAATCAGAGATTTTGTTTACAACATTGGATGCGATAAGAACATATTTTTTTTTATTTAATTTTTTTTTTCTTTTATTTTATTTTATTTATACTTTTATAATTAAACTTTAATTTATTTTTTTTCTCCATAAATAATTCTATAATTTGATTTTGATTTTTTTTTTTTTTTAAATTAATTATTCGAAAAAAATTGAATCACTGTTTGTTTAGATACTACATTATTAATCTTTATTTTTTCTTAACTTTTTTTAACTTTACATTTTAAAACAATTTTATTACATTTCAAATATTTATTTAAAATTTAACTAATTTAATTTTTCACTCTTATTAATTTTTTTGTTTATTATGATTTTAGTTTATTTAATTTAAATAAGTTTGTATAATTAGCTTAGAATTGTAGTTGTTAATTAATTTTGATCTTGGTTTACATTGTAATTAGTCAAAACTTGAATATAGCAATGCATGCTAACTAACAATCCTTCTCTATCCCATACCATACTTTAATAGCATATTGCATTTTTTTTTCATTTCAAATTTTCATGCTTTTAGGTCTTCGGAACTGTGTGGATGGTTCCCGATCCACTATTCCAATTGGTCCTAAATTTCAAGGACTCTAAAGACATAGGAAAAGACACCCTGATACCAAACATGGAGGTTCTATCTTATTCGGTTTCGGAATTATGCTTGTTTGGCCTAAATTGGCCTATGCTTGTTTGGCCGAAAACTATGGTGTGACATCGACCGAATGCAATTCCCGCCGTAGCTTCATTACTAGGAACTTACAGCACAAATTTCATGAAGAGAGCGCCAGTTGCTGTTGAGTTATCGTGATTTTTAATTTATGTTCGTTAGCCTTAAACCGATTAAAGATCCAGAATCCAAACCCTAAGGCCGATTTTTACAAATTTTTAAAAGGCAAATGTTTAGGATTGCCATACGGTACTAAAATTTACAATTATGCAATGCTTAATTTTTGCAAAATTTTGGGCCACACATATCTTCTAAACGGTACAAGCTAGGGTCTTGAAATTTTAGGAGATGTTAGATCCTCAAAAATTAGTAGGAGTCGGTTAACAAAATTTTTTTGCCAAGCCCCCTGTTTAGAAGCTATATGGGCTCGAAAATTGAAATTTTTGAAATAGGGTACTGTATTTGAAATAGGGTACAGTATTTCGAGTAACCTATTTTTTGAAATAGGGTACTGGAAATGAAACTACGGCGGTGATTGCGTACGGTTGGTAATGTACTTAGAACTTTTTGATCGAATGTAGGCCAAACGAGCATAATTTCGAAACCAATGAAGATAGAACCTCCAAATTTGGTATCAGGGTGTTTCTTTCTATTTCCTTAGTGTCCTTGAAACTTGGGACCAATTGGAGTAGTAAACCAGCCACACAGTTCCGAAGACCTTAAAGCATATTTTCGAAATTAATAAAGATAGTAACTTTAAACAAATTTAGAAATTTCAAATTTGGTACATGGGTGCTCTTTACCTTTTCCTGCGCGTTCCCCTAATTTTGGATCAATCAGAGTGGAGGTTTAGTACCCCTCTTAGACCCCCCAAGGTTTAAAAAACTTATCATCGTAATTAATAAAAATAGTAAATTAAAATTAAGATAGAACGTTCCCCTTGTGTACAAGGGTTAACTAGTATTGAACCTAAAAAAACGGAGAGGGAGGGAGGGGGGGGTTGTTAGATGAAGTTAGGTTCTTGAGAAATTTGGCAACCTTCCCCATTGAAGGGCTATAAGAACTTTAAAATAAAATATTTACTGTTAGCAGTAAATTTTATAAATAAGCAGTAACTTAGTCATCAGTGTATATATTTCCAAAATTAAACTCAGTATATAATAAAATATAAATTTGAAAATGTGCGTTTTTAAAAACCCTTGGTTTTTTTATGCTTTAATTAATGTCTATGTTCAATGTGTGATTCATCTTGTCTGAAATTTTAATATTTCAATTTGAATTGAATATTTTTAAATTTTAATTTCAAATTTTTTAAATGTTTTTTCCTCCCTCTCCGCCCGCAAGTTTTAGTCAATGGAAAATAATTTTTTATTACAATTTAGTAATATAAGAGGCTTAGCATGTAACTTCCATTCAGTTGAAGCCAATCTTAACTCAGAAAGACCAAGCTTTTAGGTCTTCGGAACTGTGTGGATGGTCCCCGATCCACTATTCCAATTGGTCCTAAATTTCAAGGACTCTAAAGGCATAGGAAAAGACACCCTGATACCAAACATGGAGGTTTTATCTTTTTCGGTTTCGGAATTATGCTTGTTTGGCCTAAATTTGTTAAAAAAAATCCTAGGATCCGAAACCATGGTGTGATATCGACCGTACGCAATCCCCACCGTAGTTTCATTACTAGTAACTTACAGCACAAATTTCATGAAGATAGTGCCATTTGTTGTTGAGTTATCGTGATTTTTATTTTATGTTCGTTAGCCTTAGACCGATTAAAGATCCAGAATTCGAACCCTTGGGCCGATTTCAATCATATGAAATCCTCGCTGTACTTTCAGTACTAGTAAACTACAGTTAAAATCGCATTAATCTCCATTAGTTTTTGAGTTATCGTGTTTTCTGAATATATGTTCGTTAACCCTTGAACCAATCACAAGTTTCAGAACCTGAACCCATGGTCGGATTTCGCCTATATGCGATCCTCGCCGTACTTTAAGTCCTAGTAGCCTACAGTCAAAATTTCATCAATATATCTCCATTAATTTTTGAACTATCTGACTAATGGCGTAGTGGTAAAGACGCAGCCTTTCATGTGGAAGGTCTCGGGTTTAAACCCCGGTTAGATCTTATCCAATAAAAAAAATATCCTAAAATTGTTTAATTATATCGTAATATAAAATAAGATTTAATAAAAATATATAAATAATTCTTGTGTGAGATTATAGATGGCGCACAAAGTTAGCATTTGTGCATTCATATTTCATAACCTTATACAATAGGTACAGCCGAGTAATTAACGGCTTAGTGAATATTATGATTAAAGAAACTGAAGCCTAGTTTAAAATAAAAACTTGGTGAATGCCCTATACTTCTTAAAGGAGTGGAAAAGGAATAAAAAAAAAAATTTTTTGAACTATCGTGCCTACGGACGGACGGACATGGCTATATCAACTCAGGAGGTTATAGGTGCAGGGTATACAAATTAATAGTCTATTAAAAAAGGTCTCGCTGTCAAATTGTATTGTTCTACAATGCTTGTAAAGCAGAAATGA
The DNA here is from genome assembly GCA_963082915.1 of Dolichopus griseipennis. Lineage (NCBI taxonomy): Eukaryota > Metazoa > Arthropoda > Insecta > Diptera > Dolichopodidae > Dolichopus > Dolichopus griseipennis. The sequence goes on along the minus strand of OY720444.1, from coordinate 44,081,068 downwards.
TAAATACCAAAAATTATACATATATAGATAAAGCAAGTAGAACAAAAAATGTCAATAAGAATTCTCTAAATTTTTTCTTAAAACCATTGCCCCATATGCTATCTCTTTCTCACTAATGCTTTTTTGCACTATTCATAGAGTTTGCCTTTATAGTTTTTCTAGGTATCAAAAAATATGCGGAATATGTATCATTTATAAAAATAATAAGATTATTAAATTTTAATGATAAAATACAATCTTATATAGAAAAATTTTAAAAATAAACTCTGTTTTCTTTTATTTTTTATTACTTTTTTCAAATAAAACTTATTTACTAGTTATAATTTCATTTATAAAAATAATAAGATTATTAAATTTTAATGATAAAATACAATCTTATATAGAAAAATTTTAAAAATAAACTCTGTTTTCTTTTATTTTTTATTACTTTTTTCAAATAAAACTTATTTACTAGTTATAATTTAGAATTTTGATTTTGTATCAAACCATTTAACCAAGTATCAAACTATTAATATCGTCGTACAATATTTGAGTTAATTTTTTTTTTTTTTATGAAGATGTGTATGTAAATGAATGCAATATTGCCATATCATTTGTATGATTAAAAAATACATTTTTTTTTAATTTAAGTTCTTAAAACTTGAATATTTAAAAAAAAATCAATTTTAATTTTTTAGAAATTTAAAACTGATTAGTTCAACTGATTAGTCATTCGAGTAAAAACACTGTAGAAGTCTGCAAGTAGTAGACGAAATACGCGTATACGTTAAGTTAAGCTAATTTAATTAAATTAAAAGGAAACTAGGTACTAAAATTTTTTAAAAATAAAAATTTAAAATATTTTACCAAAACGCTCTAAATCATAAAATAAAATTAAAAAATATATTTTATAAATTTATAACTGATTAGTAGTTTTAAGAATTTTAACAAATAGTTTTCGTTGTTGTATTAATATTTTATATTTTAAATTATAATATTTATATAATAAAAGTTATATTATAATATGAATTATAATTAAATTATAATATAAGTTATACTTTAAATATTTTATATATTAAAAAAATAATTTCCAAATCTTACATAACTTTTGGAAAAAGTAATTCTTTAAAGTTTTTATATGTAAGTTTTTAAAATCTTATATGTTGATAAATTAGGAAATTACATTAGTCTTTCAATATGGCAACACCAAAAATTATATAAACTTTTTAATATACAATATGATCAATAGACGTGTTGATCAAGTCAAGTGTATTGAAATTTATGTTTGTATTCATTTACATGTGTTTATATTTTAATATGGTTTTATGTTAAAACGTTTAATTTATGTTTGTATTCATTTAAATGTGTTTATGTTTTAATATGATTTTATGTTAAAACGAGGAAGAGTGTAGTAGTGAAGACTCTGTCAACTCTGGGATACCCATATGACCGTTACATAAACATTATAATTCATTATTATAAACACTAATTACTTTAGGCAAAATTTCAGACACGCAGCTGTAATAGGTACAGAGAAATGCTCATTTGAAAAAAGAAGATGTATGGCAGCTACCCGAACCCATGGACTAATATGGCTGGATTTAAATATTGATGACGGCTATTGCAAAAAACCGAATTTCCGAAAATATCAAGATCATAGCTTCTTTAGTTTTTGAGTTATCGTGCGGAAAGACGGACGGACGGACATAAATAGCTAAATCGATTTATTTTCCGAATCTATATCTACCCCCTCTTCTTCTTTGCGTCTTTGCGTCACCAACGTAATGGCAAATTTATTATACCCTTTGACCTACAGTCATACGGGATAAAAAAACACTGAAAGATGGTGTAAGGAATTTTTTCATAGTATTATTTTCAATGGCCGTGGTTTTATATTTTAACCCTTGGTGGCTTGCCGTTTCATTGTGAAATTACCTATTACATTGCGGTTGCTAGTTTCAAAGGGGTTAAAAAGTTAAAGCCAAAAAGTTATTAAAGAAAAATTCTAATTTGAGCGGTAAGTTGTCGTTTTATTTTCATAAATTTTAACTAATAAATTATTAATTTCTCAACAAAATTTTAGTAGATTAGGTATTCAATAGTTTATACAGAGCCATAAAATTAAAATTTTACTCTAATTTATCTTTTTATTCATTTAAAATGTTTAAAAATTTCTAATTTATCTTTTTTTTCCACACTCTTCAACTTGTCACCAGAGCATTGAATCTTGAAGTGGAACAGGTGGATCAGCTTTTGTTAAACAATGAAAAATATTAAATAATTTATTTTTTTTTATTTTATTACATATTTAATTTGGCTATGTTTTACTAGAATTATAGATTTACGTTTGTTTTATTCTTATAGTTTTTTGCAACATAGTAGCTACATTTTTATAATTTTTTTAATTTCATTTTTTTAAAGGGTTTTTTATGCCGAATTGAACGTTATTCAGTTTATTTATTATATAACTTCAATTCGGCTTTTTCCCTTTTCTAAAAATATAAAATTAAAATTGAATTTTTAAATTGATTGCGTTTTTATTTTTTAATTATAGCAAATTTTCCAGATATTAAAATAAGGGAAAAATAAAACCCATCTCACCTATTTAATTTTATTTCTCAACAAGTTTTCAATTATATATATACGATGTACGGAATTTTAATTGTACTCACTAAATATCCAATTTTCATTCTGTTTAAATTCCTAAATTTAGTCTATTCTAAAAATTTCATTTGAAAGCAAAAAACAATTTCGTTTGTCTGCTCTTATTATTTCTATATTATTTCAATACGTAAAGGGTAAAATGAATATTTAAAAAAGAAAAATTTGATTGAATATTAGAAAAATAAATATTTATACATACATACATAATATAGTGTATTATTTATATTTGATTTAGTTAAGCCAGTGTTAAAATATGTATATTTACATTGGTAGTTGGTATTATCAGAATTGTATTAAAACACACAAACACATTAAAAAATAAAATTAATTTACCATCTCTATAACTTTTTTTTTTCTTTTTTTTTAAGAAAATAATAATAATATAAAACAATGTTTAAGATGAGAAAGGTATATATATTTTTTCTAATGTATAAATCGTTTTTACTCTTTCGTGGGGCATTGGTTTTCACAAAATATAGTGAGAGATTTTTTGTTCTACTTGCTTTATCTATATAATGTATAATTTTTGACACTATCTACTCAAATTCCTCGTTCTATACTACCGACATCTAACGCTTTTTCTTTGAACCCTCTAGCTTAGACAAATTTCTACTATTTAAAATACATACCAAAGTCATTCTTCCTCCATATATCTGTAACCCCTTATCCATACTACTGAAATATATTTTTTAATCATTTCCATATTTAGAATTTAACTTTCATTGTCAGTAAAATAATTTATATTTATTGTTTCTATTTCAGTGGATATATTTAGAGGTAATCTTGAAAATGCATCAGAATGAGGTTAGAATTTAGCTTTTCTATATTCAATATTATAATTTTACATAGACATTATAATGCTCCATATTTGTAAACGCGAATATGTTCCTTTTGTCCGTATAAATAATTGTCAAATTTTTTTTAACTTTTTGCATTATTTAAGGTACTTGAAGCGAACATTATAGGTTTTTCTTGATCATTTATTTTATGCCTCAAAATCGCTCCAACACCACATGGAAGCTAGCGACTATAATTGGTTTATTTTCTTTTCATTTTTCATCCCAAACAAAAATTGTTTTTATTTAATATATTATATAGTGGTCTTAATTGACTTGACAAATTTGGAATGAATTTAGAATACAAATTTATAAAACTTATTTATAAGACGAAATTGCTTAAGATCTTTCGGTGGCGTGCATTTATTAATGCTTCAATTTTTTCAGGATTTGAACTAAGACCGTTTTCTGAAATTATATTACCAATATATTTGACTGAATTTACTAAAAATTTTGACTTTTCAGTATTGATCTTAGCATTATGTTCATTTTTTATTAACTATTGACTTTTCTACAAACTGATGACATATGTCCAATTTTGTTACATTTATAACATTACCAACCATATATATTTGATGGACAATTCCCTGGATCATGACTAGAACCACCACGATTATAACGTTTATTATTTACTGTTGGCGATATATCAATACTATTTTTATACCCTACACCTATATAATAGGTAAAGGAGTATATTAACTTTGGTGTGGTGTTTGTAACCACCTAAAGGAAGCGAGCTAAATATGGAAAAGTATATATATTTGTGATCCGCGTGACCTCCTAAGTCGATATAGCCATGTCCGTCCGTCCGTCCGTAGGAACGATAACTCAAAAAAAAATAGAGCTATCGTGATGAAATTTTAACTGTAGGTTACTAGGACTGAAAGCGAAATCGGCCCATGGGTTCGGATTCTGGACCTTTTAATCGGTCCAAGGGCTAACGAACATATATAAAAAATCATGATAACTCAACAACTAATGACGCTATCTTCATCAAATTTGTGCTGTAGGTTACTAGTAATGAGACTAAGGCGCAATCCCCGTACGATCGAGATTTGACCATGGGTTCGGAACCTAAAACTTTTTGATCGAATTTAGGCCAAACTGGCATAATTCCGAAACCAATGAAGATAGAACCTCCAAATTTGGTATCAGGGTGTCCCTTCCTATTTCCTTAGTGTCCTTGTAATTTGGGCCCCATTGAAGTAGTGGGTCGGGGACCAGCCACACATTTCTGAAGACCTTAAAGCATATCTTTAAAATTAATAAAGATAGCAACTTGGAAACATGTAGAAGCTTCAAATTTGGCACAAGGTTGTTCTTTACTATTTCTTGTGTGTCCCCCTAATTTGGGATCTATTGGAGTGGTGGTTCAGTAACCCTCTTAGACCTCCGAAGGTTTAAAAGTTTATAATCAAAATTACTAAAAATAGTAACTTAAAATTAATATAGAACGTTCCACTTGTGTACAAGGGTTAACTAGTATTTAAAGTACAGCGCGGACTGCATATAGACGAAATCGGCCCAAGGGTTCGGATTCTGGACCTTTTAATCGTTTCTAAGGGCTAACGAACATATAAGTTAAAGACACTTTCCAACGCAGCTCTAAAATAATACAATGTTACTTTGTAATGTTATCCATTGAGTAATAAAGTGTAACAAAAAAAAAAAAAAAACTCATTTTTTTATTAAAAATTGTAATATGATAATTCAAGTTCAATGTTTTAATTTTTTATTTTGTTTATATTGTTAATGAATGAAAATACTATTGAATATTATAAAACAAAAATATTATAAGTCAGCATTTTTTTATTGAATTTAGTTTTGTACTACCTTTTGACCATCTGGTCATGAATTGTTATTATAATATGACCATTTGGGTAAAATTTTGTTAATGTTAAATTTTTGACTAAATAAACATTTCTTTGATTTATAATTTTTTAAATAAAGAATTAAATTTTTGTTAATATTAATTTTGGATTTCTTTCTTTTCTTTTTTGTTCTCAAAACTTCAGAATGAGGAAATGCATTTCTGAACTAATTAACTAAATAAATAATTAAATTGAGTTTACCATAAGGTTTTGAAGTTTTGAGAATAGGTAAATTAAAGATACGCAAAGTTGAATTCTATAAATGAATGTGAATTGTAACAAAATTGTATTATTATAATATTAATTTTTGAAGAATAAAGTTCCATCTATTTTCAAAGTAAAAATATATTATTTTATTTTTTAAATTTTTTTAATTAATAATTTTTTAATACAATACAATATATTGTATTAAATTAACTTATATAATAAATCACGATAACTCAACAACTTATGACGCTATCTTTATAAAATTTGTATTGTAGGTACTGGTAATGAAACTACGGCGGTGATTGCGTACGGAGGGGAATGAACAATTGGTTTGAAACTTAGAACTTTTTGATCGAATTTAGGCCAAACAAGCATAATTCCAAAAACAATGAAAATAGAACCTCCAAATTTGGTACCAGGGTGTCTCTTTCTATTTCCTAAGTGTCTTGAAATTTGGGACCAATTAGTGGGTTGAGGACCGTACGATACTTAAGCTAGGTACTTGCTGCATTATGGTACATGCTGCATTAGGTACTTGCTGCATTATGTAAAATTTATTTTTATATTTAAATGAATTATATGAAAAGGTGTAAATTTGTAATTGTATTTTAGAAATACATATATTACATATTTTGCGTTTATAAGCTTTTCTAATAGGTACATAAACTAACCATTTAAAATAATTGCAATTTTGAAAAATTTGAATTATTAAATATATAAAATATATTATGCTTTGATTAGCTTTTTATCACAAAATTTAATAATTAAAATTTTTTCACTTTTGTAATTGAATTGAAATAAATATATTTTCATTTATTTCAAGTTTTTTTGTTTTTTAATATTTTTAAATAGATAAATTAGTAAGAATTTTTAATATTTTTTAATAGATAGTGTAATTAAAAAATGTTTTTATTATTATATAGTTAATTTGGTTAGCTATGTGTTACGATCAAATTAATAACAGCTTTTATGGTGTTAAAATGACTTATGGATATCTCGTTAAATTTGAACCAAATAGGTGTAGGGTATTTCTAAGTCGGTTGCACCGACTGACTGTTTCTTTACCTTTTTATTGCATAAAATGGAGTATAGAGTAGCTCAAATTTTTTTGTGTGAGCAAAAGTACAATTTTATTTAAATTTACCCAAATTTAGTAACGTAAAGCCATACTAGAATGGCAAAAGAATGTTTCGGCTCTTTTCCTCTAATGTGATTTCCTATCCTGAGGTATTCCGACAAAATAAAAATATCCATTTTCTTAGGAGTATACAAGTGATACGGGTACTTCTTCTGTCATTATTTATAGTTGAGTAAATGCAATTGTGAAAATTAGTTTTTTCTGATTAGTTTTTTTTTTTACATTTTAAATTGAAATTCATGGATTTTAAATATTTACTTATTATTATATTCAACAAAACATCACCAAATAAATTTAAATAGTATTGGAAAAATCAATTATTTTAAAAAATAATGAAATGTCCATCGAAGTATTTTTATTCTCCTTTTATCTTTTTTAAGCTTTGAATGGCGTGAATTCATGTAATCTTGAATATTTTGTTAGAAGGAAACAAGAAAAAAAATGTCTGAAATATTTTTAATAATCACAAAAAAATCCAAACAAAAATTTTATATATACAGGGTGTCCCGGGAATAACGTGCCATAGAACAGCAGATGATAGGGGAGTTCAAAACGACCAAAAAATTGTATGGGAAGGGGGGTCTATCTCCAACTTTAAAAAAATCTTAAACTTTAATTTCTTCAACAATAAAATCTTTTGAAGAAATTTATTTAAAGGAAAAAAGTATTTTATTAAAACTTTATTTGGTTATAACTTTTATAATTTTTGAGATAAGAATAAAATTTGAGTTTCAAAATGTTCGTAGAGAAACAAATATTTTTTTTAGAAAAAAAAAATGGTATGGTAATTGCTCAATTTTTTGAGCAATAGGGTTCAAAGCAATTTATGCCTAAAAAAATGCTCATAATTTTAACCTTTAAATCATTATAACTTCCAATTTCGAAGAGCAATATGCATTTATGAATTAGAAAAAGACAACAGGCTTTAATGTGCACGTTAAATTTTTTTTTTAGCTACTAGATTTTTGCTTTTATGGGTAAAAACAAAACATCAAAAAATTTTGTGAAAAAATATAATTTTTTTTAAAAATCGGATCTTTAAGGCCTTTTAACTCCGTATGGGTTGGAGATAGACCCCCCCTTCCCATACAATTTTTTGGTCGTTTTGAACTCCCCTATCATCTGCTGTTCTATGGCACGTTATTGCCGGGACACCCTGTATATAAGAATATAGCAATTCAACTCTATATTCTATATTAAATTTAATATCTCTATATTTTATCGACTCTCTATTTTTTAGTTAAATAACATTAAAAAATACTAAGCCCAGTAATTTTTTGAACACAATTATTGTTTTCATTCAGTTTAAACTTTGGAGTTTTAACTTACTTAATAGTTTCTTTTATATTTCACTTTTAAAAGTTAAATTCGCGAAGAAACTAGTTAACATAGAAACGGTGCAGTTACATATTTTTGAAGTTTTTCTGAAAATATTTTCCTTATTGCCATCTACTAATTTTCTGGTTTTAATCAACAAAAACTTAATATACATAATTGATTTGTTATTTTATTATATATGTATGCCTATGTGTGCCAAGTTTATGATAGATAATAAATATACTTCATGTTGTATGGTTACGACTTATGAGTTAAATGTAAGAAGATTTCAAGAAGACTAGGATGGTTTTTAGAATTTTAAAACAAAAAATACATCGTATAAGTTTTTCTACTTTAACGGTAAAGAATAATTTTGTTATAAAAATTTGGTATGTATCTAAATTCAATTAAATAGAAATCAAACGGTATACCTGTAGATGTACGAATAGTTGAAGTAGGACCAAGAGACGGATTACAAAATGAATCTAAAATTTTACCTGTATCAGTAAAAATTGATTTTATTAATCAATTGTCGAATACTGGTTTGAAAAGTATAGAAGTAACATCTTTTGTCAATCCTATTTGGGTGCCACAAATGAGCGATAATGCAGAAGTATTTCAAGGAATAACAAAAAAAAAAGGAATTGCATACCCAGTCTTAACGCCAAATATGAAAGGATTTTTATCTGCAATTGAATCCGGTGCAGAGGAAGTTGCAATATTTGGGGCAGCATCTGATTTGTTTAGTAAGAAAAATATTAATTGTACATCAGCAGAAAGCATAAAAAAATTTGAACCAATCTTAAATGTAGCAAAAGAAAAAAATATTAAGGTTCGCGGGTATATCTCAACTGTTATAGGATGTCCGTATGAGGGAAGTGTTTCAGCTATTAAGGTTGTGAAAATGATGGAAACTTTTTTAAATATGGGATGTTATGAAATATCTTTGGGTGATACAATTGGAGTTGGAACACCAGGTTCGATGAAAAAACTTTTAGATGAAGTGATAAAAACGGTTCCGGTTGAAAAAGTAGCTATTCATTGCCATGATACTTTCGGGCAAGCTTTACCGAATATATTAACAGCTCTTGATTATGGAGTGTCTGTAGTAGATTCGTCAATTTCTGGACTTGGAGGATGTCCATATGCGAAAGGTGCTTCAGGGAATGCTGCTACAGAAGATGTTGTATACATGCTTCATGGAATGGGTATCAAAACTGGAATTGAATTAGATAAACTGCTTGAAGTTGGAAAATATATATGCAATGAATTGAACAGAAATACCGAATCGAAAGTAAGCAGGGCATTAAAGAAATAAAACAAATGCAATTATTTTTTATGTTCTTACTACTTGATAAAGTTTTTCATATTTTTATTTGATATCTCTACTTAAAAAAATTGCACAAATTACTTATTCTTTTTTAAAATTTCTTTTTCATAAATATAGTTGGCAAAATTTTTAGCTTCTATCCTTTTTTTTTCATCAATTTTTGGTTTAATTAATCTGTTGTATGATATAAATACAATTATTGTAGAAAATAATCCTAACGCCATTACTCCTGGAGCTGAGGCTGAACAGTTTTTTATCAGATTGTTATAAGCCATCTGAAATGAATTAATATGAAAACAAATATTCAGGTTATGTAAAGAAAGAGAACTTCACGTACTCTGCGTGTGTGTTAAGAACGAGAACACTTCAAATTCCCCCGTCAAAATAGCCCTTACAACAATTTTTTTTCACTCCGAGCATTTTAAATTTCCAGTTCTGCTCTTTTCTTTTAGATTCTGGGACTTATTTTGGTAAATTTTTAATTTTAAGATTCCCAATTTTTTATACAAGTCTCTATATTTAATGGCATTTACCTAATGACATTCTTGTTTACTTACTGCCATACTGCTCTTCTGGTGGTGGTAGATTTTAAATGGTTTTGAAAGCTTAAACGGTAAAGCAGTTTCAGATTTTGACGTTTTATAAAAATGACAAATCACCGGTAGCGTTCAATAGCATCTAGCGCTACAAAAAGACATGCAACGCTCGTTAGAAGGTATGACCAATTCAATAATTTTTATTTTCGGTATTTTTTTTTTTTTTGTATCGACTCGAATTTTTATAGATTGGAGTCGGCTCGCAGTAAACAAAAAATCCTTAAAATTATTCAAAAGTAAAAAAGAATTTTTGGAGCTATTTTTTTACGAAAATTTCAAGTGTTGTTAAAATTAGCAAATAAGAGAAATTCCCTTTTACGCAATATTTACAAATAAATTCAAAACTTATTTTAAAAATTTAACTCTTACAAAACAAATTTCGTTTTAAAAAATATATTTTATAAATATCTTTTTTTTACATTAATATTTTACAAAAATATTCTATTAAATTCTGATTGAAAATCTGACACATTTGCCTAAAAATATTTTGTAATGGCAATTCTTTTCCTATAATTTTTAAGAACGTCAAAATGTCAGTCGGTCATTATTTTCATAAAATGTGGATTTTTGTATGAATTTTATATTTAATTTTCTGGAAAATAGAAAAAAAATTTAGAAGGGTTAAACATTCAAATAACTGTAAAAATCGATTTTACCCTTTTTGGGGGTTTCCGGACACCCGGTCTGAGAAGTGGAAGTGTTCTAATTATTGTCACTGTCCCATTTTTTTTTATCACTATTTTTTAAATTTCTCAGACAATTTTTTTAATTGCAGATATTTGATTTTCTTGATTGTTTGCCTTATGCTTGACTATTAACGGCTGCCAAATATAAACTCCAGTTAAAATTCCTTAAAATTGATAAAGGATAAATAGTTAATTAAATAATTATATGAACGTAGAAGTGTTTTACCACATATAGACGCAATTAAGATTTGCCCTATTGAAATGTGTCTTGGTCTACGAATTTTTAAAACCATTGAAGAAAACGCGAATTTAAAACCAATTATTATATAATGTATACTCCAGTCCAGATAATATACTAACGTTTTTTCAGTATTTTCACAAATCAAAACATAGATAACTAACTATTATTTATTAACTATGATCACAACAACGTACGGTTATGTCATATTGATGTACATAACATAGGCATGGAAAATGGCATTAGACAATCGACAACTGATTGTTCAAATCGATTAAATTACCTAATAGGTTTGTTTATTAGTTTTCAGAACAGGACAGCAAACATCTAAACGTCAAACACTTTAGGACTACTTAGAACAACCCCAACCAAGAACAGAAAAACTAATGAACGCTTTTTTAGGGTTTTTGTTCTACATTTTCAGCTTTTAAAAAAACAAATAATTGTTTATCTTTTTTTTTTTAATTTATAGTTCTTTTTTAATTTAACAAATAAGCAGAACAAAAACTTAACACTAAATCAAAATTCATGTTATACCCTAAAGCGAGCTTACAACAAATCAGAATTAAAAAAAATAAATTACAAACAATTATCAACAATATTAGTAATGAAATTAATGAAAAAAATAATAAAAAAACATGTAATGAAATAGAAAAAAAAAACAACAAAACTAAAACTAACTTACATACTAATGATCACTGGTTAGTGTTCTAAACCAGCAAGTCAGGATTGTGACTACCATGGTGGTATAACAAAAGTTCACCATCAGAAAACAGTGAATTATTATTAGACAAGTGAAATATAAATGAAGGCGAAAAATATTTAACGTTTTCTGAAAAAGGTTCGATCAAGCCACGAATAAAACGATTTTCGTGATTAAAACAATTAGCGAAAAATTTAAGATTAATTTTAGTTAAGAATCTATCGATTCTATTGATTCCAGATTGTTCATATAGTAGACTATTATTAATATATAAGTAAGAGCCACGCTGTCTATGAAAGCCTCCAGCACGACGAATTATCTTTCTTTCAAGTAAGCGTAATCTCTCAACTTGATGAACTGAAACTAAAATAGGATTAAGCCACACCATAGAAGCGTGTTGAATAATAGACCGAATATAGACCTTATAAATAAACAAACGAAATTTAGGTTCCAAAAACTGACTAAACATTACTTTAGAGATTTGAAAAGAAGCGGAGTTAACCTTATATATAATTTTATTAATATGGGAAATAAATTTGAAATTTGAGGAAAAATTAACACCTAAATACTTAAATTGCTTACTGGGTAAGATCACAATATTATTTAAAACGATTTTTTGTTTTAATTTTAACCGCTTTACCAAAGATGGGGAAACAGCTTTGACCCCTATGATATTAATAAGCTCAGTTTTACTTACATTTATTTTAAGCTTCCAACTAGTATAGTAATCAATCAAAGTATTTAAATAATTATTTAATATCTGAGATGTAACTAAAGGTGCTTTGTGTGAGATATAAAGTAAAATATCATCCGCAAACTGCAAAATTTTAACTAATAATGTAGTAGGAATATCAGCCAAATATGTATTAAATAACTTTGGGCCTAAGACAGAACCTTGAGGAACTCCAGCAACAAAATTACGAACTGTAGAAGAATTACTTCGACCAACAACAAAAGTTCTATCAGTCAGATAATGGCGTATAATGTTAATTATATGTGTATTGACACCATACCTAACCAATTTATGAAGGAGACCCTTATGCCATACAGTATCAAAGGCACTTTGAATGTCTAAAGCTAACGCCGTTGTTATGCACCCATTGTTCAATCCTTTGGCTACATCAGAGGTAAATCGTGACAAAGGATGATTAGTAGATTTTTTATTAACAAAACCAAATTGAAAGGGTGGTAAAATAGATTTCAACTGAGAAGAAAGCCTTAAGTCAACAATTTTTTCAAAAAGCTTAGATATTGAATTTAGTTGACTGATTGGGCGCCAATTATTAACAAAATTTTTATCCTTTCCACATTTAGGAATCGGTATTACAATGGCCATTCTCCAAATTTTAGGGAAATAACCAGAGGAAATGAGCTGATTGAAAAAGATTGTAAAAAATAAAATTATCTCTGGTGAGAAGAACTTAAATAAACAAATTGGAGTTCGATCACAGCCGGAACTCTTCTTATTTATACGTGTATTGATAACTTCTTGAACTTCGTCACGACAGGTAAGAAGATTTCTTTGATTATTCGACAATGAGTTATTCAGACTTTGAAGACTTACCCTATCTATAATTGAAGCACATATTTCATTAGAAAACCTAATAGGGAAATTAAAGTTATTTAGGAATTCGATGGAACCGTCAACCAGTGATTCATTCATTGAGTGGTATTGAAATGTGGTTTCATGTTGTGACTGAAATCGATTTGCAAAAATTTCAGGGATCTGAGATAAATCATTAATAAAAGTATGATCATCAACATCAATGATTGAATTCAAACTAGAAATACAGTTTTGTTTAGGTTTACAATGCTTGATAAGATCATAGCATTGACGATTGCATACAGTTCCTGAAACAATATTAGCATAATGGTTACGATAATCAAAACAAAGCGATTTAACATACATCTGACGAACGAAATTGAAATCACGACGAATTGATTGATAATTAGAAGTACGAATTGCTCCTCGAAGCCGACGAGTGTAATATCTCAATTGTCGTTTTAGACGAAGAGTTTGAAAAGAAAGCTAAATTTTACCTGAATTATTAGGAATAACAGGAACAAAACGATGAACAGCTTCAAGAAAAGTATTATTAATGCTTACAGCAATGTTTTCCAAGGAGTCAGGAGTCATATTGCTATTAGCAGAGATTTGAAGACTATTAAATTGAGAAGTTATGAATTTATTAAAACCTGAAATATTAGTATGATTATATAAATAAATAGAGTCAGAAATAGGTGGAGTACGACCAGAAATAGAGAAAGATATATTTAATGTAACGGAAGTGTGATCAGAGAATGTAAAACGCTGTGTAACAAAAGGATTTTTGTGAAGAAATGTGTTAGAAGTAAAAAAGAAATCAATAAATGAACCTTCAACAGAGCGAAAACATGTAGGATTACTAGAAAAATAAGTAGAAAACTGCGGATTTTGTGACAAGAATAGAGAAAAACTGCTACCAAGAAAATTTGTTGAAAAATTGCCAACGTTTGGAAGTCTGGCATTGAAATCACCACCACATATAAACAATGAACCTAAATTCAGAAAAAAATCAAAAAAATTCGGACTTAATCTATGCAGAGGTGGAATATAAATTGAGCCATTCACTATCAACAAATATATCAATCAAGGCAGCCTCAAACATCACGTTACTAACTTTTCGAAAATTTTGAAACGGAATGTGATTTCGCAAAAGAATAGCAACACCTCCTCCATTGCGGTCGATTCTATCACTACGAAAAATATTAAAATTAGGAAAACTGTAAAATTTATCAGGCTTCAGATTAGTTTCAGATAAAAGAAAAATATCTGAAGCACATTCTTCCATGAAATCTGAAAATAATCGATACCTACCAGGCGAGCACAAAGAATTTACATTGAGAGCTGTAATGCAATTAACTGTCATCTGCAAAAAGTTTATTCAGTATTTTTTCTTGATTACTCATCATACGAATAATCAGTTTAAAGAGATCATCTTGACTATGCGAAGCAGAATTGGAGGTATTTGCACGCACAGCATCAACGAAAGATACACCCGGACGTAAACCCGAATTACTTTTAATATTGTTATTGACCTTAAAACTATTTGCCGATGATGAACTCAAGTTATACCTACTGGATTTAGTTGATGTATTTCGTTTTTGAATTACCGGCAAAATGCTTTTGTTGAAATAAGTGCATTCACTCTGATTATTTGCAGAGTGAGGACCTTTGCAATTTACACATCGCCGAGGAACTTCATTAGGTTTACAACACTTACCAGGGCCATGAGAATCCAAACACTTAACACAACGATAACCACGATGACATCCAGCAGAAGTATGAAAATAAAGTTGACAGTTGGAACATTGAGTTACTGATTTAGATTTAAATACAGTAAATTTAATAGAAACTCCCAACAATGCATGAACACTGTTGAAAATTCCTTCATCAAAGTCCCCAGGAACAACGATTTTAAACAATGATAAATCTGGAGCATTCTGTCGCATATATCCAGTTTGGAAGAGAAACATCTCAGTTAATTCAGGAAATCCAGCACGCAAAAGTTCATTTTTAATATCATTTACCGAAAAGCCAAAAGTTGAATTTAGGCCCCGTAAAACAAAGCACTTACGTTTTTCAGTCCTGGCCAGATAGGTGTGGTAAGAATACCCAGCTTTTCCGAACGTTTCTTGGATTTTCTGCCGAGATTCGAGATTGATTGGGAAAACACGGGCACCAGTGCCGTTGTTTTTTTGCTTTATAGAAAATAAATTAGCCCCAATATCGCTTGATAACTTGCTGTATAGAGCTGGAAATCCACCAGCAGGAAAATCCACCTGGACAGGCGGAATCTTTACATTTTTATCCTTTTTACCGCGATGGCAAACAAAATTCCAGTTATTGCCCTCACTCATGAAATCAACATCAGAATTATTCACATCATGTTGATGTTGATGTTGTAGTTCTTGGTGTTGTTGATGTTGTTGTTGTTGATGTTGTTGTTGTTGATGTTGTTGTTGTTGTTGATGTTGTTGTTGTTGTTGTTGTTGTTGCTGTCGCAGTTGATGCGGCTTTATTTTTCTTTTTGGACTTTCACTGCCAAGCAGCAAGTTAAGTTTTTCGTTGAGGCGCTTGACCTCGTCCTCCAGCCGGAGAATTAGCGCATCCTTCTGGTTCAGCTCCTCCCTGAACCTCTCGAGCACCAGCCCATCCACAAGGGTAGTAGTGCCTTCAGCATTGTTTATCTATTTTATAAAATTTCCATATTTTCATTTCTATTTTTGTTTAAATTTTTTTTTAATTTTTTTAAAAATGTTTAATGTGATAAAATTTATTTTATAAAATTAATAGTTTGGGAAAAACAAACTACATATTATGGTTTTGTGGTAAATACGAAATATTTTTTTTTATCTTATATTTTTTACAATTTATTATTTTTCTGCCATACATTTCTCCACCAAATTAAAATGTTTTGATTTCAAAATATTATTTTGCTATACATGTAGTATTAAGGGAAAAACCCTATCCTATAAAACCAGGACCTACAATAACATATGCATAATGTGACCAATAAAAAAACTTAATTTCTGACCCACAGTGTGCAATATTTTCAGATTATATCAATGCATACTTTTGGGAAACAAAGTTATTATCACCCCGATTCTTGAAGGCTCATCATACAAAGCAATTCTCAGCGCGTTTTGAGATGGTGTCATTTTTGTAAAGTTGGTATAGACACTACAATTTTTTTTTTACTTTTGAGTTTTTGTTGTTGGTAAAATTTATAAACATAAATATGTATGAATTTTTTTATTTGCATGTTTCTTTTGAATATGAAAAAAAATTAATACAGATATTTAGAAGAAGTACACGAAATAATTCAAGTCCTTTTAAATTGCCTACTTTATGTAAAAAAAGGGTTACTTAAATTTTTATTATGTACTTTTAATTCTGCAAATAAATAAGTTTAATCATAACGTAACATATAATATAGAGTATTCATCAAGAGTTTGCTAGTAAATTCTTTTAAAAAATCACACCCCCTTTCACTCAATAATTAAAAAATAATTTCTCATACTTTTTACTCTAAAGTAGAAGAACAGTAGACTCTATGAGTAGAATTTTTTGAAACTCATATTTTAAATAAAATTTTCTAAATTTTTTTTTTTTTAGTTTTATTAATATAAAAGTCAACCAAGTGACTATATAGTCAAAGTTGTCTGTATATTCTATGTGTATTTATATTATAACAGATATAACTTCTTGTTACTTTTGTTGTTGTTTTTTGTCTAAAAGTATAATGTGTATTGTGCATTATATGTATATGATAATATTTACTTGACAAGATTTACGTACAATAAGGTATATTGTATGTAACTTTCATATTTTTATGAAATGCATAGAATTACTAGTACTAGAATGGCAATAGAGAAAAAATTTTCAGACAAATTTCAAAATTTGGTACGTGTACCGTTTGTATGTATTTACTAGTTTCTCCGCGATTCATTTTATTTTGAAAGTGAAATATAAAAGAAACTTTTAAGTACGATTTAAGTAAGATTTCAAAGTTAAAAGTAAATGAAAACAAATTAGAAAATATTATATTCAAAAAATTTGTGTGTCGTTGTGCTTTTTGAAGTTTTTTAAAAAAACATTAAATTGAATAAAGGATTATTAAGATGGGAAGAAAGTGTTGCTTAAAGATTTTTTTTTAAATTATTTTAAATGTTAAAGGTTTTAATTTTCCTTTTGGTGTTTGTTTTCCATTTTTCATTATTATTAAGTGACCATTCTGTAAATTTACCAAAACATAGTATATTTTCGAGTAGAATCAATTTGAAAATCATATTGTAATGCTAAATTTTTTAAATAATAAGTAAAATTTTGATTGAATAAAAAAAGGGTAAAGAAAAAACCATTTAATTTTTTATTCGGAAACGTTAAGTTATTCGAAACAGAAATCAAAACTCTCCTTACGGTTAACATAAATGTAGATTTCATATTTGCAAAAGGTTCGTTCATATTTAAAAATAGCTAAAAATGTTTATATATTCACAAGATTATAAATACTTTTTGTTTTGTTCAAAAAATTATGATTTGTTTTTGATTTATTTATTTTCGATAAAGATAAATCAAAATAGATATGTAAGTTAATTAAAATTAAACTAAAAATATACTTATAGATATTCCATTATTTTTAAAAATAATTTACTGCAATTTCTTTTAATATTATTCAAATTTTTTTCTTGATGTTTTGTTCAATTATACATTCAATATTAAAAAGTAAATTAAATTAAATAGTTGAAATCTTTATTCGAAATAACTTACAATATACAAACTGCCCAATCCTAATGAGAAACTGCCTAATAAAAATTCTCATTTACTCAAATTTAAGCAATGACAGATGAAGTAGCCGTACCATTTGTGTACGCATACCAAATTGCATATGTATTTTTTTATCTGAATACCTCAGGATAGGAAATCACATTAGAAGAAAAGAGTCAGGAACATTCTTTTGCCATTCTAGAACTATTAATTCTATGATGAAATGTATGTTACGTATGTACATATTTTTATGAATTAATTTCATTTTACTTGTGGCTATAAGTCAAAAGGGTACGCTAAATTTGCCATTACATTTGTGAATAGGTATTTAAAATAATTTTGTTTTTGTTAATTGTTTTTATTAATGAATTATTTTTTTTGTATATGTATATAGTTTCTAGCATTTATTACTATAATATAAGGATTTTATATGCCAAATGGAATACAGTTTTTTTTTATATGTACCTACCTAAATATTTTTAATGTATTCCACTTGGTTTTTTCGTTTAAGCCGTAATATAAAAATTCTATAAAAAACAAAATAAAACATAGTTACCTGTTTTTTTAAAAAAAATATTGGAATAAAATTATTTTTAATTTTAGAAAACCTTTAATTTTTTTTCCCCTACACTCTTCAGGTACATACAAACACTCTAAAATCTACATAGTACATATTATCTTATAGTCTCAATTCATAAATTTCATAAGTCGCATTGACTAAGTCAATTTTAAAAAGTAAAGGAAAGAAAGCAATAATATTAGATTCCTTCAATTTCTAATAAATAAAAATTTCTAATATTATTTGTATAGTTTTTTAAACTACATTAAATCATATAATTATTACAGTATAGTTTTTTATGCATAGGTACATTAATAAAAATAAATATAATAAATCCGGATATTATTAATAATAACCGGTCATTAATAATAATATCCTAGTATTTTGGTAAATATGAATAGTAAGTAGAAATTATTATATTTACCGGTAAGTATTAATAATTTCCTGCATGGATTGGTAAATGTAATAAATATTATTTCTTTTAATTTTCTTATATTTTTTATTAAAATTATGACTAAAAAAAACAAAAACTAAAAAAAAACGAGGAAGAGTGTGGTAGACTGGTAGAGTAGACTGTGTCAACTCTGGGATACCCGTATGACCGTAACATATACATTATATCATCCTGTTAATTACTTTTGGCAAAATTTCAAACATTCAGGTTTATTAGGTGTAGAGTAATGCTTATATAAAAGAAGGAGTTGTATGGCAGCTACTCGAACCCTTTGCAGTAGACCAACCAAATTTTGCAGTAACTTTGGCAATTACACTAAACTATTTTTTGCAAAATTTCAGACACCTAGCTTCATCAGGTGTAGTGTAAAGCTCATATAAAAGAAGGAGTTGTATGGCAGCTACTCGAACCCTCTGTAGTAGACCAACCAAATTTTTCAGAAACTTTGGCCATAAAGTTAAACTACTTTTGGCAAAATTTCAGACACGCAGCTACAATAGGTACAGAGAAATACTCATATATAAAAAGAAGTTGTATGGCACCTACCCGAACCCATGAACCAAAATGGCTGGATTTAAATAGCGATTCCGGTTTTTGCATAAAAACGAATTTGTGACAATTTCATAATCCTAGCTCCTTTATTTTTTGAGTTATCGTGATGACGGACGGACGGACATACATCGCTAAATCGATTTATTTTTCGATTCTGATCCGATCCATACACTTGAGTCTATATCTACCCCCCTCCTTCTCTGCGTCACAAACGTAATGGCAAATTTATTATACCCTTTGACTATATAGTCATACGGGTATGAAAAGTTATATTTTTATGGTTAAATTAATCATTTATTTCAACGAAGTTAATTTATTTATTTGTACAAGAACTTTTATGGCATTTGGAATTACACATGATATTAGACTTTTTACATTTGCATCGATTTTACATTTGCATCGATTTTACAATCGCATTTACAATTACAGTATTGAAATCCTTGACCACCTAAATTTGAATTCAATCGAGCACATTCTCAAACTTATTTCCCTATTTGGAACTTCTTCAATTGAAAGAAAAGTTTCTTTGCAAATATGGAATTGATTCCTTGCATATAGTTGGTTCAAAAGTCCATATTTAGTTCCTAGTTGGTATTGACTATCATTTTGGGTTGATATTATAATAGCTATAATATTCCGGCTGTCTGATTTGCATATAGTTGGTTCAAAAGTCCATATTTAGTTCCTAGTTGGTATTGACTATCATTTTGGGTTGATATTATAATAGCTATAATATTCCGGCTATCTGATTTGCCTCTATCTACGTCGAGAATCCTTATCCTTACATTTTCTCCTACTTTCGCAACTTGAAATTTTGCTTTCGATAACATTTTATCAGCCTGCTTTTCAAGTGACTGTTTTGCAGAGGTTCTAGCTACTCGAATATTTTCAGATATTTGATTAAGTACCTACGGAGGAAGAATCATATTTTTTTTGTGAATCCGAATTTTTTTCCGAATCTGTTTCTCCAACACTCAAATCTTGCATTTCGATATTCTCAGTTCCATTATCACTCTCTTGTATTAGTATATGTTCAAGATCCTCTTCAGTAGTAATCCCTGACAAAACATTTGATGGTAAATACGTTTTCAACCCAACTTTAGCTCTACAACCAAACATTGCTTCATAAGGACTGCGGTCTATTCCAGAGTGATATGTTCTATTTTTCATGAACTGAACAAATTTGATCGCTTCTCACCATTGCGTGATCGTGATCTTTTCAATATCTTGATTAGCTCTCTCAACTGAACCTTGTGATTGGCTGTGTCTCGGTTTGCCATGGACTATTTTGAGTTCATCCCACATTTCGCATATTTCTTCAATAAGTCTATTAACGAATTCTCTACCATTGTCACTGTGCAAGATGGATGGTGTTCCAAATATTGTGAAGATATCCAGAAGATGGTAAGCAACTTCTTCGGCTCGTTTTGTTTTTAAAGCTCTAAGTTGAACAAACTTTGTAAGGTGATCTTGATAAACCATTATAAATTTATAATTTTTGTCTGCTTGTGATTGCATATCAATCAAATCAACCTGGCATCTTGAATTAAAAGGATTGCTTTTAATTGGCTGAACAACAAGTCCTTTCTTCGGTATGTTCATTTTTTTTTGGCAGGGTTCACACAAATTTAAATATGTCATAATAATTCTACTGTTCTTATATTTTGTCTTAATTTCTTTCATCATTCTATTTCGCCATCCATGAACGATTGCAGTATGAATTTCGTGAATGATTTGGAAAGTTTCTTCTAAAAATGTGTAATATATAATCGGTTGATTTTCATTTACAACAGGTTGAATGAGTTTTTCAACATTTCTAATTTTTATAATATCATATCTTGTTAATCGTTGATATTCTTCAGGAGTTTTACCACATTTCTTCTTTTTAGTTTCTTTAACTTTCAACAGAAATGAATTATACTCTTCTCTTGAAAATAACTGATGGTTTTTTCCCTTGGTTGCTTTTAATATGTTGATCTAATCATCAAATCGCGTCTTCATCTCGTCTAAATTGTTCATTATGCTGACGGAAAAAAAAAAATAAAAAAAATTAAACTTAAGATAAGCACTAACTATTTTAAAGACAATAAAGCACTGAATGTGCAGAACTTACATTTTTTTTACACTCTTTTGATAGTTCTGCTCACGTTATGACACTATTCACTTATGAATCAATTGTAATATTTAACTAGATTTATATACTTTTTTTTATACCTTCTCACAAAGGATTTGAATTATCAAAAAAAAAGATGAACTCCCCGTTTTTTATATAAAATCTCTTTAAAATATTTAGCTATAATTAATTTCTAAAAATCCTTTGTTCTTTCCTAGTGCGATTTTTTCAGTAGAAATATTTAAAACTGACTTTTTTCTTTTTTTCTACCTTAACACAAAGGATTAGAATTACCAACGAGAAAAGCGGATGCCTACTTTTTTATTTAAAATTAACAAATTCATTCATGAGTTGTAATAAGAGGTAGTTTGTTTTGATAAAACCCAAATCTAATATTTTTCTTTCTATATATTTTTTTTTTATTAATAACTAGCTAATACCCGGTGCGCGTTGCTGCGCCTCTCAATGGAGGTTTAATTGAAGTTGATGTTACTGCAAAAAGTTAACACAAAAATTACACACGGTTTACCCATGTAAATTTTAAAATGTATGAAAGCAATCTTTTTAAAACGATTTTCTAGGCCTATTCTAGTAATTTTTGAAACTTTCTGTAATTCAAAGCAGTACAAACTACTTTCCAAAATTTGACGTAATTTACTTCCAAAAAAATTGTTTTCACTAATCGTAGGACCGACTGTTAACAGACTCAACTCCATTTTCAAATTGATTCACACATATAAAATTTGAGGTCAACCGGTCAAATCGTTTCTAATTTAGAGTTAAGTAACGCAAAAATCTATTAAACGCCACTGTGCCCCATTTGGTTAACGGAACTAAACTTTCTCTTTGGGTAAAGCAGTATTGCGCAAAATTGGACGTTATTTGCTTCCAAATCATTTTTTTTTGTCAATCGTCGGGCCGGCATGGGTTAACCAATTGCAAATCTGTTAAAAGAGTTAATTTCATTCTCAAAACGGAACACATACAAAATTTGAAGAAAATCGGTCAAACCGTTTTTAATTTAGAGTTAAGTATTGAAAAAACCTATAAAAAGCTGTTGGACCCCTATGGGTTAATGCAACTCAACAAAATTTTTTTATGGGGCTTTCTTTTTAGCCAAAGCAGAATTTCGTAAAATCGGACAAAATTTGGACCCAAAATTTTTTTTGACCACCCGTCGGCCCGACATGGGTTAACAAATTCCAAAACTGTTAATAGTGTCTACTCAATTCACAAAGAGCATCACGTATATAAAATTTGAAGTCAATCGGTCAAACCATTTTCATTTTAGAACAAAGAAGTTTAAATAATTGCACCACAGCCCCAACTTGGTGGTCCGTTAGAGCAAAATTTTTGGGCCACGATTTCTTTCTGTACCCAAAAACCTCTATGAAAATCGGCGGGGCACTTTAGAAGTCTATTCGCTACATACAAACGAACAAACAAATAAACAAACTTTCGCTTTTATATATATAGATATTTATTGCATTAAAGAAGTTGCAATATTCCATAAACAAAGTAATTATGTTTAACAAAACAAATTAGGTAGATGAAGTTGATGAAAAATTTCCAAATTTTGTATTATAATTCCTATACATCTTCATCTACCTAAAATTTCATTGTAATTTATATTAAAATTTTTGAATATGAATCAGAAAAACTGATATCTTAATTGTAAATCCTAAAATTATATATTTTTTGCATTTTAACATTGAAAAATCAAATTTTTGTCATCTGTAAAAAATACTTGAATATAAATATAAGAATACTTTTTTATATATCGTTATGTTACGATTGAATTATCTTGGTATACTTTGTCTGTGCTATGACTAAAGCGGGAATTTCCATTTGTTTTTATGAATTATTTTTTTAATTCTTCAATAATATGTTTAATTTAGGAAAGGAAAATATTTTCTTAATTAAATATTTTTATTTAGATATAATTCCTATAAATTTTTCATAATGCTTATTTTTCCGTTTGCTCTTTTTTCTGTGTGCGCAATTTTCCTGTACGCAAATTTCGTATAAATGTATAACTTTTTTTTATTTATTTAAAATATTACATATACCTAAGATGGGTGGGAATTATTAATAATTACCGGCTTATGTGATAAATTTAATAAATTCTGTCCAAATTAATCACTTTGACCTTTCTATATTGGTTATTATTAATAATGTCCGGTTATTATTAATAATAACCAATTCATTACTTAAACCGTAACATATACATAAAGAGTACCTTTTTTTTTTCTTTTTTTCTGTTCAACTGTTAGGCTAATAAGCCTGTCTGTACCAGACATGTTGGAACAGGGGGGTCATTACATATTTGTGTTATTAGAATTGATCTTAATGAATCCCACATATAATTTAAACATGACATAGTACTAGGCCTTATAACATGTAATAACGTCTTAGATTTTCAATAGATACAATTCTATATTTGTTTATATTGGAATATTTTGTTATATTACGGTATTCTATATCTGTGAGTTATATTATTCAATTAAATTATTTGTTTATATTTTGCATTTGTTTATATTGTTATATTAATGTATTTTTTTTATTAAAAATATATAATTATTAGTTATTGATTATAGACATCTTTTATATGGTTGACAAAAACATTAACAAATGAGTGCATACTCAAAAAAAAAATTTTTTATGCATGAGTTTCAATAATTTCCGCTCCATTTATAAATATAACAAATTAAGTAATATACTTTTGAGTGAATACAAAATTCTGCGTGATAAAAAATGACTAACAAATTTTACTCTGTATGAATACTCTATATTATATGTTACTTTATGGTTTAATCAACATATTTGTTTTAACCTGCAGTTAACATTACAAATAACTGAAATTAAAACTTATGAATTTCTTTATTTTTCTTTTTTAACATACGAAAGTTTTCAGGTACATAAACTTAAATGTTTGAGTGAACACAACATTTTTCGTGATAAAAAAATGACTAACAAACTTTACTCTAGATAAATACTCAATATTATATGTTACTTTATGGTTTAATCAACATATTTGTGTTAACCTGCAGTTAACATTACAAATAACTGAAATTAAAATTTATGAATTTCTTTATTTTTCTTTTTTAACATACGAAAGTTTTCGGGAACATAAACTTAAATGGTTGAGTGAAAACAACATTTTTCGTGATAAAAAATTACTCACAAATTTTACTCTGGATAAATACTCAATATTATATGTTACTTTATGGTTTAATCAACATATCATAATATTTAATCGGCTTATTTTTTCCCATACAAATATAAACATCCCTTTTCTGGGTAAACTATTTGACCAATTTTAATGAAATAACAACCAAAAGAACGTTTTTTTTTGTTTTCACAATGTTTGGACAATGATATTTTTTTTAAGAATTTTGCGTTTTTCAGGTGAAAACCTGTCTTTAATTTAACGTAATTTTTAATTTAACGGTCACGCGGTTAAAAGTTGAGGCTTATGACTCTAATATTATGCGCCGACTTTCTATGTAAATGTAATTTATTTTCGGTTGTAACTCGCAGCTAAATCTAAATCAAAAGATTATAGGCGCCGCTTTATGTATATCTTTCTTTTTTTTGTTTAGTTCAAATATTCAATAAACAAGGACATTTAAATTTTTTTTTTGTTTTTTCATTGTCTTAAAAAGTGAAAATAAAAATTAGTTCTGTTCGAAAGGAAAGCAATACATTTGTTTTATACAGTAGTTTTCATTTATAACGAACTCGGTTCAATTTTAATTGTAATAAACTTTACACTTTTTTCCAAAGAATTAAATTTTTTCCTAAAAATGGAAGTTTTTTATTACATTGATATTTCTTTTATTTAAAATTATTATATATAATTATGTTGCTTGGCGATTAATTAAGTGTTTTTTATTTACTTTTGAATATAAAAAAAAATCACAATAACGCATCAAAAATACAAAAAAAAATTTCAATAGAAGAAAAAGCACTATAGGCTTGAGGCTGACACATCAAATAAAATTCTAGCAAATGAGTTCGAAGTGTCCATTCTAGAATCAGCACATTCTACAATGTTCAAGTCTTATACTAATTTTTCAAAATTCACAGCATTCTTTTAAAACGACATTCGTTTATTACGACAAATATTTTCCGTCACATCATGGTCGTTATAACCGAAAATACTGTATTTTGTTTTCGTTTGCTTAAAAAAATTTTTTTTTTAAATCGTATATTGTTGTTGCTTTTTGTTAAGTTTTTTGTAAAATAAAAAACCGACTTCTGAAATATATTCTATAGTTGCCATTACGTTTGAGAGTCATGATATTTAAAAAATATATGTATTTGCAAAAAAATTGAAAAAAATTAGCAATTAATCTTTCTTAAAAAAATAATTTGTAATTTAAATGATTTGTTACTTAGGACCTAACCAAAATCAACGCGTACGGTGGATAATTTAAGGAAATTTCTAGAAAATTTTGGAATACATAGTTAGGTATGTACTGGTACCTCAGATTTAAAAATTGACAAAGCGGAAAATAAAAATAGAAAATTTAAAATAATATTTTTGTAAAAAATTTGTTTATTAACAAGTAAAGAAACAGACAGTCGGTGCAACCGACTTAGAAATACCCTACACCTATTTGGTTCAAATTTAATGGGAAGTTAATAAGTCATTTTAAAATCATAAAAGATTTTATTTGTTTGATCTTAAGACCTGGCTAATCAAATTAACTTTATAGTACTAAAAAACATTTTCTAATTAGTTTATATATTTCAAAATATTACAAATTCTTACTAATTTATCTATTTAAAAATATTAAAAAACAAAAAAACTTGAAATAAATGAAAATATATTTATTTCGATTCCATTACAAAAGTTAAAAAATTTGAATTATTAAATTTTGTGATAAAAAGCTAATCAAAGCATAATATATTTAATAATTCAAATTTTTCAATTCGATCAAAAGCTTCTATAATCCGAACTCATTGACCAAACTCGACCAGAACCAATTCTCATGATACTTTCATTACTAGTAACCTACAGTTTAAATTTCGTCAAAATAGCGGCATAATTTTTTGAGTTATGCTATTTTTAAGATATATGTTTGTTAGTCCTTGAATTTTTCAAAGGTTCCAGAACCCGAAACCATGGTACGATTTCGCCCATATGCAGTCCGCGCTGTATTTTAAATACTAGTGAACCCTTGAACACAATTGGAGGGTTCTAACTTAATTTTAAGTTACTATTTTTAATAATTTCGATTATAAGCTTTTAAACCTTGGTAGGTCTAAGAGGGGTACTGTAAAGAACATCATTGTGCCAAATTTGAAGCTTCTACATTTGTTTCAAGTTGCTATATTTATTAATTTTATAGATATGCTTTAAGGTCTTCGAAAATGTGTGGCTGGTCCCCGACCAACTACTCCAAAAATCAAGGACACTAAAGAAATAGGAATGGACACCTTGATGCCAAATTTGGAGGTTCTATCTTCATTGGTTTCGGAATTATGCTGGTTTGGTCTAAATTCGATCAAAAAGTTCTAGGTTCCGAACCCATGGTCAAATCTCCCAGTATACCTACATGACCCTTACCGACCTAGTATACCTACTTTATTCTTAATGAAACAAAATGAAGACTATCATAAAAATTTTTATTTACAGCAAGTAGTAAATCTGCTAATGCAAAAAGTAGTAGAAAGCGTAAAAGGCATTCCGAATTGTGTACAAAGGTTAACTAGTATTAAAGGTATGGCGGGGACTACACATTGTCGAAATCGGGGCATGGTTTCGGCATCAATTCAATTACAAAAGTGAAAAAATTTGAATTTTTAAATTTTATGATAAAAAGCTAATCAAAGAATAATATATTTAATAATTCAAATTTTTCAATATTGCAATTATTTTACATTGTTAGTTAATGCACCTATTAGAAAAGCTTATAAACGCAAAATATGCTATAAATATATTTCTCATATAATTCATTTAAATATAAAAATAGATTTTACATAAATGCAGCACGTACTTTTGAATATAGCTTAAGTATTGTCACCTTTGGTAATAATTCAATAAAATATATGATATGATTAACATTAAAAAAAAAGGAATTTAACCGTTTATTAAAAAAATATTTTGTTTTTAATTTATAAAATATTATACAAAATATGTTTTATGGTAAAATTCTTAGCCTTTCAAAAATATAAAAGTGTTAAATAAAAACGGAAATAAGAAAGAACCCTCGTGTATCAAATTTAAAGTTTCTATCTTCTTGAATTTCGAAGATAAGCTTTATATATTCTTTGGCTTCGAGATTATACTCGTTTGGCCTCAGATCGATCAAAAGATTCTAGAATCCGAACATAGTATCCGAACTCGACCAGAACCAATTCCCATGGTACTTTCATTACTAGTAACCTAGAGTTAAAATTTCATCAAAATATCTGCATAATTTTTTGAGTTATACTGCTTTTAAGATATATGTTCGTTAGCCTTTGAACTTTTAAAGGTTCCAGAACTCGAAACCATGGTACGATTTTGCCATGGTACTAGTTTTATTAATTTCGATGATAAGCTTTTACTCATTGGGGGGTGTAAGAGAGGTACTGAACCACCACTCCAATCGATCCCAAATTAGGGGGACACACAAGGAATAGTAAAGAACACCGTTGTGCCAAATTTAAAGCTTCTACATTTTTTCAAGCTGCTATCTTTATTAATTTTAAAGATATTCTTCAAGGTCTTCAGAAATGTGTGGCTGGTCCCCGACCCACTACTCCAATGGGGCCCAAATTTCAAGTACACTAAGGAAAAAGAAACAGACATCCTGATACCAAATTAGGAGGTTCTATCTTCATTGGTTTCGAAATTATACTCGTTTGGCCTAAATTCGATCAAAAAGTTCTAAGTTCCGACCCCATTGTACATTACTCACCGTACGCAATCACCGCCGTAGTTTCATTACCAGTACCCTACAACACTAATTTTATGAAGATAGCGTCATTAGTTGTTGAGTTATCGAGATTTTTTATATATGTTCGTTAGCCCTTAGACCGAATAAAAGGTCCAGAATCCGAACCCATGGGCCGATTTCGCCCATATGCAGTCCGCGCTGTACTTTAAATACCAGTTAAGCCTTGTACACAAGTGGAACGTTATATATTAATTTTAAGTTACTATTTCTAGTACTTTAATTTATAAAAAATTATAAAAACCGACTTCTGAAATATATTCTATAGTTGCCATTACGTTTGAGAGTCATGATATTTAAAAAATATATGTATTTGCAAAAAAATTGAAAAAAATTAGCAATTAATCTTTCTTAAAAAAATAATTTGTAATTTAAATGATTTGTTACTTAGGACCTAACCAAAATCAACGCGTACGGTGGATAATTTAAGGAAATTTCTAGAAAATTTTGGAATACATAGTTAGGTATGTACTGGTACCTCAGATTTAAAAATTGACAAAGCGGAAAATAAAAATAGAAAATTTAAAATAATATTTTTGTAAAAAATTTGTTTATTAACAAGTAAAGAAACAGACAGTCGGTGCAACCGACTTAGAAATACCCTACACCTATTTGGTTCAAATTTAATGGGAAGTTAATAAGTCATTTTAAAATCATAAAAGATTTTATTTGTTTGATCTTAAGACCTGGCTAATCAAATTAACTTTATAGTACTAAAAAACATTTTCTAATTAGTTTATATATTTCAAAATATTACAAATTCTTACTAATTTATCTATTTAAAAATATTAAAAAACAAAAAAACTTGAAATAAATGAAAATATATTTATTTCGATTCCATTACAAAAGTTAAAAAATTTGAATTATTAAATTTTGTGATAAAAAGCTAATCAAAGCATAATATATTTAATAATTCAAATTTTTCAATTCGATCAAAAGCTTCTATAATCCGAACTCATTGACCAAACTCGACCAGAACCAATTCTCATGATACTTTCATTACTAGTAACCTACAGTTTAAATTTCGTCAAAATAGCGGCATAATTTTTTGAGTTATGCTATTTTTAAGATATATGTTTGTTAGTCCTTGAATTTTTCAAAGGTTCCAGAACCCGAAACCATGGTACGATTTCGCCCATATGCAGTCCGCGCTGTATTTTAAATACTAGTGAACCCTTGAACACAATTGGAGGGTTCTAACTTAATTTTAAGTTACTATTTTTAATAATTTCGATTATAAGCTTTTAAACCTTGGTAGGTCTAAGAGGGGTACTGTAAAGAACATCATTGTGCCAAATTTGAAGCTTCTACATTTGTTTCAAGTTGCTATATTTATTAATTTTATAGATATGCTTTAAGGTCTTCGAAAATGTGTGGCTGGTCCCCGACCAACTACTCCAAAAATCAAGGACACTAAAGAAATAGGAATGGACACCTTGATGCCAAATTTGGAGGTTCTATCTTCATTGGTTTCGGAATTATGTTGGTTTGGTCTAAATTCGATCAAAAAGTTCTAGGTTCCGAACCCATGGTCAAATCTCCCAGTATACCTACATGACCCTTACCGACCTAGTATACCTACTTTATTCTTAATGAAACAAAATGAAGACTATCATAAAAATTTTTATTTACAGCAAGTAGTAAATCTGCTAATGCAAAAAGTAGTAGAAAGCGTAAAAGGCATTCCGAATTGTGTACAAAGGTTAACTAGTATTAAAGGTATGGCGGGGACTACACATTGTCGAAATCGGGGCATGGTTTCGGCATCAATTCAATTACAAAAGTGAAAAAATTTGAATTTTTAAATTTTATGATAAAAAGCTAATCAAAGAATAATATATTTAATAATTCAAATTTTTCAATATTGCAATTATTTTACATTGTTAGTTAATGCACCTATTAGAAAAGCTTATAAACGCAAAATATGCTATAAATATATTTCTCATATAATTCATTTAAATATAAAAATAGATTTTACATAAATGCAGCACGTACTTTTGAATATAGCTTAAGTATTGTCACCTTTGGTAATAATTCAATAAAATATATGATATGATTAACATTAAAAAAAAAGGAATTTAACCGTTTATTAAAAAAATATTTTGTTTTTAATTTATAAAATATTATACAAAATATGTTTTATGGTAAAATTCTTAGCCTTTCAAAAATATAAAAGTGTTAAATAAAAACGGAAATAAGAAAGAACCCTCGTGTATCAAATTTAAAGTTTCTATCTTCTTGAATTTCGAAGATAAGCTTTATATATTCTTTGGCTTCGAGATTATACTCGTTTGGCCTCAGATCGATCAAAAGATTCTAGAATCCGAACATAGTATCCGAACTCGACCAGAACCAATTCCCATGGTACTTTCATTACTAGTAACCTAGAGTTAAAATTTCATCAAAATATCTGCATAATTTTTTGAGTTATACTGCTTTTAAGATATATGTTCGTTAGCCTTTGAACTTTTAAAGGTTCCAGAACTCGAAACCATGGTACGATTTTGCCATGGTACTAGTTTTATTAATTTCGATGATAAGCTTTTACTCATTGGGGGGTGTAAGAGAGGTACTGAACCACCACTCCAATCGATCCCAAATTAGGGGGACACACAAGGAATAGTAAAGAACACCGTTGTGCCAAATTTAAAGCTTCTACATTTTTTCAAGCTGCTATCTTTATTAATTTTAAAGATATTCTTCAAGGTCTTCAGAAATGTGTGGCTGGTCCCCGACCCACTACTCCAATGGGGCCCAAATTTCAAGTACACTAAGGAAAAAGAAACAGACATCCTGATACCAAATTAGGAGGTTCTATCTTCATTGGTTTCGAAATTATACTCGTTTGGCCTAAATTCGATCAAAAAGTTCTAAGTTCCGACCCCATTGTACATTACTCACCGTACGCAATCACCGCCGTAGTTTCATTACCAGTACCCTACAACACTAATTTTATGAAGATAGCGTCATTAGTTGTTGAGTTATCGAGATTTTTTATATATGTTCGTTAGCCCTTAGACCGAATAAAAGGTCCAGAATCCGAACCCATGGGCCGATTTCGCCCATATGCAGTCCGCGCTGTACTTTAAATACCAGTTAAGCCTTGTACACAAGTGGAACGTTATATATTAATTTTAAGTTACTATTTCTAGTACTTTAATTTATAACCTTTTAAACATTGGGAGGTCTAAGAGAGGTATTGAACCACCACTCCAATCGATCCCAATTTAGGGGACACAAAAAATAGTAAAGAACACCTTTATGCCAAATTTAAAGCTTCTACATTTTTTCAAACTGCTATTTTTATTAATTTTAAAGATATTCTTCAAGGTCTTCAGAAATGTGTGGCTGATCCCCGACCCACTACTCCAATAGGGCCCAAATTGCAAGTACACTAAGGAAAAAGAGACAGACACCCTGATACCGAATTTGAAGGTTCTATCTTCATTAGTTTCGAAATTATGCTCGTTTGGCCTAAATTCGATCAAAAAGTTCTAAGTTCCGACCCCATTGTACATTACCCACCGCACGCAATCACCGCCGTATTTTCATTACCAATAACCTACAACACTAATTTTATGAAGATAGCGTCATTAGCTGTTGAGTTATCGAGATTTTTTATATATGTTCGTGAGCCCTTAGACCGATTAAATGGTCCAGAATCCGAACCCATGGGCCGATTTCACCCATTTGCAATCCCCACCGTACTTTTAGTTCTAGTACTTTTAGTACTTAGTAACCTACACTTAAAATTTCATTAAGATAGCTCCATTATTTTTTGAGTTATCGTGCCTACGGACGGACATGGCTATATCGACTAAGGGGGTCACGCTGATCACAAATATATGTACTTTTCCATATCTAGCTCGCTTCCTTTAGGTGGTTACAAACCCCATACCCCTTAATATACCCCTTGACCTATTCTATAGG
Source organism: Dolichopus griseipennis (assembly GCA_963082915.1). NCBI lineage: Eukaryota > Metazoa > Arthropoda > Insecta > Diptera > Dolichopodidae > Dolichopus > Dolichopus griseipennis. The sequence goes on along the minus strand of OY720444.1, from coordinate 44,048,638 downwards.
TGTAGGGTATAAAAAATACCTATAATATGTTTGCAGAAACATAAAAAAGAAATAATATTTCTTAAGAAAAATGATTTGTTCCTTATGTATCAACCAAATTCAGCATGTACGGCGTTCAGTTTCTGTCAAAAAATTTAGAAATAAATAGGTACATAAATTTACATGAGAACAGCCAAAATACGCGTAACGCAATGTGCTGTATCTCGGATTTTTAAAATTTACAAATATTGACAAAATGTATAAAAATATTATTATTGGTTTTTATACCCTACACCTATAGAGTAGGTAAAGGGGTATATTAAATTTGGTATGGTGTTTGTAACCACCTAAAGGAAGCGAGCTAGATATGGAAAAGTATATATATTTGTGATCAGCGTGACCTCCTTAGTCGATATAGCCATGTCCGACCGTAGGCATGATAACTCAAAAAATAATGGAGCTATGTTGATGAAATTTTAACTGTAGGTTACTAGGGCTGAAAGTACGGAGGGGATGGCAAATGGGCGAAATCGGCCCATCGGTTCGGATTCTGGACCTTTTATTCGGTCTAAGGGCTAACGAACATATATAAAAAATCTCGATAGCTCAATAACTAATGACGCTATCTTCATAAAATTTGTGTTGTAGGGTACTGGTAATGAAACCACGGTGGTGATTTCATACGGTGGGTATTGTACAATGGGGTCGGAACTTTTTGATCGAATTTAGGCCAAACGAGCATAATTTCGAAACCAATGAAGATAGAACTTCCAAATTTGGTATTTGGTCCAAATTTGGTCTCTTTCTTTTTCCTTGGTGTCTTTGAAATTTGGGCCCCATTAGAGTAGTGGGTCGGGGACCCGCCAGACATTTCTGAAGACCTTGAAGAATATCTTTAAAATTAATAAAGATAGCAGCTTGAAAAAATGTAGAAGCTTTAAATTTGGCACAAAGGTGTTCTTTACTATTTCTTGTGTGTCCCCCTAATTTGGGATCCCAAGGTTTAAAAGCTTATAAATGAAATTACTAAAAATAGTAACTTAAAATTAATATATAACGTTCCACTTGTGTACAAGGGTTAACTGGTATTTAAAGTATAGCGCCGAATGCATGTGGGCGAAATCACCACAAGGGTTCGAATTCGGAATCTCTTAATCAGTTTAAGGGCTAACGAACATATATAATAAATCACGATAACTCAACAACTAATGACGCTATCATCATAAAATTTGTGGTGTAGGGTACTGGTAATGAAACTACGGCGATGATTGCGTACTGTGGGTAATGTACAACGGGTTCGGAACTTAGAACTTTTTGATCGAATTTAGGCCAAACGAGCATAATTCCAAAACCAATGAAGATAGAACCTCCAAACTTGGTATCAGGGTGTCTCTTTCTATTTCCTTAATGTCCTTGAAATTTGGCACCAATTGGAGTAGTGGGTTGGGGACCAGCCACATAGTTCCAAAGACCTTAAAGCATATTTTCAAAATTAATAAAGATAGTAACTTCACACAAATTTAGACGTTTCAAATTTGGTACATGGGTGCTCTTTACTATTTCCAGCGCGTTCTCCTAATTTTGGATCAACCAGAGTGGTGGTTCAGTACCCCTCTTACACCCCCCAAGGTTTAAAAGCATCATCGAAATTAATAAAAATATTAACTTAAAATTAAGATAGAACGTTCCAATTGTGTACAAGGGTTAACTAGTATTGAAAGTATGACGGGGATTGCATATGGGCGAAATCGTACCATGGTTTCGGATTCTGGAACCTTTAAAAGGTCAAAGACTAACGAACATATATCTTAAAAGCAGTATAACTCAAAAAATAATGCCCCTATTTTGATGAAATTTAAACTCTAGGTTACTAGTAATGAAAGTACCATGGGAATTGGTTCTGGTCGAGTTCGGATACTATGTTCGGATTTTAGAATCTTTTGATCGATCTGAGGCCAAACGAGTATAATTTCGAAGGCAAAGAATATATTTCCTATTTCTTATGTGTCCCCGAAATTTAGACTTAACTGTAGTATTGGTTCAGATGTCTCCTAAGAAATCCCAAAACTAAAAAGCTTATCTTCGAAATTCAAGAAGATAGAAACTTTAAATTTGATACACGAGGGTTCTTTCTTATTTCCGTTTTTATTTAACACTTTTATATTTTTACCATAAAACATATTTTGAATAATATTTTATAAATTAAAAACAAAATATTTTTTTAATAAACGGTTAAATTCCTTTTTTTTAATGTTAATCATATCATATATTTTATTGAATTATTACCAAAGATGATATATAATTAAGACATTGTGTACAATACTTAAGCTATATTCAAAGGTACTTGCTGCATTTATGTAAAATTTATTTTTATATTTAAATGAATTATATGAAAAGTTCTAAAATTGTAATTGTACTTTAGAAATATATTTATAGCATATTTTGCGTTAATAAGCTTTTCTAATAGGTACATAAACTAACAATTTAAAATAATTGCAATTTTGAAAAATTTGAATTATTATTATATAGTTAACCTTTGTACATAATTCGGAATGCCTTTTACGCTTTCTACTACTTTTTGCATTAACAGATTTACTACTTGCTGTAAATAAAAATTTTTATGATAGTCTTCATTTTGTTTCATTAAGAATAAAGAATAAAGTAGGTATACTAGGTCGGTATGGATCATGTAGGTATACTGGGAGATTCGACCATGGGTTCGGAACCTAGAACTTTTTGATCGAATTTAGGCCAAACGAGCATAACTCCGAAACGAATGAAGATAGAACCTACAAATTTGGTATCAAGATGTCCATTCCTATTTTTTTAGTGTTCTTGATTTTTGTACTTGATTTTTGGAGTAGTGGGTCGGTGACTAGCCACACATTTCCAAAGACCTTAAAGCATATAGATAGCAGCTTGAAACAAATGTAGAAGCTTCAAATTTGGCACAAGGATGTTTTTTACTATTTGTGTGGTCCCTTAAATTGGAATCAATTGGAGTGTCGGTTCAGTACTCCTCTTAGACCTACCAAGGTTTAAAAGCTTATAATCGAAATTATTTAAAATAGTAACTTAAAATTAAGATAGAACGTTCCAATTGTGTACAAGGGTTCTCTAGTATTTAAAATAAAGTGCGGACTGCATATGGGCGAAATCGTACCATGGTTTCGGATTCTGGAACCTTTGAAAAGTTCAAGGGCTAACAAACATATATCTTAAAAATAGCATAGCTCAAAAAATTATGCCGCTATTTTGAAGAAATTTAAATTGTAGGTTACTAGAATAGAAAGTATCATGAGAATTGGTTCTGGTCGAGTTTGGTTAATGAGTTCGGATTATAGAAGCTTTTGATCGAATTGAAAAATTTGAATTATTAAATATATTATGCTGTGTTTAGCTTATTATAACAAAATTTAATAATTCAAATTTTTTAACTTTTATAATTGAATCGAAATAAATATATTTTCATTTATTTCAAGTTTTTCTGTTTTTTAAGATTTTTAAATAGATAAATTTGTAAGAATTTGGAATATTTTTGAATAGATAAAGTAATTAGAAAATGTTTTTTAGTACTATAAAGTTAATTTGGTTAGCCATGTCTTAAACTAATAAAATCTTTTATGGTTTTAAAATGACTTATTAACTTCCCATTAAATTTGAACCAATTCTATTTCTAAGTCGGTTGCACCGACTGTCTGTTTCTTTACTTGTTCTTATATATCTAATGTTATGTTTTAAAAGATAATATTTATTTAAAATAATTTTAATTAAAAAATATCTTATATTCAAAATACCTATATTATGAAATTAAAAATATTTTTTGTTGGTACTAAATTAAAACATTGAAATAAATATTTTTTGATAAATTAAATACTGTACACGCGTATCGATTTACCGATAATGGATTTGTAGACAGACGTCTTGACGTACTGCCGTATAAAAATTGTAAGTCGTATGTTTTGATTTTATTCTAATAATTAAAGAGTTTATTTCACATTTTCAGCATCGAATAATGTGTTTTTATAATAAAACAAGTAAAGAAACAGTCAGTCGGTGCAACCGACTTAGAAATACCCTACACCTGTTTGGTTCAAATTTAAGGACATATCCATAAGTCGTTTTAACACCATAAGAGCTGTTAGTAATTTGATCGTAAGACATAGCTAACCAAATTAACTTTACAATACTAAAACATTTTCTAATTAAAATAAAATTTTATACAAATTCTTACTAATTTATCTATTTAAAAATATTAAAACAAAAAAACTTGAAACAAATGAAAATATATTTATTCCAATTCAATTACTAAATGAAAAAATTTCAATTATTAAATTTTGTGATAAAAAGCTAATATATTTAATAATTAAAATTTTTCAAAATTGCAATTATTTTAAATGGCTTGTTTATGTACCTATTAGAAAAGCTTATAAACGCAAAATATGCAATAAATGTATTTCTAAAATACATATACAAATTTAGACCTTTTCATATAATTCATTTAAATATAAAAATAAATTTTACATAAATGCAGCAAGTACCTTTGAACATAGCTGAACCACTACAATTAAGTCAAAATTTCGGGGACTCATAGGAAATAGGAAATATATTCATAATATATATGTTTGTTAGCCCTTGATCTTTTCAAGGGTTTCAGAACTCGAAACCATGGTACGATTTCGCTCATATGCAGTCCCCGTCATACTTTCAATACTAGTTAACTCTTGTACACAATTGGAACGTGTTATCTTAATTTTAAGTTACTAGTTTTATTAATTTCGATGATAAGCTTTTACACATTGGTGGGTCTAAGAGAGGTACTGAACCACCACTCCAATTGATCCAAAATTAGAGGGACACGCAGGAAATAGTAAAGAACACCCATGTGCCAAATTTGAAGCTTCTACTTTTGTTTCAAGTTATTATCTTTATTAATTTCGAAAATATGCTTTAAGGTCCTCGGAACTGAGTGCCTGGTCCCCACCCACTACTCCAATTGGGCTCAAACTTCAAGGAGACTTAGTTAATCGAAAGCGACACTCTGATACCAAATTTGGAGGTTCTATCTTCATTGGTTACGGAATTATGCTAGTTTGGCCTAAATTCGATCAAAAAGTTTTAAGTTCCGAACCCATTGTACAAAACTTACCGTGCGCAATTGCCGCCGTAGTTTCATTACCAATAACCTACAGCAAAAATTTCATGAAGATAGCGTCATTAGTTGTTGAGTTATCGTGATTTTTTACATATATTCGTTAGCCCTGACACGGATTAAAAGGTCCAGAATCCGAACCCTTGGGCTGATTTCGGTTTTATACAGTCCGCGCTGTACTTTAAGTACTAGTTAACCCTTGTACAAAATTTGAACGTTCTATCTTAATTTTAAGTTACTATTTTTAGTAATTTCGATTATAAGCTTTTTAACTTTTGGAAGTCTAAAAGGGGTACTGAACCACCACTCCAATTGATCGCAAATTAGGGGGGCGCGCAAGACATAGTGAAGACCACCAAATTTGAAGCTTCTAAATTTTTTCAAATTGCTATCTTTATTAATTTTAAAGATATGATTTAAGGTCTTCGGAAATGTGTGGCTGGTCCCCGACCCACTACTCTAATGGGGCCCAAATTTCAAGGACACTAAGGAAATAGGAAGGGACACCCTGGTACCAAATTTGGAGGTTCCATCTTCATTGGTTTCAGAATTATGCTCGTTTGGCCTAAATTCGATCAAAAAGCTCTAGGTTCCGAACCCATGGTCCAATCCCGAACTTACGCAGTCCTCGAAGTAGTTTCATTACTAGTAACCTACGGCCCAAATTTGATAAAGGTAGCGTCATTAGTTGTTGAGTTATTGTGATTTTTTATATATGTTCGTTAGCCCTTCGATCGATTAAAAAGTCCAGAATCCGAACCCATGGGCCGATTTCGCCCATATGCAATCCCCGCCGTACTTTCAGTCCTAGTAATCTACAGTTAAAATTTCACCAAGATAGCTCCATTATTTTTTGAGTTATCGTGCCTACGGACGGACGGACGGACGGACGGACGGACGGACGGACGGACATGGCTATATCGACTAAGGCGGTCACGCTGATCACAAATATATATACTTTTCCATATCTAGCTCGCTCCGTTTAGGTGGTTACAAACACCATACCAAAGTTAATATACCCCTTTACCTATTCTATAGGTGTAGGGTATAAAAACTATTTTTAGTTTTACTTTGACAAAACGAACCAATTTTATACATAAAAGTGTACATGAAGATTAGATAGGCGTAGTTTGTAAATGGAACGCTAATTTTTGTTTCAGGAGTGCATAATTGTCAGATTAATCGTCATATATATATTTGACATTTTAAAACTACCTGTCATTTGAGAAGTTAATTATATTTAATAAAATTTAAATATTAATAAAGTGAAAAAATTAAGGTTTATTGCTGATATAAATATAAATAATATTTTTTAAAATGGAAGGGGGTAAGTGCTTATTGGTTATCAAATAAAAAATATGATTTAGCATAACCTATTCAAGAGAATATTAATTAAAGCCATCTGCCTTATCTACTCTGTCATATACTCTTTTACAAGAGCTGGAGTAGCTGGCAATAGTTGAGAGTAGAAAAGAGTTTCTTCCTCATATTTATTTGTTTTAAGAAACTTATGAGTAATGGCTCATGACCATATATAGAAATATATTTTTGTCAATAAAAAGCTTGACTTAAAAAATTTAAATAAATAAACTAGACAAAAAGGTATTAAGTAAACTAAGGAATTCAGAATCATTTTCGCATGCTTTTCAGAACTTTAGATAGGCATACATTTGTAGTAAAAATTTACCTATGTAGCTATTAAATTTAAAAATAAAAATAGGGTAGGAAAAATTTATTTTTTGATTTATTGAAAAACTTTTTTTTTATGCCATAAACCTTAAAATTGAGATTTAAAAAAGAGTTTGGTCAACTTGAGTATTATCTACTTCTGGCAGCTTCAATATAATATAATTCTAAGTACTAAACTTATGGAATATGATATATTAAATTTTGTTGTACATATTATGTACTATTCATAGAGCTTTTTAATTAGGATACAGAATACATACAACATAGTTAAAATCGTACTAAAATGTTTAGAAAACAAGTAAAGAAACAGTCAGTCGGTGCAACCGACTTAGAAATACCCTACACCTATTTGGTTCAAATTTAAGGACATATCCATAAGTCATTTTAACACCATAAAAGCTGTTATTAATTTGATCGTAAGACATAGCTAACCAAATTAACTTTATAATACTAAAAACATTTTCTAATTACACTATCTATTAAAAAATATTACAAAATCTTACTAATTTATCTATTTAAAAATATTAAAAAACAAACAAACTTGAAATAGATGAAAATATATTTATTCCAATTCAATTACAAAATGAAAAAATTCTAATTATTAAATTTTGTGATAAAAAGATAATCAAAGCGTAATATATTTAATAATCCAAATTTTTAAAAATTGCAATTATTTTAAATGGTTATTTTATATACCTAATAGAAAAGCTTATAAACGCAAAATATGCAATAAATGTACTTCTAAAATACAATTACAAATTTTGAACTTTTCATATAATTCATTTAAATATTCAAATAAATTTTACATAAATGCAGCAAGTACCTTTGTACATAGCTGAACCACTACAATTTAGTCTAGATTTCGGAGACATATAGGACATAGGAAATATACTCTTTGGCTTTGAAATTAAACTCGACCAGAACAAATTCCCATGATACTTTCATTACTAGTAACCTAGAGTTTAAATTTCATCAAAATACCGGCATTATTTTTTGAGTTATGGTGTTTTTAAAATATATGTTTTTTAGTCCTTGAACTTGTCATGGGTTCCAGAACCCGAAACCATGGTACGATTTGGCCCATATGCAGTCCCGTCATACTTTCAATACTAGTTAACCCTTGTATACAATTGGAACGTTCTATCTTAATTTTAAGTTACTAGTTTTATTAATTTCGATGATAAGCTTTTACACATTTGGGGGTCTAAGAGAGGTCCTGAACCACCACTCCAAATGATCCCAAATTAGGGGGGCACGGAAGAAATAGTAAAGAACACCCTGGGCCAAATTTGATGCTTCTACATTTGTTTCAAGTTACTATTTTTATTAATTTCGAAAATATGCTTTAAGGTCCTCGGAACTAATATATGTTCGTTATCCCTGACACCGACTAAAAGGTCCAGAATCCGAACCCATGGGCTGATTTCGACCTTATACAGCCCGCGCTTTACTTATAGTACTAGTTAACCCTTGTACACAATTTCATTGGTCAACGGTCTATCTTAATTTTAAGTAACTATTTTTAGTAATTTCGATTATAAGCTTTTAAAACTTGTGAGGTCTGAGAGGGGTACTGAACCACCTCTCCAATTGATCCCAAATTAAGGGAACACGCAAGAGATAGTAAAGAACACCCTTGTGGCAAATTGGAAGCTTCTACATTTTTTCAAGTTGTTATCTTTATTAATTTTAAAGATATGCTTTAAGGTCTTCGGAAATGTGTGGCTGGTCCCCGACCCACTACTCCAATGGGGCTCAAATTCCCAAGACACTTAGGAAATAGGAAGGGACACCCTGATACCAAATTTGGAGGTTCCATCTTCATTGGTTTCGGAATTATGTTCGTTTGGCCTAAGTTCGATCATAAAGTTCTAGGTTCCGAACCCATGGTCCAATCCCGACCTAACGCAATCCCCGAAGTAGTTTCATTACTAGTAACCTACAGCACAAATTTGATGAATATAGCGTCATTAGTTGTTGAGTTATCGTGATTTTTTATATATGTTCGTTAGCCCTTCGATCGATTAAAAGGTCCAAAATCCGAACCCATGGGCCGATTTTGCCCATATGCAATCCCCGCCGTACTTTCAGTCCTAGTAACCTACAGTTAAAATTTCATCAAGATAGCTCCATTATTTTTTGAGTTATCGTGCCTACGGACGGACGGACGGATGGACGGACGGACATGGCTATATCGACTAAGGCGGTCACGCTGATCACAAATATATATACTTTTCCATATCTAGCTCGCTTCCTTTAGGTGGTTACAAACACCATACCAAAGTTAATATACCCCTTTACCTATTCTATAGGTGTAGGGTATAAAAAAGTACAATTTGTTATATGAAGGACAGCATTAACTCGAATTTTGGGTTGTTGACTTCAATAAATATATGTATATGTTTAGAAATATGTATAATCAAATTTTCAGAACATTATATATTATTAGAATAATATTTATATTTACATATTTAGAATTTAAATTTAATTTAACTGTACCAATTTATCCTCTCTTTAAAGCGGCTTAAGCTATAGGAAAAAACTCAAAAATAGGTACTTATCAACGTTTTTATAATTGAGAAAAATTATAAATTATTTTTTATTTAAACCAATTTCAAGCGCAAGAATTGTTGATAACATTGTTGGCATAATTTTTATTACGTATAGGAAAAAAAGAAATTATTTGTTGTATAATATAAGTCTAATATAATTTACAAAAAACAAATTTTATATGTTAATTTAAAAACAAAAATAGTTCGAATTTCGAGCACAGGGCGATACTAGTTTGTTTTAACCTGCAGTTAACATTACAAATAACTGAAATTAAAATTTATGAATTTCTTTATTTTTTTTTTAAACATATGAAAGTTTTCAGGTACATAAACTTAAATGTTTATATGTACAATTTTTTTTAAAACATGAAAATTTTCAGGTACCTAAACTAAAATGTTTTTATGTAATTTATGTATAAAAATATGCGTATTATAAATGTACTAATCTTTTTACCAAGGAAGTGCTATTAAATTTAAATTAATTCCCAATTTTTATACCCCACACCTATAGAATAGGTAAAGGGGTATATTAACTTTGGTATGGTGTTTGTAACCACCTAAAGGAAGCGAGCTAGATATGGAAAAGTATATATATTTGTGATCAGCGTGACCGCCTTAGTTGATATAGCCATGTCCGTCCGTCCGTCCGTCAGTCCGTCCGTCCGTCCGTCCGTCCGTCCGTAGGCACGATAACTCAAAAAATAATGGAGCTATCTTGATGAAATTTTAACTGTAGATTACTAAGACTGAAAGTACGGCGGGGATTGCATATGGGCGAAATCGGCCCATTGGTTCGGATTTTGGACCTTTTAATCGATCGAAGGGCTAACAAACATATATAAAAAATCACGATAACTAAACAAATAATGACGCTATCTTCATCAAATTTGTGCTGTAGGTTACTAGTAATGAAACTACTTCGGGGAATGCGTAAGGTCGGGATTGGACCATGGGTTCGGAACCTAGAACTTTTTGATCGAATTTAGGCCAAACGAGCATAATTACGAAACCAATGAAGATGGAACCTCCAAATTTGGTATCAGGGTGTCCCCTCCCATTTCCGAAGTGTCTTGGGAATTTGGGCCTCATTGGAGTAGTGGGTCGGGGACCAGCCACACATTTCCGAAGACCTTAAAGCATATCTTTAAAATGAATAAAGATAACAACTTGAAAAAATGTAGGAGCTTCCAATTTGCCACAAGGGTATTCTTTACTATCTCTTGCGTGTTCCCTTAATTTGGGATCAATTGGAGAGGTGGTTCAGTACCCCTCTCAGACCTCCCAAGTTTTAAAAGCTTATAATCGAAATTACTATAAATATTTACTTAAAATTAAGATAGACCGTTCAAATTGTGTACAACTTAACTAGTACTATAAGTAAAGCGCGGGCTGTATAAGGGCGAAATCACCCATGGGTTCGGATTCTGGACCTTTTAGTCGGTGTCAGGGATAACGAACATATATTAAAAATCACGATAACTCAACAACTAATGAGTCTATCTTCATGAAATTTGTGCTGTAGGTTATTGGTGATGAAACTACGGCGGTGATTACGTACGGTGAGGATTGGACAATGGATTCGGAACTGAGAACTTTTTGATCGAATTTAGGCCAAACTAGCGTAATTCCGAAACCAATGAAGATATAACCTCCAAATTTGGTATCAGGGTGTCCCTTCCTATTGCGTAAGTGTCTTTGAAATTTGAGCCCCATTGGACTAGTGGGTCGGGGACCAGCCACTCAGATCCGAGGACCTTAAAGCATATTTTCGAAATTAATAAAAATAGTAACTTGAAACAAATGTAGAAGCTTCAAATTTGGCCCAGGGTGTTCTTTACTATTTTTTCCGTGCCCCCCTAATTTGGGATCATTTGGAGTGATGGTTCAGGACCTCTCTTAGACCCCCAAATGTGTAAAAGCTTATCATCGAAATTAATAAAACTAGTAACTTAAAATTAAGATAGAACGTTCCAATTGTATACAAGGGTTAACTAGTATTGAAAGTATTACGGGACTGCATATCGGCGAAATCGTACCATGGTTTCGGGTTCTGGAACCCTTGACAAGTTCAAGGACTAAAAAACATATATCTTAAAAACACCATAACTCAAAAAATAATGCCGGTATTTTGATGAAATTTAAACTCTTGGTTACTAGTAATGAAAGTACCATGCGAATTGGTTCTGGTCGAGTTTAATTTCAAAGCCAAAGAATATATTTCCTATGTCCTATGTGTCTCCGAAATCTAGACTAAATTGTAGTGGTTCAGCTATGTTCAAAGGTACTTGCTGCATTTATGTAAAATTTATTTGAATATTTAAATGAATTATATGAAAAGTTAAAAAATTGTAATTGTATTTTAGAAGTACATTTATTGCATATTTTGCGTTTATAAGCTTTTCTATTAGGTATATAAACTAACCATTTAAAATAATTGCAATTTTTAAAAATTTGGATTATTAAATATATTATGCTGTGATTATCTTTTTATCACAAAATTTAACAATTAGAATTTTTTCATTTTGTAATTGAATTGGAATAAATATATTTTCATTTATTTCAAGTTTGTTTGTTTTTTAATATTTTTAAATAGATAAATTAGTAAGATTTTGTAATATGTTTTAATAGATAGTGTAATTAGAAAATGTTTTTAGTATTATAAAGTTAATTTGGTTAGCTATGTCTTACGATCAAATTAATAACAGCTTTTATGGTGTTAAAATGACTTATGGATATGTCCTTAAATTTGAACCAAATAGGTGTAGGGTATTTCTAAGTCGGTTGCACCGACTGACTGTTTCTTTACTTGTTTCATTTTTGTTTGTTAAAATTTTAAGGAAACATTTATAAGTGATACAATTGCTAACACTTCGTATGCTACGCCTTCAAAAATTGCCAAACGTGATGACTTTTCCAACTGACATTACGTCAAATTGACAACATGGCGTGTATATAACTTTTGAGCCTTCTAGAATAGCCAATCATTACTTTTGTGATACTCATAGTATGCTACGCCTTCAAGAAGAAGGTGTATAATTTTTTATGATTTTAAATTTAAAACCCTATTTTTATACCCTACACCTATAGAATAGGTAAAGGGTATATTAACTTTGGTATGGTGTTTGTAACCACCTAAAGGAAGCGAGCTAGATAGGGAAAAGTATATATATTTGTGATCAGCGTGACCGCCTTAGTCGATATAGCCATGTCTGTCCGTCCGTCCGTCCGTCCGTAGGCACGATAACTCAAAAAATAATGGAGCTATTTTGATGAAATTTTAACTGTAGGTTACTAGGACTGAAAGTACGGCGGGGATTGCATATGGGCAAAATCGGCCCATGGGTTCGGATTTTGGACCTTTTAATCGATCGAAGGGCTAACGGACATATATAAAAAATCACGATAACTCAACAACTAATGACGCTATCTTCATCAAATTTGTGCTGTAGGTTACTAGTAATGAAACTACTTCGGGGATTGCGTAAGGTCGGGATTGGACCATGGGTTCGGAACCTAGAACTTTTTGATCGAATTTAGGCCAAACGAGCATAATTCCGAAACCAATGAAGATGGACCCTCCAAATTTGGTATCAGGGTGTCCCTTCCTATTTCCTAAGTGTCTTGGGAATTTGGGCCCCATTGGAGTAGTGGGTCGGGGACCAGCCACACATTTCCGAAGACCTTAAAGCATATCTTTAAAATTAATAAAGATAACAACTTGAAAAAATGTAGAAGCTTCCAATTTGCCACAAGGGTGTTCTTTACTATCTCTTGCGTGTTCCCTTAATTTGGGATCAATTGGAGAGGTGGTTCAGTACCGCTCTCAGACCTCCAAAGTTTTAAAAGCTTATAATCGAAATTACTAAAAATAGTAACTTAAAATTAAGATAGACCGTTGAAATTGTGTACAAAGGTTAACTAGTACTATAAGTAAAGCGCGGGCTGTATAAAAGCGAAATTAGCCCATGGGTTCGGATTCTTGACCTTTTAGTCGGTGTCAGGGATAACGAACATATATTAAAAATCACGATAACTCAACAACTAATGAGTCTATCTTCATGAAATTTGTGCTGTAGGTTATTGGTAATGAAACTACGGCGGTGATTACGTACGGTGAGGATTGGACAATGGGTTCGGAACTGAGAACTTTTTGATCGAATTTAGGCCAAACTAGCGTAATTCCGAAAACAATGAAGATATAACCTCCAAATTTGGTATCAGGGTGTCCCTTCCTATTGCGTAAGTGTCTTTGAAATTTGGGCCCCATTGGACTAGTGGGTCGGGGACCAGCCACTCAGATCCGAGGACCTTAAAGCATATTTTAAGATAGTAACTTGAAACAAATGTAGAAGCTTCAAATTTGGCCCAGAGTGTGCTTTACTATTTCTTCCGTGCCCCCCTAATTTGGGATCATTTGGAGTGGTGGTTCAGGATCTCTCTTAGACCCCCAAATGTGTAAAAGCTTATCATCGAAATTAATAAAACTAGTAACTTAAAATTAAGATAGAGCGTTCCAATTGTATACAAGGGTTAACTAGTATTGAAAGTATGACGGGACTGCATATGGGCGAAATCGTACCATGGTTTCGGGTTCTGGAACCCTTGACAAGTTCAAGGACTAAAAAACATATATCTTAAAAACACTATAACTCAAAAAATAATGCCGGTATTTTGATGAAATTTAAACTCTAGGTTACTAGTAATGAAAGTACCATGGGAATTGGTTCTGGTTGAGTTTAATTTCAAAGCCAAAGAATATATTTCCTATGTCCTATGTGTCTCCGAAATCTAGACTAAATTGTAGTGGTTCAGCTATGTTCAAAGGTACTTGCTGCATTTATGTAAAATTTATTTGAATATTTAAATGAATTATATGAAAAGTTCAAAATGTGTAATTGTATTTTAGAAGTACATTTATTGCATATTTTGCGTTTATAAGCTTTTCTATTAGGTATATAAAATAACCATTTAAAATAATTGCAATTTTTAAAAATTTGGATTATTAAATATATTACGCTTTGATTATCTTTTTATCACAAAATTTAATAATTAGAATTTTTTCATTTTGTAATTGAATTGGAATAAATATATTTTCATTTATTTCAAGTTTGTTTGTTTTTTAATATTTTTAAATAGATAAATTAGTAAGAATTTGTAATATTTTTTAATAGATAGTGTAATTAGAAAATGTTTTTAGTATTATAAAGTTAATTTGGTTAGCTATGTCTTACGATCAAATTAATAACAGCTTTTATGATGTTAAAATGACTTATGGATATGTCCTTAAATTTGAACCAAATAGGTGTAGGGTATTTCTAAGTCGGTTGCACCGACTGACTGTTTCTTTACTTGTTTAAGTATTGTTTAGTCTGACAAATGTAGCATGTTAAGTGTTATTATTATTACGAAAATTGGTGTTGTTGTTATATTTTATTAAAGTGTTTATAAAGAAATTTGAGTACATACTTATTATTTTTCAAAATACGTTTCATTTTGTTGATCACCCTGATTTTTGAAGGCATACGATGAGTTAAATGCAGGTGAAAAACAAATATGTTGATTAAACTTATTAATCTGCAAAGTTAAAGGTACATAATAAAAATTTAAGTAGTTCAACCCCCTTTTTATACCTGTATGACTATTAGTCAAAAGGGTATACTAAATTCGCCACTACGTTTGTGACGCAGTGAAAGAGGGAGGCTAGATATACATAGACTCAATAACCGTCATCGCTATTGAAATCCAGTTATTTCGGTCCAGGGGTTCGAGTACCCGTCTTTCAACTTCTTTTTTTATATGAGCATTACTCTACACCTAATGAAGGTAGGTGTCTGAAATTTTGCCAAAAATAGTTCAGTGTAATGGCCAAACTAGCTGCAAAATTTAGTTGGTCTATTGCAGAGGGTTCGAGTAGCCATACAACTCCCTATTTTAAATGAACATTACACTACACCTAATAAAGCTGTATGTTTGAAATTTTGCCAAAAGTAATTAACCGGATGATATAATCATAAAAAAAATCATATACATAGTGTATTCATCGAGAACAAAAAATATTAGTCAATTTTGTTGATTTAAAATCACCCCAATATCGTATTTGAAATCACCCCATTATCGTAAAAAGATGACCGTATTTTTGGTATATATAGTAAAATCAAATTGAGATTATTTCTTTGATTTATTTTTATTTTGTTTGTGTGTCAATCGATGTATGTACAATTGTTTATATTTCCTTATTAAGTTGGCCGACTTCTTTTTAAAAAATTTTATTAAATATTTTTATTGTTGTTTTTTTTTGTATGTTAATCGATGTATGTATGTACATTTGTGTATTTTGTATATATGCATTTCTTTATACAATTTGGAAGATTTCTTTTTTTTAGAATACAGAGAACCTTTGAAAATAAATAATAATTATTCAAGCACTACATGCTATTCTAACAAAAATGTAAGAAATTTTAATGTACTTTTTGAAAATTTTTAAACTGTCTCGTCAGATGAAAAAAGTTGTTTTTGCAGGCATTGTTTGAAAAGTTGTTAATTATTAGAGGAGCGCAGATTTTAATTTAAAAAAGTATTCGACAGTTCTTAAAAGGTTAGCTTTCTTAAAGAAACAAAATTTAATTTAACAAAAAACATTATTTACTTAAAAAATCAAAATAAAAAGTTAAGGCAAAAATTAAAAAAAGAAAAAGAGAATTTATCTTTATGTAGCATTATTAAAAGGCAGTTTCAATTACGTAACGAAGCCAAACAATTTTTAAAAATGAATTTTAAAAATGTTAGTAAATGGTCCGAAGATGAAAAAAACGTAGCAATAAATATTCATTTTAATTTAGCTTAATTTGCTTTATTTAATTTAATCCATTTTAGTTCCCTTAATAGATGGATCCCCATCAAACATTTAAATATTGGTCTTAACGACAAAAAAAAAATGAGTAAGACATTTTATTCTCAGAAAAATATTTAATTGAAAGGGAAGCTGTATTGGTATTTGATGAAATAGCCATTATAAAGGACCTATACTTTAATAGTGCACTGGATGAAATTAGTGGTTTTTCTGATTATGGTTCTGGCAGAACAAAATACATCGCAAAATACATACGAATGGAATATGAATTTGAGAGCTTATTTATATACTTTTCCATAATATATTTCACCCAGTTTTTTCCGTTTTAGAATTCTAAATTAAATAATAAAACAAATTTTCAATTTGCAAGTAAAAAAATATAAAGTAAAAAAAAGAAATTTCATTCTTCTTTTTCTATCAATAATATTTTCTTATTTTATAATCAAAATATACACAAACTGCGTACATACATGATACAGCGATTGATATGATATACATACAAAAAAAAAAAAAAGAAAAAAAATATATACAAATGTACACACATCGGTTGACATACAAACAAAAAAATAAAAAAAACTAAAAATTAAAATAAAAATAAACTAAAATACGATAAAGTTGATTTTACGAAATAAAAAAACTTGTCTAACTTTTTTGTTCTACGTGAATACTCTATGTATAAACATTGATTAAGAATTATATATAGATAAACATTTTCATGTTAAAAATTTACATGAAATTTTATTCGCATATTTTTTCAAATTCTATCAAAACTGTTCACATATTTTAAATGTATTGTAACTATTTCTATTTTATACCTTTTATTTTTATTCTCTCAATTTATACCAATTAAATTTGTAGACCATTTTTCACTCTACATGGTACATATAACACGATTCATGAATATGATAGCAAAAAAAAGAAAAAAATCACAAGAATAGGAAAAAAAAACAATTCTTTTCATTCTTAATTCATAGTTAATTTTTTCGAATTGATTTCTTTTTTTCAAAAAAGTGATTTAATTTTTTATGTAGTTGCGTACATAGCTATATAGATATGCATGCATAATGTAGATCGCAAACATAATACCTTAACAAAAAAACAGTAGACCTAAAATAAATTTCGTTTTAATTCCTAGTACCTAATTATAATACCTCTTCTTAAAAACAGACGTTAGAGCATTAAATGTTGGGAACATTTAATGCTCTAAGTAAGCCATGCAGATTTCCTTTCTTTTTAGCACATTTTCAAAAATTTTTGTAAAAATGTGCCTATATAGCTTCACTCTGTCCGTCCGTCCGTCCGTCCGTATGTTTACAAAAACTTTTACACCGTTTGAAATAGAGAAAAGAAATTTTAACCATGGGTAGTTTTTGCAAAAAAAATAATTTCGTAGAAGAATTTTTTTCTGTAGCCCCACAAGAATTTTTGGCCAGACATATCTTCTGAACGGTTCAAGCTAGGGTTTTGAAATTTTGGGAGAAGTTAGATATTCAGAAATTAGTAGGAGTCGGTTAACAAAATTTTTTTGTCAAGCCCCATGTTTAGGAGCTATAAGGACTCGAAAATTGAAATTTAGCTATTTTTAAACACCTGTAACTTTAATACCTGTCCATTTTTTTTTTTTATTAAAATACAAAATTTAAAGGTCCAACATTATGTTTTAACATATGTTAAAGGTTTTCCTTAAATTTAAAAGGGGTTCCTTAAATTGAAGAAAGTGTCTCTCAGCTTTACCCATTTTTGCTTAGATAATAAAATTCTAAGTAAAATTCCAAATTTTTGTGTAATTCACAATTTAATTCCTAGAACCTAAAAAATTAGAGGATGAGGGGGAGGGGAGTTGAAGTTAGATTCTTGAGAAATTTGGCAACCTTCCCCATTAAAGGGCTATAACAACTTTTAAACAAAAGTGATAGCAGTAAAAGTGTTAGCAGTAAATTTTATAAGTCAGTAGTAACTATTTCCAAGTAAATATTTCCAAAGTTAAACTCAGCATGTAATACAATATAATTTTGAAAATGTGCTTTTTTAAAAACCCTTGGTTTTTTTCCATCACTTGTTTATTAGGCAAACAATAAAAATACCTGTCTATGTTTCTATTTAAATTAGAAACACAATTCTTCACCATACATGTTAAGTATTAATAAGATTTTGATAATTAAGATAATTTAGAAATTTCAGTTAGAACAAAATTACAATTGATATAAATTCAACAAAAAACCTCTAAAGATTAAAGAATTTAGAAATAGAAATTTGAATACATACATACTCGGAAAACTGGAAAATACATAAACATTTCATAAAATTTCATACATTCCATCCACAACTATGAACTTTGCAAGTTTTAGAAAAATGTATTTATTTTAACAAAAATGAAAAAATCAGAACAAAAATTTTTTTGTTACAATTAAAACCTCATAAGAAATTGAAAATAAAATATTTGGTCACCTTCAAATATTTATAAAGGTTAATTGTTATTGAGATTATAAAGTTAGATTTTAAAATAATTATTTTAGAACATTTATATGCATACATATCTATATAGGTACGTACGCATGTACATATAAAATTAAATAATTTTTTAGAAAAAAAGAAATCAATTCGAAAAAATTAACTATGAATTTATGAATGAAAAAATCATTTTTTATACCAGTATGACTATTTGTCAAAAGGGTATACTAAATTTGCCATTACGTTTGTGACGCAGAGATGAAGGGGTGGTAGATATAGACTCAAGTGTATGGATTGGATCAGAATTGAAAAATAAATCGATTTAGCTATGTATGTCTGTTTTTTTATATGAGCATTACTCTGTACTTATTAAAGATGGGTATCTGAAATTTTGCTAACAGTAGTTTAGTGTAATGGCCAATGTTACTGAAAAATTTTGTTGGTCTACTACAGAGGGTCCGAGTAGCTGCCATACAACTCCTTCTTTTATATGAGCATTACACTACACCTAATAAAGCTGTATGTGTGAAATTTTGACAAAAGTAAGTAACCGGATGATAGAATGCTAATATTACGGTCATACGAGTATCCCAGAGTTGACACAGTCTACTCACTACACTCTTCAACGTTTTTTTTCTTATTCTATTTTTTTCTTTTAGTATCATATTCTTGAATCATGTTACATGTACTATGTGGAGTGAAAAATGGTCTACAAATTTAATTGGTATAAATTGAGAGAATAAAAATAAAGGGTATAAAATAGAAATAGTTACAATACATTTAAAATATGTGAACAGTTTTGAGAGAATTTGAAAAAATATGCGAATAAAATTTCATACAAATTTTTAACATGAAAATGTTTATCTATATATAATTCTTAATCAATGGTATAAGTTTAAAAATGTTCTTCTCCAAGTCACCCAAAGAAATATTTATTTTTAAAATATAATATAAAAGATTTTATATTTAAAAAAATTAGAACACTTTTTATTTCTTTTTTTAAAACAACTTTATTAATCGAAGTTTTTTTTTTTTTTTTTTTTTTTTTTACACGCTAACTAAACGCTAGGAACGGATTCCTGTATACATATATGTAGGTTTAGTTTGGAAGGGGAGGAAAATAGGATATTAAAGGGGAATTAGGTGGTAGGTTGGAAATGAATCTAAAAAGATTCGTTTTGAATTTTTGCAAGTTGTAGTATGGAACGTTATTAACAGAGGGGAACACATTAGATGGAAGCATGTTCCACATCTTAGCAGTCCTCACAACAAATGAGTTTCCATAACCAGTTTTGAACCATCTTGGGATTTCCACAGTGTAGAAATGAGCACTTACTGCTCCTCTGGTGTTACGTTGGAATTGTTTAAGAGGAGGCATAATTGATTTTAGTTCAATAGAGCAAGTGTCATTACCTACAAGATATCTATAAAACAGAGAAATCGCTCCAATATTTCGACGAGAGTTAAGTGGAGTAAGTGTTACTTGCTCGACAGGGTCGCCTATAAGGCGTAAGGCGCGATTTTGGATTTTGTCGAGGTAACTCAAGGAAGTTTGGGATGCGCCAGCCCAAATGTGAGAGTTATACTCCATTTTAGGTCGAATATAGGCTTTATAGATATTGGACAGATCCTTAGGAGAGAAATATGTTTTGCAACGAGACAGAAAACCCAAGCACTTGGCAGCATTCTTAGCTATATCAAAAATATGCTCATTCCACAGCATTTTTTGATTTAGCTGCAACCCTAAAATGCTTAGATTTTCTGATCGTTCAATATTTTCTCCTTGGAATCGCAGAATTGGGTTGAACTGATTTCTTTTGCAGGAAATCAGACAGCTTTGAGTTTTTGAGGTATTAAACTCAACTCTATTACTTTTACCCCAATCAGCTATCTTAGCTAAGTCATGGTTAAGTAAACTAACCATGATATTTCTTTTCGAGCTGATTGCGGTAGGTGTGACGTTAGATTTTTTAAGGAAATCGTAGGACGCCACTAGAGTGCTGTCGTCGGCGAAGCTATGGATTGGATTGAGGGTAGAGGAGAGTAAGTCGTTGATAAAAATCAAAAAAAGAGTTGGTGATAAGGCGGAGCCTTGTGGAACGCCAGCGTTAATTTCAAAGGTGTCAGACATAAAACTGTCGACAAGGACACGAATACGACGATTCGAAAGAAAATTCTCAATCCAATTGCAGAAAGGGTTACCAAGACCAATAGCTCGGCATTTGTTCAAAAGAGCAGAATGCCATACTCGATCAAAGGCTTTTGAGATATCAAGAGCAACAACCTCAGATTCACCGGAACAGTGAATACTGGTGTTGAGCTTTTCGCTGAGGTATGTTAAAAGATCACCTGTTGATCTTTGGCTTCTAAAGCCATATTGCCTATCATGCAAAATACCTCTGCAGTCAAGATATCTCATCAACCGTTTGTTGACGAGAATTTCCATAACTTTGGAAATGACCGAAATAATGGCTATTGGCCGGTAATTGGAGGGGTCGCTTTTGTCACCTTTTTTGGGGATAGGAGAAACATGAGCAATTTTCCATTGACTGGGATATCTACCAGTCGAAAATGATAATGAAAAAAGATTGCGCAGAGGTTTCGAAATGGGAGAGGCAATATGTTTAAGAACCATCGCAGGAATTCCATCAGGACCAGTGGACTTTCTAACATTCAGATTTTCGAGCACTTTCACTACAGTACGTGTTCTAAAGTACACCCTTTGAAGAATTTTAACCTTAGTAGGATCAACAGAGGGTAGTACTGGTGGAGGTTGTACTGTAGGAGGGAGCGTAGAATTTGCTGCAAAAGATTTTGCAAACAAATTGGCTTTAGCAACTGAATCTGATATGATAGAATTATTGTTATCAATCAGCGGCGGAAAGGAAGATTCGCAAAAGTTATTCTTTACACTCTTTGCAAAGGTCCAAAAAGAACGATTGCAGTGAGGTAGATTAATTATTTTACGTTTTAGTCTTTGGTTGTAAAGAAACTTTTGCTGA
Organism: Dolichopus griseipennis; assembly: GCA_963082915.1. NCBI lineage: Eukaryota > Metazoa > Arthropoda > Insecta > Diptera > Dolichopodidae > Dolichopus > Dolichopus griseipennis. The sequence continues at coordinate 44,026,963 of OY720444.1, read as the reverse complement.
TTGATAATTCTTTTGCAATTGTTCCTGGCGACTTTATAGCTCGCAAATGAAGACTCAGACGCATTCTGCTTGAACATTTTGAACTGCTCTTCTTTGGATTGAATTGCTTTCCTGCAGATGTCATTAAACCAAGATTTGGAGTTGGTTTTTACCGATTTATAAGAGCTAGGAATGAAAAGTTTCATACCTAGCATAATTGTTTTACTAATGGCATCAGCAGCAAAGTCAACGTTTCTATGACGGAAACACATTGACCAATCGAAATCTCCCAAAAAACTATTCAGACCTACCCAGTCGGCCCGGTTATAGTGCCAGACTAGCCTCTTAGGAATAGGGTTTCGGTTGGCCGATGAATCCATTGAAAAGCTGGATTTAACAAGACAATGGTCGGAGCCTCCAATTGGTGAGCTAACAGAAATATTGTATTTTTCTGGGCTTGAAGTCAGGAACAAGTCCAAAAGATGTGCGTTTTGATTGTCTCGGTCCGGAATTCGAGTTGGGCTCTTTACAAGTTGTGAAAGTTGGAATAAGTTTGAAAATAGTTCAACCTGTTTACCTTCCGGGCTATTGTGACTTGAAAAATGGAGCCAGTTTTTGTTGTGGACATTGAAATCACCCGCGACAGCTATCTCACATTCGGGATTCTTTTCCAGAATTTTATTGATAGTGTCGGATAATTCTTCAATGGCCCCAGCAGTTTCCAGCTCACTGGCTTGGGGAGATCTGTATAAAAAACAGAAAAATATTGTAGCATTTTTAACACGGAGTTTAACCCAGAGATAATGAAAAATCGGGTTGGAGCTCTTAAGATCATTAAGATTTTGAATTAAAAATTTACAATCTGAATTTTACATTGACTCAAACATATGTTGATTACGCGTGATTTATGTTGGAAAATAATGTTGAACTAATTTCACAGCACAGGTTAATTTACTGATTCGACAGGTAAATGTTTTAATAAAAAAATTTATAAAATTAAATTTATGAAATTGTAATATGATGCGTTTGAATTTGGATTTATAATTTTAGCTGTTGTTAACTTTATGATATAATGTTTATAATACGTACTTTTTTGTATCGCAGAGTTGATATTGTCTACTCTCCTACACTCTTCCTCGTTTTATTTAATTTTACTTAATTAAATTCTTCTAAAATTCTGTATTAACTTTTTTTCATATTCGAAAGAATCATACAAATAAAAAAAAGTCATTCATTTATGTTTACAAATTTTTACAACAAAAAAACCTCAAAAGTAAAAAAAAAATTTTAATGTCCATACTAACTTTACAAAAATGATATCACCTCAAAAAAAAGTCTTCATGAACAGCCAGACGTGATAGTTTTTTTTTTTAGAGGAGTCGCGCTGTGAAGCGCTTCGCATGAGGTAATGGGCCTTCAGAAATACGGTTGTGTGTTTTCACTTGGTCTGAACGTATGTCACGGAATACATACCTATAATAACCGATTTTAAAAATATTTAAAATTTCAGTTCTTTCCACAAATAGAATAACAAATAAAAGCATTATTTAAAAATGATACAGATGACAATCATAGATTATTATTTGATAATACAAAATAAAGTAAAGAAACAGTTGAACCTAATTTGTTCAAATTTAATTTTAAGTCCATAAGTAATTTTAAACCCATAATAGCTTTTATTAGTTTGATCATAAGACATAGCTAACGAAATTAATCTTATAATACTAAAAACAGTTTCTAATTAATTTATTCTTATTAGTGATTAGATTTTATTTATTATTAGTGATTAAAGTGGTTAGAGTGCCGACCTTTTCCATTGATAGTGAAAAAACTTTTCTGGATTTCGACTTATTGAATTAATGGCTTAATCAATAATTATATATCTCTAATAAAAATTTCAGAAATATGCAAAATAAATAAACAAATGCAAAATATAAACAAATAATTTATTTGAATAATATAACTCACAGATATGGAATACCATAAAACTCCAAAAAGTGGATTTCAATTTCCTCTTTTCTGCAGAAATCTTTCAAATTAAGACTGTCGAATTTGTTATCTAAAATAAACTTTTTCGGCTTCCCGAATAGAGAGTTTCTCATTCTGAAACCTTGAATTATAGTTAAGCTGTTTCTGTCGTTTAGTTTAGAGATTTATAGGTGTTTTGTAAACTTGTATATTGCAGTAAGGAAAATTTCTTTTTTTAAATAAAAAACGTTAGCATGAATAATTTGATTTGGTTCATAACAATTTCAGTAATCTGATATTTGTATTGTATTCGGCTGTCGTTTTTAGCTAAGTTACATACAGAACAATTGTTTATATATTTGTAGATAATATACTTTCGTTTGGGAAAATAATAAGTTTCTTTTATGTCACAAAAGTTTTATAAGATACTGCGGTGATTTATTTTTTCGTGGACTTCTTGATAATTTCTAATAAGTTTTCTTCTGTTTCAATATCTTTCGCTACTTTTGTGCATTTTACGTATTGTACTCTAGGATCGTTTCTAAATAGTTGGATTAATTTATTTTGCAAGATGTTGTATTCGTTATCGCTTAAATATGAGTAAACAGCGTTGGTGCCTTTTTTAACTAACTTTCGTTAAATATGTTTCATTTTTTAGATCTTCTCTTGAGATAAAAATTTGCCTGTATTTTTTATATTTCATTATTAATTCGTTAGATTTTTTTTCTACGAGATATATTTGTGTTAGATATTTATTGATAATGTTCTCTACAATCGGAATGTGGTCGTCTAGATCTTCGAGACCACTATGAATTGTAACTTGAGTACTTTCATTTTCATTATTTTCTATTTCTATATTATTTATTTCGTTAGTTGTGTTGTCGATTCTACTGAGAAAATCGGCAACTTTAATCTACATTAAAATTGAACTCGTTTAGTTTGATCCTACACCTTTGGAGCTTTAAATTTGGCTCTTTAAGGTTGTATATGAACCAAAGGTCTATGAACTGTTTTGCTAGAAAATTTAGTACCATAAAGATAGGGTCGAAAATACTTTGTTGACCAAATAATAGCCAATAGTTTTTTTTTCTGTTGTGCTATATCGAATTTCGCGGTCATTTAATGTCCAACTTGCAAATGAGATTGGATGTCCATCTTGATACAGGACAGCACCAATCGCATTTTGACTAGCGTCGGTTGTCAGTGTAATTTGTTTTTTGAAATTTGGGTACTATAAAATAGGGTCTTTGATAATCATTTCTTTTAATTTGTCGAATGCTTCATAGCATTTTGAATTATTTTGTTACATTTCTTTAAACTATTACCGTAAGCTATAAACTTACGGTAATAGCTCCGAATGGCATTCTGACATATTCGTAGTTTCCTTAGGGAGTGGAGAAGGCTGTCTTGGCTTGATCTTTCTCATCCACTAGGATTTTATAAAATCACTTAGCCAAGTCCAGTTTAGTGTAGTATTGGGTCCGACCCAATTTATCAAACAATGAGTCAATGGTAAGTCTGGGAAATTTGCCATCTACAGTAATGTCACTGAGTTTTCTGTAGTCGACCACAATTCCCCACTTCTGTTTGCCGAAATGACATTCTTTTTTGAGAACCACCCATATGGGTGAGTTGTACGGAGAATTACTATATTTAATTATTCCCTCATTCAACATTTCAGCTACCTGCCTCTCTACTTCCTCCTCGTGTACTTTTGGGAATCTATATATTTTAGTAAATAGGTCTGCTATGAGTCGTAATTATTTGGTGTTTAACATATTTTATGCTAGTTAGGAGTTGACCTTCTTGATAGAAGAGGTCTTTATTTTTATAAATTAAATTTTTTGTAACGTCTAGTTCTTCCCTATTTAAATGCTTAGTATTAATAAAGCCTAATAGATTTTTTGAAGTTAGATTTATTGAGTATAAATTGTGAATTTTCTTGAACGGACATATATTTATAAATTTTGTTTTTTTTTTCCATTATTTCCATTGTAATATTTTCAAAATCTAATTTTGCACCGGTTGACCTTAATACATTTTAGCCTAAAATTGCTTGAAAATTATTATGGTTTAGGTTTAATATTTCCACACCATGTCAGCTTCATGGCTAAACTCTCTGGAACTTCAGTTATAATTTCTTCTTATTATTTTAGTAGTTAAAACTTCAATAGGTGGATTTAATTTTTTTTTTTTTATAATATTAGGAAATAAGTTAGAATTAATTATAGAAATTGTGGCTCCTGTATCTATTAAACTTTTCTGCTGACCTGACTAAACATTTTGTTCGGTACTATCACTCTTTCTACCTTCAGACCGCTCCACAGGTTCTTGGGACTGATTGTTATTATAATTGGTCCTTCTTGAATGTTGACCACTATTATTATTATTCTTATGGTTATAATTATTATTACGATTGCTATTTTTACTTTGTTGTTATTTTGATGATTATTATAATTTCTAAGATTAAAATTATTTTGTCTTCTACATACGGAACTATTATTATTATGATTATAATTACCGCGGGAAAAATTGTTATTGCTATTTAAAATATAAGCATAGGATAAAATATAATTACTATTGAAATTTGAAAAATTATTACTACAATTTCTTCGGTTATACTTATTAGTAGTAGAATTAAAATTTTTATTTTTATTATAATTGTTAATTTTATTAATTGGATTTGAGATATTAATACCCGTTTGAATGAGCTCGTCATAAACTTCTTCTAAACTTTCTATTCCTTTAATCCGCAGAAACACGCTATCTCCGCGGGGCAGTTTGTTGAGAAATTTCTGAAGAATACTTTTTTCATTATTATTTGTGCTAAATTCTGTAGGACTATTTTCGTCCAATTTATATTTCAGATTAAATTTATCTAAGATTTCTACTAGTGATTGACTTACGTTTTGATAATTTACTGCATCTTTAACTTCAAGTAACACTTGTTTATTCCGAATGATTTGATTAATTGTTGTTTCATATTTTGCCAATTAGTGTTATTCAGTCTTCGTATTGCTATGATAGCTTTTCCTTAGATTTTTGATAATAAAATGTTGGTTAAATAGGTTGTTAGCCCTATAATGGTTTCAACTTCCTTGATGTAATATTGTAATTATTAGATGCCATCGCCGGTAAATGTACTGATCTTGCTTCGGTGATTAGATCCCTAAAAGTAATTGCGTCAATTGACATATTAAAATTTTTTTGAATATCAGTTAAAGTTTTAATGAGAAGTCCATAAGTCGATATTACTGCGATACAGGAAATACGTTGGAAAGGAACCGGTACACTAAAAAAGCGAAAATGCGACATTTACTACAGCTGCCATGAAAAGCACCACATATTAGGATGCGGTTTTGTAGTGGGAGAAAGGTTGAGGTCGTTGGTCATTGACTTTACACCTGTCAATGAACGACTTGCAACCATCCGCATCAAAGGCAGATTTTACAACATCTCCATAATATGTGCGCATGCTCCTACCGACGAAGCAGAGGATGCAGACAAGGAAGAATATTACGATACCCTTGAGCGAACATACGCAGCCTGCCCCGAACACGATGCCAAGATTGTAATCGGAGATTTTAATGCTAAAGTCGGTAGAGAAGCAATACATGGAAAAACAATTGGTAATCATAGTCTCCACAACACCACCACAGACAATGGTTACCGATTAGTTAATTTTGCAGCTGCGCGTAACATGGTTATAAGTAGCACCAAATTTCCACATAAGAACATCCACAAAATAACCTGGCTATCCCCTGATGGTCGTACATCTAATCAGATTGACCATCTATTGATTGACGCACGACACTCAACATCCGTGCTAGATGTACGAACCTTCAGAGGGGCTTACATCGACTCTGATCATTATCTTATAGCAGCACAATTCAGAGCACGAATATCTAATGTGAGGAAGCTGCAGAACACACGATCACAAAAATTCCACATTAGAAGCCTACAATCGCCTGATATAGCAAGAGAATACAGCCAACAAATTAGCTCTAGACTCCAATCGGCACCTCCTTTAAATAATCCATCCATCGATGAACAATGGCAACATTGTTCTAACATTATCAAGGAGGTGGCTTCAAATACCATAGGTTTCGAACCAACACCTTCCAGAAACCCTTGGTATGATGAAGAATGCTCAATTAAAACAGCACTAAAAAATGTAGCATACCGCAAGACCCTGCAGAGGAAAACCAGAGCGGCGCAGGAGGAGTACAGAGCTAAAAGACGAGATGAAAAGTACACCATTAGGCGAAAAAAAAGGGTTTATGAAAAATCTCGTCTTGTGGACATAGAAAAATGCGGAGACAGAGGCGAAGTACGTAAGTTCTACAAACAAGCCAAGCAGTTGGCAGCTGGCTACAAACAACGTACACACGCGCTTAAAGACAGCATGGGAAATTTGGTAACCGATACGCGAGAGATATTGAAGACATGGAAACAACATTTCGAACAGTTGTTAAATGATGTGCATACAGAACACCAGAATAATGCACCAGTCACAATGATCAACGATGACGAAACAGTACCACCGAGCCTAATGGAAGTTGATCAAGCCATTCAGAAACTGAAAAATAACAAAGCTGCTGGTTCAGATGGAATCCCAGCTGAGTTATTTAAGGTAGCAGGAGAAGATTTGGTTAGGAGCATGCACCAAATCATCACCAGAGTCTGGATGGAAGAATGCATGCCCGATGACTGGAACATTAGCACCATATGCCCCATCCACAAAAAGGGCGATGCCATGTCATGTGCCAACTATAGAGGAATATCTCTATTGAATGTCGCGTACAAGATCCTTTCCAACGTAATATGCGAACGACTGAAACCACATTGCAATAACATCATAGGCAACTACCAATGTGGTTTCCGTCCTGGTAAGTCTACCATCGACCAAATCTTCGCATTGAGGCAAATCCTGGAGAAGACCCATGAATTTCAAATCGATACACACCATCTTTTTATCGATTTTAAGGCAGCCTACGACAGTATCTATCGCCGGGAACTGTACATTGCAATGTCGGAATATAGCATACCATCCAAGCTTATCCGACTTTGCCAAGTAACATTGGAGAACACTAAATGTGCAGTTGCTATTGGAGGAGGAAATATGTCGGAGCTCTTTCGCACATGCACCGGCTTCCGTCAAGGTGATGCACTGTCGTGCGACTTCTTCAATTTAGTGCTCGAACAGATTATACGCCGCTCTGGTGTCAACACCGAAGGAACAATCTTCAGAAAATCTGTTCAGCTATTAGGCTTCGCGGACGACGTCGACATAATAACAACATCACAACGAGCCGTCATCGAAGCCTTCGTCCGTATTGAAGAAGAAGCAAAGAAAATGGGTCTTCTAGTGAACGAGAACAAAACGAAGTATATGTTATCAACAAATAAAGAGGCCAGAATACATCGAGCAGGTCCAAACATCACTGTTGGTACATATAACTTTGAGGTAGTTAAGGAGTTTGTCTACCTAGGTACAAATGTAAACTCCGCAAATGACATCAATGTGGAGATCCGACGAAGAATAAACCTAGCAAACCGCTGCTACTTCGGTTTGTCAAAACAACTGGGTTCAAAACTCCTCTCGTGCAGTTCCAAAGTGCAACTGTACAAAACGCTCATACTTCCGGTGCTACTATATAGAGCAGAATGCTGGACATTGCCCAGAGCAAGTGAGCAAGCACTTGGAACTTTCGAGCGAAAGATTCTTCGTCGAGTGTTCGGTCCTTACTGCGACGATGGGACCTGGAGAAGAAGATACAATGCCGAGATCTATCAGCTGTACGATGACGTAGACCTAGTTCAAAAAATTAAGATCAAAAGGCTGCAATGGCTAGGCCACATTGAGCGAATGGACAACAATGCTCCAGCTAAAAAGATACTCGAAGCCAGGCCAGAGGGAACACGTCGCAGAGGTCGCCCAAACCTTCGTTGGAGAGACGAGATTTCGACAGACATCAGAAGGCTCCAAATCTCCAACTGGAGAGAATCTGCTCGGGACCGAACGAGGTGGAGAGGAACGCTACGTCAGACCCAGGACCTTCATGGTCTGTAGCGCCAACTACCTAACCATAAGTCATTTTAAAACCACAAAAGCTGTTATTAGTTTGATCGTAAGACGTAGCTAACCAAATTAACTTTATAATACTAAAAACATTTTCTAATTACTTTTTTAATTTATTTACAAATTCTTACCAATTTATCTATTTAAAAATATTAAAAAACAAAAAAACTTGAAATAAATGAAAATATATTTATTTAAATTCAATTACTAAAGTGAAAAAATTTTAATTATTAAATTTTTTGATAAAAAGCTAATCCAAGCATAATATATTTAATAATTAAAATTTTTCAAAATTGCAATTATTTTAAATTGATAGTTTATGTACCTATTAGAAAAGCTTATAAAAGCAAAATATGCAATAAATGTATTTCTAAAATATAATTACAAATTTAGAACTTTTCATATAGTTCATTTAAATATAACAATAAATTTTACATAAATGCAGCAAGTACCTTTGAATATAGCTTAAGTATTGTACACGATGTCTTAATTATATATCACCTATGGTTTTTAAATTATAAAATATTATACTAAATATGTTTTATGGTAAAATTCTTAGCCTTTTAAAAATATAAAAGTGTTAAATAAAAACGGAAATAGGAAAGAACCTCGTGTATCAAATTTAAAGTTTCTATCTTCATGAATTTCGAATATAAGCTTTTTAATTTTGGAATTACTTACGAGGCACCTGAACCAATACTACAATTAAGTCTAAATTTCGGGGACACATAGGAAATAGGAAATATATTCTTTGGCTTTGTAATTATCTCGTTTGGCCTCAGACCGATCAAAAGCTTCTAGAATCCGAACTCATTGTCCGAACTCGACCAGAACCAATTCCCACGATTCTTTCATTACTAGTAACCTAGAGTTTAAATTTCTATCTTAATTTTAAGTTACTATTTTCATCAATTTCGATGATAAGCTTTTAAACCTTGGGGGGGGGGGTCTAAGAGAGGTACTGAACCACCACTCTGATTGATCCAAAATTAGAGGAACTGCACAGAAAATAGTAAAAAGGACCCATGTGCCAAATTTGTAACTTCTAAATTTGTTTGAAGTTACTATCTTTATTAATTTCGAAAACATGCTTTAAGGTCTTCGGAACTGTGTGGTTGGTCCTCAACCCACTAGTCTAATTGGTCCCAAATTTCAAAGACACTTAGGAAATAGAAAGAGACACCCTGATACCAAATTTGAAGGTTCTATCTTCATTGGTTTTGAAATTATCCTTGTTTGGCCCAAATTCGATCAAAAAGTTCTAAGTTTCAAACTAATTGTTCATTCCCCTCCGTAACGACCTACGCAATCACCGCCGTAGTTTCATTACCAGTACCCTACAACACAAATTTTATAAAGATAGCGTCATTAGCTGTTGAGTTATCGTGATTTATTATATATGTTCGTTAGCCCTTAGAAACGATTAAAAGGTCCCGAATCCGAACCCTTGGGCCGATTTCGTCCATATACAGTCCGCGCTGTACTTTAACTACTAGTTAATCCTTGTACACAAGTGGAACGTTCTATATTAATTTTAAGTTACTATTTTTAGTAATTTCGATTATCTTTTAAACCTTCGGAGGTCTAAGAGGGTTACTGAACCACCACTCCTATAGATCCTAAATTACGGGGACACACAAGAAATAGTAAAGAACAACATTGTCCCAAATTTGAAGCTTCTACGTATTTTCAAGTTGCTATCTTTATTAATTTTAAAGATACGCTTTAAGGTCTTTAGAAATGTGTGGCTGGTCAGAGGTGTGTGGCAGTTTGGCCTAAATTCGATCAAAAAGTTCTAGGTTCCGAACCCATGGTCCAATCTCGATTGTACGCAAACTCCACCTTAGTCTCATTACCAGTAACCTACAGCACAAATTTGATGAAGATAGCGTCATTAGTTGTTGAGTTATCATGATTTTTCATATATGTTCGTCAGCCCTTGGACCGATTAAAAGGTCCAGAACCCGAACCCATGAACCGATTTCGCCCATTGGCAATCCCCGGCGAAATTTCAGTCCTAGTAACCTACAGTTAAAATTTCATCAAGGTAACTCCATTATTTTTTGAGTTATCGTGCCTACGGACGGACGGACGAACGGACGGACATGGCTATATCGACTTAGGAGGTCACGCTGATCACAAATATATATACTTTTCCATATCTAGCTCGCTTCCTTTAGGTGGTTACAAACACCATACTAAATTTAATATATCCCTTTACCTATTCTATAGGTGTAGGTATTTTATAGATGTTTGTATTTTTATGTTGTTTAATTTTATGAGAGAGGAGGTTGATGGTAAGTTTGTAACTTATATGCCACCTGGGCAAGGCAAGGGAAAATATTTAGGCAAATGAGGTATATCCCAAGTAAACAATCAAGATACCGGCATAATTAATTTCCGGGAAAAGTTTCACAAGTTCAATTCACAAGTATTTTGCTAAATAAATCGATAACTTTATCATTGAAATTCGAGTTTTTAAAATAAATTATTTTTCTATTGATAGGACTGCTAAAGAATTTAAACGATTTTATTCCATTAAACTTGATTTATACGTTTTAATATTTTTAAATGTACTAAAGCAGCTTTCCGATTCTGCACTTGTTATATCCATAACACGTAGACAAATATTGAGAGAGTAACCATAATCCTTGACAAAAAGATGTTCTCTAAACATATTTGCGTATAATAATAATAATCTAAAAAGCAACTTCAAATTATAATTTTATTTAAACAAGTATTTTGCTAATTAAATCGATAACTTTATCGTTGAAATTCGGAGTTTTTAAAATAATGAATTTAAACGATTTTATCACTGCACTTGTTATAGGAATAGCTAAAACTGATCAAACTCTAAGTTGGTCTGATCAAACTCTAAGTTGTTATCTAATATAAATTTATATAAATCTGAAACGGAATTTCATTTTTGAAACAATTCACTGTTATAATATATAATAAGTAGTTCGCATTTTAAAAGTTCAAAATTAAGAATTGTGTAATAATTAAAAATTTTTTGGATTAACAATTTTAAAAGCGAAAATTAAATCATAATATTTATATATTTCATAATAACCATACCCTTCATGGTTATCCTTCATTCATTGAATCAGTTGTAATTTTTGCTTTACTGAAAATATATAAGTTTTAAAAAAATTTATATTACTATAAATTTATATTATTTCGAACAAAGCAAAAGAAAACACATGTTTTGGTCCAAATGCAAATATCAATTTTACCTAAGATTCAGTAGAACAAATTGAATCCACAATATTACATAATTCTTCTTCTATATTTTTATTTTAGCTATTTGCACACATTTAGAAATGTTTAATATTTATTATTCGCGTTAAGTTGTATGTATTATATTATTATGTTAAAGTATGCAATGTAATGTGCATGCCATATATTCAGTTTAATTTTTTGAATCTATGTATGAAGTATTAACTATGAAGAAAGTATGAACCTACAACAAAATTTGATTTTTATATTCTCTTCGGCGAATTCGATATTTTTTTTTTCAACGAGGATTCAATTTTATGTTTTGAATCTAAGGAAAAAAGAAGAATAGGTACCTATTTTGACTATTGAGTATTGTATTTTATAAAAACATAAATAAAAAAAAAGATTATTTTTACTTATAATTTCATAATAGAATACATAGTATACCAATAGCCATACTATGACTTATAGAGATACCTATATTGAATATGATTTTTTTGTTGTATTATATTATTCATATATGAATAAAAAATTACATTTCTCCTAATAAGAAATGACAGCAATCAAGAAAGATTCAATTGTATATTTTGAATCTAGGCAAACTTCTTTTAATAAGTATCAAAATAACAAAAATAAAAATAGCAAAACAAAATACTGAAAAATACGAACAAAACTGAAAAACAATTCAAAATTATAATTTTTTAACTAATTTTAAACAATTTTTTTTTTAATCCAATTTTTTCTATGGATTCGTAATTTAAAAAGTACGAGTATATAGTTGCTTTTAATTTGCAATTCCAACTTGTTGCCATTACAACAAGTGTATATCTATGAGTTTAATGTTTTTGTAGCTTTGGTTTTTTTTTATTTAGACTTTAGTAGAGTTTGATACTTTTAAACAATTTCATATAAAAAATTTCCAATTAGTTACTTTAATTCATTAAAAGATAATTTTCTTTCAATTTTCGATTTTAGTTCTTTAAGAAATGATTTAGTTTTAGTTTATAGGATACAAGATTTCCCAAAATTTCAAAATATTGCAGATTTTATAATACAATGTAAACAAAATGACTTGGTGGATAATATAATAGAAGCATTCAAACTTGCATTAATAATAGAAGCTATTCCAGCTTCTTCTACGTCAGCAGTAAGATCTTTTTCAAGTTTAAAAAATATAAAAACTTAGACAGAATGTCTAGTTTGTCATTAGTTTATATTGAAAAAAAATATTGCAAGAACTCATACTTTTTATGAAGATGTAATAAATATTAGAAAGAAGGAAAGAAAAATAGAATTAAAAAATAAGTCTTAAAACAATTTTTGGTGTTCTTAAACTTTTTTTTTTATTTTGAATCAGTAAGTGGAAAATCCACGAGTCGCCACTGACCCTTATATATATACTTAGATTCATAAAAAGAGTACGTATGTGCATGTTTTAAATTACAAATTTAATTTTTTAATGTTTGACCTATTGAGAATATTAATTTGAATCTTAATATGGAATTTTTTGTTTTGAAATAGGTAAACTTTTTTTGTTTTTAAAAAAGTGTGTTATGAAAGTTACGGTAGCGTTATACTATAAGCACAGATAAATATATTATACAGATGTCTCATGTCCATATAAAAAAGCGATAGCATTTTTTTCTCTAGCAGACATTTCGCTGGCTGACAAAAAGCTTTAATAATAACAAAATAATGAAAAAAAAACAAGAAAAATATAAAGTTAGGAAGCTTTCTTAGTGTATACTGAAATTAAATATGTATGTGTATACTCGTAGTAATAAAAATTAAACAAAAAATTATATTGAACTAAAAAACAAGGCAGTATGTAAAATAAAGGTTTTTAAAGTCGCGCATTTTAAAAAGAGAAATAGAAAGCATCTTTAAATTTTTGGTTTAAAATTTGTAATATTCTTTTTGGAATTTTTATGTAAGAAAATCCCACAAGTAATCATATGATATTGGAGGTTTAATATTATGGTTTTACTTAAAAGAAATGTCCAAAGGATCCCAATTTACAGGTATCTAGACATTTATCTAGAATTTTACATTTTTGACCCTAAAAAACTCTTAAGGAAGGGGGAATACGAATGCTCTAAAATTGTGCAAAGTAATGGTTTTGTCAATTTTTTTTTTGCTAAAAAGAAAAAATTGACGAGTGAAGAAAGACTGAAAATATTTTACTTAATTTTTTTTACCCCAAATGCTAATCAAATCAATTATTAGATATTGTTTATTTTTCCACCAGTCAGACAACCTGATCATATATCAATATTAATAAAATTGAATTATTAAAAAAGTCATCATATTGAGTTTCTTTGACGACAAACGAATTTTATTGAAAAAGAAAAAAAAACAAAAGTATAAAAGTATGCATCATCATACAAATTAATGCAATATAAAAGATGCGAATCAGTGAATGTATAGTATTAATTTTCGTATAAATATATATATATACGTACTTGTAGTGTTAGTGTATAATATATGCCATCTAATGTACAATATATATAATATAGATATTACAAAATTAATATACATAATATACTTTACTTAGTTAATAGTATGCGTATGCCTGTATAAGGTTTTGTTTAGGCTTGAAAATTTTTTATTTTATGTGACTGCGTTAGTATGTTTTGATCACATCATTTTTTTTTAAAGCTTTTATTATTATTGTTTTGTTTTTTTGTGAGCTTTAACCGTAGAATATTACTTTTTTATATGGGCATGAGACATCTGTATAATATATTTATCTGTGCTATAAGCGTATAAAAATCAAAAATATTCCCTGCTTTTCAAATATGGTATTAAATATGGTATGGTATTCGTTGCAAAATTGTTTAAAAGTCCTTTTGTCTAAAAAAAAAAACGTGTTTCAAAGCCTATAATTTTTAAAAGGTAATCGACATTAAATAAAAATATTAAATAATTACATAATTAATTTGATTAGTAATCTAACAAAATTTGAATCGTTTCAATCGGACTTGTAGTTTTTAAGATAAAAATTGTTTCATTAGAACAATTTCCTGGGGCAAATGTTAGAGCATAGACAGAAAATACAAAAATACTGTTTGTGTGACAAAAAAAAAACGAAAAAATACTGGGAGAGTCATGTATAATACGTGGAGAGCCATCCATAACACGTAGACAAATATTGAGAAAATAACCGTAACCCTTGGCAAAACGATGTTCCCTAAACACTTTTTCCTATAATTTTGTTACTACATACACAAAAAATTTGTATTCTACAAAAAAATTTTTTGGATACTAATACATATTTTTATGGATACATGACATTTGAATTTTGTAAAAAAACCAAAGAATATAAACAAAAAAACAAATTTTGTATTATTGTTTGATGAACGAATTTTTATTTCATCTTTTATTTTAAATTAATAAAATTTTAACTTTGAATTAAATAAATTCAAAAATTAATAAATAAGGTTATGTAATTTTTTTTTGTCAAAACATATAAAAAAAATTAAATATAAATATAATCATTCTGCGCTTTCTCTCCTATTAAGAGTACACTATATACCTCTCTTTATACCTCTCTATATAATTAAGAATACTGGGCAAAATTTTCTCATGAAAACCTGGCTTAAAGGTGTTTTAGTAAAAGTCTTTCCCAACTATAATTTTGTATTAGAAAATATAATATTAAATTGTTCAAAGGTGGGCAAATCGAAATGTTCCCAGCTTGCTGCATAAGGTGTTTTTTTTTTAATTTGCGCAGAGCATGAATTGTTAAAAAAAAAAATAAAGTTTTTTTTAGCCCTGAGCGCTTAGAGCGTGTGATTCGTGTCATTTTTTTTAATCAGACCGCGCTCAGAATGTGCTCTACGTGCTCACTGGAAATATATCGAGCACAGCTGAGAAAAATAAAACACAAAGACATTTTGACGTTTGTTTAAGATTTTACTTGTAAAATAAAAGCAAAGATAATGAATACAACTAGATGTGCACTCTCATATAAAAAAATTTTTAAAAAATAAAACCCTAATATGGGTCTAATATCATCAGACATTCATACACGTTAAAAATTAAAAAAGCTTTTAAGAGAATTAAAAATATAAATAAGTCACGTGACTGTCGATTAACTATAGTATAAATAAAGATTTAAAGAAGATAATTTGAGAAAGAATTTTTAATTTGCATTTTTTTTTGTAAGCATGTATATGAATGCGATATGTATGTAGGATTGGATAAAAAATTATATTTAAATTAAAAAACTTTCTATTATATATAAAAATTAAAACTAGTTCTTTTATTTCATTTAGTTTTTCTTTATAATAAGATGTAAGTTATCACAAAATAATTATATTTTAATAATGTTAAAAAAACTAAAGTTAATCTCACTAAATAAGTTTTCAAATATTTTATGTTTTAATAATGTTTAAAAAATTACGTTAATCTCACTAAATAGTTTTTTCAAATACAACTTTCAATTTTAACAATAAAGTCAAAAATATAAATTAAAACTTTCTTTAAAAATTATTTTTATTATCTTCTTTAAAAATTATTTCAATTATCTTCTTTAAAAATTTAACTCCTTCCCGCTTGTATTATTATCCACGTCCACGTATATACTCTGCTTTCTTCTACTTTCTTTTCCTCCTTTTATATTTTTGGAAGTAACAGCTTTTAAATAAAAAAAAGAAAAAGTAAATAACCGTTTAGTAAAATATATGAAAAAAAAGAAAAGGTGAATAAACTTTTGATCTTGAAAATTCTTTTTATCATTAGCTAGCTCCCCTAGTGTCATTCGTCAACATCTTGCCTTTTGTTTCGTTCCATGTTTCATTCTATCCGTCAGCAATGACAACTGTCTAAAATAATTATTTACTATTTGTAAACAAACATGTTTTACAAATAGCAAATAAAAATATTAAAATAAAATAAATAGGATGCTGGTTGCCGTTTGGAATAAAATATCTCTGAGCTACTAGAGATATGGAGTGTCAAAAGATAAGTATTTTAATAATATATTCTTTCCTAAAAAATTAAATGATATTCTTTTTAGGTGCTGCTATGCTGAGACAACGAAATAAAATTTTGCTGAGACAACGAAATAAAATTTATGCTGCCACTGGTAAGCGATTTATATTATCAAAATAATATACAATCCCACATTCGGCCATCCTGTATTTTAATCCGCCTCGGATTGATCCATATCGCTATCAGTTTCGTATTGCACCCATAATTTCATTTTGTCAGCACTGCATTCAGTATTGGTTGGACCTTCGTGTTCGCCTTCCTTTTGCACTGTGTACCTATCAAATCCTTTAATAGCTGTCACTCGATATGGACCAAAAAATTTTTGTTTAATTTTAAGACCAACTCCAAATTGTGTACGTTCGATTGCAACTAAATCTCCTAAATTATATTTTATTGCTGCTTTTCTTTTGCGATTAAAATTTCTTTTATTTTCGGCCTGAATTTTGATAATGTCCAACTTGGCCTGTTCTCTTGCTTCACTGTGTTCATTTTGAAATTGTTGAATCCATTCTTCTTCTATTAGCTGTATTATATTTTTATCATTCTTTGTTTTCATTTTAGTTCCTAACATGAGTTCAAATCGTGTTGTTTGAATAGAGCGATGAAAAGTGCTATTTAAAATTCTTTGTACATCTGTAATATGCGTGTACCATTTTTCAGGTTGGTTTAACGATAATTTCGTTAGAACTGCAACTGTAGTTTTGTGTAGACGTTCCACCTGACCATTACCTCTTGGAACTCCTGTGGCTATGAAGTAAAGTTTAGTGTCATGTGATTTACAATACTCACGGAATTGATTTGATATGTACGCTCCTCCTCTATCAGAAATTATCCGCGATGGATAACCAAATGTACTGGCAATTATTTCACATTTCTTTATTACTTCCTCTGCATTTAAACTTTTTGTAGGGAACAACCAACAAAACTTGGAAAATCCATCAACTATCGCCAACACAGATCGGTAACCCTTCTTAGTTGTACTCATGGGCCCTACATGATCAATATGAAACGTGTCCAACGGTGTATCCCCTTTGGGTATTGGGTTGAGTAGACCTTCTTGTTTTCCGCTATTTCTTTCTGCCAAAATACATTCGACACAGTTTCCAATGCAAACATCTATTCTTCTTTTCAGATCAGGCATATAGAATTCTTCTTCAATTTTTTTTTTCATTTTCGCAACCAACGAATTTTTCATCCCCTCTGGAACAACATATAAAATTTTTCCATTTACATCTTTGGCCAAAATATTATGATGAATGACAAAATCTTTGTATTGACCATGTTTCAATACTTCTATTATCGCGGCTAACTTTTCATCTTTCATTTGTAATTCCTGTAATTGACATATAAAATTCTTTTTTATTTCAACACAGAAAGTTACCGGATTTCTGCTTAATGCATCAACATGGCGAATTCTTGTGCCTTCTCGGTGTTCCACTTCATAGTCAAAGTCTTCTAACAGCAACGACCAACGTGCCACTCGTGTTACTAAATCCTTTTTATTTAGTGTCATTGTAAACGCCTTGCAATCCGTTATCAACTTAAATTTTTTCCCTAGTAAATATGTTCTAAATTTTTTCACCGCTTCCACCACAGCTAGTACTTCCAGTTCATAGCTACTCCACTTTTGTTGTGCATCTGTTGTTTTTTTGCTTGAATAGTGCACCGGGTGTAACGCTCCATCTTCTGGATCTCTTTGTAACAAGACAGCTGCTATTCCAAATTTGCAAGCATCCGTATGTAACTCAGTATAGTCTTCATAGCTAAAAATTTTTAAAACAGGTGATGTGCTTAAAATATTTTTTAATTTTTCGAAAGAACTCCTCTCGGTATTGTCAAATTTAAATTTAACATCCTTCTTGAGCATGTCACTTAGCGGTTTTGCAATGATTGAGTGTTGTGGGATAAATTTCCTAAAATAGCTCGTTAAGCCTAAAAAGCTTTGAACCTGCTTTGCTGTCTTGGGTTCCGGGAAATTTTTGACTGCCTTAGTCTTGAAGTTGGACGGTAATACTGTTCCATCTTTTATTATATATCCTAGATACTCCACTTCTGTTTGTAGAAATTGGCATTTTGTCCACTTAATTTTTAATCCACTTTGAGCGGCAACTCGTAACACTTCTTTTAATTTTATTATCTTTCTCAGTTTTAGCTGGAATTATTAAGTCGTCTATATAAGTTATTACATACTCTTTATTTATTAAGTCCTTAAATGTAAAATTGATAAATCTTTGGAAAACACTAGGAGAGTTACATAATCCAAACGGAACTCTCAAAAATTCAAATTGTCCTCTCTGTGTGACAAATGCTGTGAATTTCCAACTATTCTCCTCTATGCTGACATGGAAAAATCCATTTTCTAAATCCAGCGTGGTGAAGATTCTTGCTCCTTGTAGCTTGTCTATTTGGTCATCGATGACTGGTAATGGAAAATGATCTTTGTGTATTTTCTTATTGACTCCCCTAAAATCCACACAAAGTCTGTTGGAACCATCCTTCTTTTTGACAAGGACTACAGGGCTGGCATAATCCGACGAGCTTTCGGTAACTATACCATTCCTGAGCCATTCTTCCACTTGGTCATTAATTATCTTTTGTTCTACAGGTGGGAATCTTCTTGGACTCTGAAATACGGGCTTATTGTCCAACGGCAGAATTTTCATTTGAATGGGTGATTTTATCATTGTTACCGGCGAGTAATTTTCAATTAAATTTACAATTTCGTTATATTTACCTTTTTCCAAATTGGCTAATCCTGGCAGATATTGGTAAGTAAACTCATCTTCTAATTTTATTTCAGCTAAATAACAATCGTTTTCTTCTTTTTTAGTGTTGACTGTTGAAGTGCTATTCTTCTTTACGGAAATGACACAACCACTTATTTTGACTACAGAGTGTTTTAGCAAACTCATACCTATGATAACAGGAAACTTCATGCTGTTGTTATCAATTATGTGTACCTCAACATTTTGGTAAGTATCTTCATTTATTTGAATTTCCATGTTGCAACAACCTTTACTGAAAATATTAGAACCTACCCCTGATATTGCTATCTGATTGTTTCTGAGAATAGATAAAGGTTTAATTAAATTAATATATGCTTCTTTAATCAAACAAATATCGCTTCCAGTATCTATTAAACCTTCCATCACAACGTTGTTCACCTTTATTAAAACACAATTACTATTTGTATTTGTATTAGCTGCATTTGTTATAGCTATCAGACGCTTCTTGTTTGGACAATCCGGTTTTTTGTGTCTAAACTGGTTACACTCGAAACATTTCGGTCCTCGTTCTTTTTCTGGACAACTGTGAAATTCATGTGCTGATGATCCACAGTTAAAGCAATATTTATTCGAGCGCGACATTTTATTAGTAAAATTATTTCTTTTAGGCACTTCGACAATTTTCGCGTCAACATGTTTTAGATTATTCTTTCGATTTGTATCCGCTTTGATTTTTTCGTACACGGCTAATTTTTCTTTGAACTCTGCATAATTTTTCGCGCCGTACAGAGTTGACTTATTAGCGGGCGTATCATTTATACCGTCTATGGTGTAGCTAATAACCGATATTTCATCGACTTCAGCTTGCGAAGCTATATCGATCATTTTATATAGAAATTCGCGGTACGACTCGTTAGCGTTTTTCTTTCGCGCTTGTAACTTACTATGAACTTCAGCACTATTCATTTTTGGTTGAAATTCATTTAATAGAGCTTCTTTTAATGTGTGAAAATTTAAAGGTTTCGCTTCACATTCCACGAACAGTTTCGCGTCACCTTCTAATAACCTTTTACACACTATATATTTTTCTAAGTCATTGAGGTGAAACGTGTAAGCATATTGTTCGAATTCCGAAAAAACCATTTTCGTACACTAATGGTTTCTTTTCCCGTAAATTTTCTTAACAAAGTTTCAAAATCATTGAAACTAAATTTGATTTGAGAATTAGTTTCAGCACTAAATCTACTAGATTCACGTATTACTTCGTTCACTACCGGCAAATCGCTATTTTGACGACTTCGTCTACGTCTAGAACTCATTTTATTAAATTTTATTAAATACTCGCAAAACTATTATATATAAAAAAATTAAATGTTCAAAGTTTTTGTGTATGTTAAATACATATTTTTTTAATAAAGTAATCCACGTTCTAAATAATTTTTAAGTAATCCACGTTCTACGTTAAATATATAGTTACTGTCCTATTTCTTTAAATATATTTTATTTTTGTATTCACTTTTATCGTTAAAATAAATTTTTTATATATATAATCTTCAAAAAAAAATTTTTTTATCTATCTTATCTTATATATATTTTATTTTTTTTTATTCACTTTTATATATGTAATCTCAAAGGTTTTTTTTTTTTATATATATATCTACGTTTAATATAAAATTTTTTTTTTTTTAATATTCACCTGCTTAAATGTTCTTTTTTTTTTTTTTGAGATCACTAGATCAAACGTTCAATCCTGGATCAATTCTGGATTATCCCGGTTGAGCCCCCAAATGTAGGATTGGATAAAAAATAATATTTAAATTAAAACACTTTCTGTTATATATAAAAATTAAAACTAGTTCTTTTATTTCATTTAGTTTTTCTTTATAATAAGATATGTGATAACTTACATCACAAAATAATTATATTTTAATAATGTTAAAAAACTAAAGTTAATCTCACTAAATAAGTTTTCAAATATTTTATGTTTTAATAATGTTTAAAAAATTACGTTAATCTCACTAAATAGTTTTTTCAAATACAAATTTCAATTTTAACAATAAAATTTTAACAATTTTAAATTCTTTAAAAATTATTTCAATTATCTTCTTTAAAAATTTAACTCCTTCCCGCTTGTATTATTATCCACATCCACGTATATACTCTGCTTTCTTCTACTTTCTTTTCCTCCTTTTATATTTTTGGAAGTAACAGCTTTTAAATAAAAAAAAGAAAAAGTAAATAACCGTTTAGTAAAATATATGAAAAAAAAGAAAAGGTGAATAAACTTTTGATCTTGAAAATTCTTTTTATCATTAGCTAGCTCCCCTAGTGTCATTCGTCAACATCTTGCCTTTTGTTTCGTTCCATGTTTCATTCTATCCGTCAGCAATGACAACTGTCTAAAATAATTATTTACTATTTGTAAACAAACATGTTTTACAAATAGCAAATAAAAATATTAAAATAAAATAAATAGGATGCTGGTTGCCGTTTGGTATAAAATATCTCTGAGCTACTAGAGATATGGAGTGTCAAAAGATAAGTATTTTAATAATACATTCTTTCCTTAAAAATTAAATGATATTCTTTTTAGGTGCTGCTATGCTGAGACAACGAAATAAAATTTTGCTGAGACAACGAAATAAAATTTATGCTGCCACTGGATATAGGTAAGCGATTTATATTATCAAAATAATATACAATCCCACATGTATACATGCTATTAAATATTATTGTTGAATGAAGTTTAATAGATTTTTTTTTACTTCACGTAAATGTGTGAGTGTGTCAACACGTCTTTCTCTATATGTATTATTTTATTCATGTGCAAGAAATTTTACATTTACAAGAAATTTAATTTTTTTCTTTATTAGATTTCTTTTTTCTGAATTTAAAAGATCATATACTCATTCGATGGCCCCAAAAAATAACGACGTAAGTCAAGTTTGATATGACGATTAAAATATTTGTCTTAGGTATAAGTAAATTCATATATTTTTTTTTTACTTGTTAATTTTTTATAACTAAATTTCTATTCAAAATTTTTTTTTTGGTTTTAAGTATAGTTACAACAAAACAAAATTAAAACAAGGTAGAATGTAAACCAAAGGTAAGCCTTCTTATATTAGCATATTTAGGAGAAATAAAGAAAGAAAAATATGCCGTAACGAACGTCATAAGTCTTGAAGATCACAGAATAAATTTGTTTTAAATATTTTTCAACGGTTTTTTCAATTTTACATTTAAAATCGCGAATTTTAATTTGTATTCTTAATTTATTCAAAAAAATAACAAAGTTATAATAAAATATATTTCTAATATTTTTGAGCTCATTTTTCTTAAAACATCATTTTAGATTTACATCGTTATAATTTGGAGCCATCGATATATTATAATTTCATAAATCGTATTTATTCATTTTTCAAAATTTAAAAAAAAAACAAGTAAAGCAACAGTCAGTCGGTGCAACCGAATTAGAAATACCCTACACCTATTTGGTTCAAATTTAAGGACATATCCATAAGTCATTTTAACACCATAAAACCTGTTATTAATTTGATCGTAAGACATAGCTAACCAAATTAACTTTATAATACTAAAAACATTTTCTAATTACACTATCTATTAAAAAATATTACAAATTTTTGCTAATTTATCTATTTAAAAATATTAAAAAACAAACTAACTTGAAATAAATGAAAATATATTTATTCCAATTCAATTACAAAATGAAAAAATTCTAATTATTAAATTTTGTGATAAAAAGATAATCAAAGCATAATATATTTAAAAATCCAAATTTTTAAAAATTGCAATTATTTTAAATGGTTAGTTTATATACCTAATAGAAAAGCTTATAAACGCAAAATATGCAATAAGTGTATTTCTAAAATACAATTACAAATTTACACCTTTTCATATAATTCATTTAAATATAAAAATAAATTTTACATAAATGCAGCAAGTACCTTTGAACATAACTGAACCACTACAATTTAGTCTAGATTTCGGAGACACATAGGAAATAGGAAATATATTCTTTGGCTTCGAAATTAAACTCGACCAGAACCAATTCCCATGGTACTTTCATTACTAAGGTTCTGAACCACCACTCCAATTGATCCCAAATTAGGGGGGCACGCAAGAAATAGGAAAGAACACCCTGGGCCAAATTTGAAGCTTCTACATTTGTTTCAAGTTACTATCTTTATTAATTTCGAAAATATGCTTTAAGGTCCTCGGAACTGAGTGGCTGGTCCGCGACCCACTACTCCAATGGGGCCCAAATTTCAAAGACACTTACGAAATAGGAAGGGACACCCCGATACCAAATTTGGAGGTTCTATCTTTATTGGTTTCGGAATTATGTTCGTTTGGCCTCAATTCGATCAAAAAGTTCTAGGTTCCGAACCCATTGTCCAATCCTCACCGTACGTAATCACCGCTGTAGTTTCATTACCAATACCCTACAGCACAAATTTCATGAAGATAGCTTCATTAGTTGTTGAGTTATCATGATTTTTTATATATGTTCGTTAGCCCGGACACCGACTAAAAGGTCCGGAATCCGAACTGTTGGGCTGATTTCGCCCTTATATAGTCCGCGCTGTACTTATAGTACTAGTTAACCCTCGTACACAATTTGAACGGTCTATCTTAATTTTAAGTAACTATTTTTAGTAATATCGATTATAAGCCTTTAAAACTTGGGAGGTCTGAGAGGGGTACAGAACCACCACTCCAATTGATCCCAAATTAGGGGAACACGCAAGAGATAGTAAAGAACACCCTTGTGGCAAACTGGAAGCTTCTACATTTTTTCAAGTTTTTATCTTTATTAATTTTAAAAATATGCTTTAAGGTCTTCGGAAATGTGTGGCTGGTCCCTGACCCACTACTCCAATGGGGTCCAAATTCACAAGACACTTAGGAAATAGGAAGGGTCACCCTGATACCAAATTTGGAGGTTCTATCTTCATTGGTTTCGGAATTATGCTCGTTTGGCCTAAATTCGATCAAAAAGTTCTAGTTTCCGAACCCATGGTCTAATCCCGACCTTACGCAATTCCCGAGGTAGTTTCATTACTAGTAACCTACAGCACAAATTTGATGAAGATAGCGTCATTGGTTGTTGAGTTATCGTGATTTTTTATATTTGTTCGTTAGCCCTGAAACCGATTAAAAGGTCCAGAATCGGAACCCATGGGCCGATTTCGCCCATATGCAATCCCCGCCATACTTTCAGTCCTAGTAACCTACAGTTAAAATTCCCATTATTTAGCTCCATTATTTTTTGAGTTATCGTGCCTACGGACGGACGGACATGGCTATATCGACTAAGGCGGTCACGCTGATCACAAATATATATGCTTTTCCATATCTAGCTCGCTTCCTTTAGGTGGTTACAAACACCATACCAAAGTTAATATACCCCTTTACCTATTCTATAGGTGTAGGGTATAATAATGTCAACAAAGCTTTTATTTTGTTTTTTTTTTTTTTTGTTTTTGTGTTCTCTAATTTAATAATGAGAGTATAAAGCTTTAAGCTGTTTTTTTATTTCTTTCTTTTTATTTTAAAGAACTTGAATTTTAAGGTTTTTGTTTTATATGGACTGTGCACATCTAGTTGTATTCATTATCTTTGGTAAAAGTCAAAATGTTTTGTTTATTTTAAGTTATCTTTTTTTAATTTAATTTTTGACAATTGAAAACTTACCGAAAATAAAAATGACAGTTTTTTTCAAATCGTGTTTTTTTATAAAATCTAAACGCTCTGAGCGTACTCTGTTCATGTTCAGATAAGAGCGTGCTCAGATCTATGCTCTGATTCTTTTTCAAAATCAGTGTATTTTTAGTATCTAAGTTTGGCAATTTGAAATCTGCCACCTTGAATATAAAATCAAGTAAAGAAACAGTCAGTCGATGAAACCGACTTAGAAATACCCTACACCTATTTGGTTCAAATTTAATGGGAAGCCCGTAAGTCATTTTAAAACCATAAAAGTTTTTATTAGTTTGATCTTAAGACATAGTTAACGAAATTAACTTTATAATACTAAAAACATTTTCTAATTATTTTTTCAATTGAAAAATATTAAAAATTTTTACTAATTTATCTTTTTAAAAATATTAAACAACAAAAAACTTAAAATAAATGGATTCGTAAAATGCAATTACAAAATTTCATAGTTAAAATTTTTATCCAATTCAATAAAATTTTTCACACATGCTGCAATTACTTCTTTTTAGTTTTTTTTTAGCTGAAGTGCATTTACTGTTGAATGATTTAGTACCCTTGATTAGTTATTTCAATTTTAAATAATTTTTAAATTTATTCTCTTAATTTACTTATTTTTTAACGTTTTATAATTAAACTCAAAGTTATTCGAAAGAAATATTAATTTGTAATAATATAAATATAAAAGTTTATATAATTTGATGGTTTTTAATGTTAATTAAAACCATTAATGCTTTCATTAGCTTTTTATCACAAAATTTAATAATCAAAATATGCAATAAATACATTTCTAAAATACAATGACAAATTTAGAACTTTTCATATAATTCATTTAAATATAAAAATAAATTTTACAACTTAAGTATCGTACACAATTTCTTAATTACATGTTAAAAGAAATATAAATATATATATAAAGCAAGTAGAACAAAAAACTATATTATACATCAGTAAAAGAAAGGTATATTCTCATCCTAAACATTGTTTTATATTATAATTATTTTTTTAAAAATAAAAAAAAGTAAAAAAAAGTTATAGAGATGGTACATTAATTTTATTTTTAAAATATTTATTTTACCTCTTTAGGTATTGAAATAATATATATAATATATCATAGCGAAGAGCAGACAAACGAATTTGTTGTTTGCTATCAAATGAAATTTAGGATAAATCTATTTAATTTTAGGATTATTCTATTTAGGAATTTTTACAAAATGAAAATTGGATATTTAGTGTGTACAATTAAAATTCCGTACATCGTATATAAAATTGAATACTTGTTGAGAAATAAAATTATATAGGTGAGATGAAAAAAGTAAAGTAATACTGAAAAATTTGGTTTAATTAAAAAATAAAAACACAATCAATTTAAAAATTCAAGTTTCATTTTATATTTTTAGAAAAGGGGAAAAGCCGAATTGAAGTTACATAATAAATAAAATGAATAACGTTCAATTCGGCATAAAAAGACCTTTAAAAAAACAAAGTTAACAAAAAAATTATAAACATGTTGGTTCTTAAAACTAAGTATTTATGTAGTACAAACTATGACATAAAACTATAAAAACAAAACAAACGTAAACGTAACTATAATTCTAGTAAACATTTGTTTAAACTTATTTATTTATTATTAGTACGTATTTTAATTTATTATTTAAAAGTTATGAAAATAAAACGACAATTTACCGCTCAAATTTAAATTTTTTTTATAACTTTTTGGCTTTAACTTTTTTACCCTTTTGAAACTAGAAACCGCAATTTAATAGGTAATTACACAATGAAACGACAAGCCACCAAGGGTTAAAATATAAAATCCCAGCCATTGAAAATAATACTAGAAAAAATGACCTAACCATCCTTCAGTGTTTTTTTTTTAACATAAAATCATATTAAAATACAAATACATATGTAAATAAACACAAACATACATTTCAATACACTTGACTTGAACAACACGTCTATTGATCTATTGTATATTAAAAGCTTATATAGTTTCTGGTGTTACCATATTGAAAGACTAATGTAAATTACCCTGATTTTTCAACATATAAGATTTTAAAAACTTACATATTAAACAATTAAAGAATTAGTTTTTCTAAAAGTTATGTAAGATTTGGAAATTATTTTTTGAATATATAAAATATTTAAAATATAACTTATAATATATTATAATTTAATTATAATTCATATTCTAATATAACTTATATTATATAATCTAAAATAATATAATATATTATTTATATATTATAATATATATTAATACAACAACAAAAATTATTTGTTAAAATTCTTAAAACTACTAATCAGTTATAAATTTATAAAATATATTTTAAATTTTATTTAATAATTTAGAGCGATTTGGTAAAATATTTTACATTTTTATTTTTAAAAAATCGAGTAGTAAATAACTTAACTGTAATGTATTAAATGTTTTAATATTTCTCCACTAGGATAAAAAGTAGTTTTGTTCCCACTGGGATATGTAAAATTAGACATGTCAAATTAGATATGTCATTAAATGAATAAAAAGAGAGTTGCTAATTTTAGGTGATACAATAAAGAAGCGTGAATTTAATCCGCTATATAATTTTATATTAATTTATAGTTTTATTTCATAATAAAATTAATCGGCTATTTTACAATTGGCGACGAGTAAATCGGTGAAAATTTTTATATATAATGGCTTCAATGTTTTCTGGAAAGTTACCTGAATTCAATGTTGGAGATGATTTGGCGGTTTTTTTAGAACGTTTGGACCAACATTTTATTGCAATCGAGTTGAAAGATGCCGTTCGCAAAGCTGGGATTTTATTAACAGTCATTTCCGAAGAAGTATATAAAAATTTAAGGAATTTATGTTTTCCTGACAAGCCAGCAGATAAACCATATACAGATTTATGCAAGTTGTTACGTGATTTTTATGCTCCACAAATATCAATTTTCAATGAAAGAAGAAAATTTTATGATAGTAAACAAAGTTCATCTGAAAATGTTTCGGAATGGTCAACGAGGTTAAAAAAGTTAGCAACACATTGTGAATTTGGAGAATTTTTGTCTAAAGTATTTGTAGACAAATTTATAACAGGCTTAGTACAAGGTCGAATTTTGGACAGATGTTTAGAAGAGTCTCATGATGTTTCGTTGGATAATGTTTTTAAAGTAGCTTTAAAAAAAGAAGTAGCATTAGCAGCGAGAGTGACTCAACAGGTCGAGGTAAATAAAGTGGATTTTAAAAAATCATTTCAATCTCAACAACAATTTGCAGTTTTTAAAAGTAAGAAAAATGATAAAAGTTTAGCAGTGCGCTTTGCATGTGGAAAATCTAACCACAATTTTTTCCAATGCAAATATAAAGGTTATGATTGCAAAAATTGCAAAAAAAAGGGCATTTAGCTGTTGTATGTAAAGAAAAAAAGATATCTGAAACAGGATCAAATAAAAACAAGTAAAGAAACAGTCAGTCGGTGCAACCGACTTAGAAATACCCTACACCTATTTGATTCAAATTTAAGGACATATCCATAAGTCGTTTTAACACCATAAGAGCTGTTATTAATTTGATCGTAAGACATAGCTAACCAAATTAACTTTACAATACTAAAAACATTTTCTAATTACACTATCTATTAAAAAATATTACAAATTCTTACTAATTTATCTATTTAAAAATATTAAAACAAAAAAACTTGAAACAAATGAAAATATATTTATTCCAATTCAATTACTAAATGAAAAATTTTAAATTATTACATTTTGTGATAAAAAGCTAATATATTTAATAATTAAAATTTTTCAAAATTGCAATTATTTTAAATGGCTTGTTTATATACCTAAAAGAAAAGCTTATAAACGCAAAATATGCAATAAATGTATTTCTAAAATACATATACAAATTTAGACCTTGTCATATAATTCATTTAAATATAAAAATAAATTTTACATAAATGCAGCAAGTACCTTTGAACATAGCTGAACCAGTACAATTAAGTCAAAATTTCGGGGACACATAGCAAATAGGAAATATATTCTTTGGCTTCGAAATTGAGCTCGACCAGGACCAATTCCCATGGTACTTTCATTACTAGCAACCTAGAGTTTAAATTTCATCAAAATAGCGGCATTATTTTTTGAGTTATGGTGTTTTAAGATATATGTTTGTTAACCCTTTAACTTTGCAAGGGTTTCAGAACCCGGAACCATGGTACGAAGTCGCCCATACGCAGTCCCCGTCATACTTACAATACTAGTTAACTCTTGTACACAATTGGAACGTGTTATCTTAATTTTAAGTTACTAGTTTTATTAATTTCGATGATAAGCTTTTACACATTGGTGGGTCTAAGAGAAGTTCTGAACCACCACTCCAATTGATCCAAAATTAAAGGGACACGCAGGAAATAGTAAAGAACATCCATGTGTTAAATTTGAAGCTTCTACTTTGGTTTCAAGTTATTATCTTTATTAATTGCAAAAATATGCTTTAAGGTCCTCGGAACTGAGTGGCTGGTCCCACCCACTACTCCAATAGGGCTCAAATTTCAAGGAGACTAAGTAAATCGAAATCGACACTCTGATACCAAATTTGGAGGTTCTATCTTCATTGGTTACGGAATTATGCTAGTTTGGCCTAAATTCGATCAAAAAGTTGTAAGTTCCGAACCCATTGTCCAAACCTCACCGTGCGCAATTGCCGCCGTAGTTTCATTACCAATAACCTACAACACAAATTTCATGAAGATAGCGTCATTAGTTGTTGAGTTATCGTGATTTTTTACATATGTTCGTTAGCCCTGAAACCGATTAAAAGGTCCAGAATCCGAACCTTTGGGCTGATTTCGGTTTTATAGAGTCCGCGCTTTACTTTAAGTACTAAAATTTGAACGTTCTATCTTAATTTGAAGTTACTATTTTTAGTAATTTCGAGTATAAGCTTTTAAAACTTTGGAGGTCTAAAGGGGTACTGAACCACCACTCCAATTGATCCCAAATTAGGGGGACATGCAAGAGATAGTAAAGAACACAAAATATGAAGCTTCTACATTTTTTCAAGTTGCTATCTTTATTAATTTTAAAGATATGCTTTAAGGTTTTCGGAAATGTGTGGCTGGTCCCCGACCCCCAACTCCAATGGGGCCCAAATTTCAAAGACACTTAGGAAATAGGAAGGGACACCCTGATACCAAATTTGGAGGTTCTATCTTTATTAGTTTCGGAATTATGCTTGTTTGGCCTAAATTCGATCAAAAAGTTCTAGGTTCCGAACGCATGATCCAATCCCGAACTTACGCAGTCCTCGAAGTAGTTTCATTACTAGTAACCTACAGCAGAAATTTTATGAAGATAGCGTCATTAGTTGTTGAGTTATTGTTAGCCCTTCGATCGGTTAAAAGGTCCAGAATCCGAACCCATGGGCCGATTTCGCCCATAATCAATCGCCGCCGTACTTTCAGTCCTAGTAACCTACAGTTAAAATTTCATCAAGATAGCTCCATTATTTTTTGAGTTATCGTGCCTACGGACGGACGGACGGACGGACGGACGGACGGTCGGACAGACGGACGGACGGACATGGCTATATCGATTAAGGCGGTCACGCTGATCACAAATATATATACTTTTCCATATCTAGCTCGCTTCCTTTAGGTGGTTACAAACACCATACCAAAGTTAATATACCCTTTTACCTATTCTATAGGTGTAGGGTATAAAAAGCAAATTGAGTTTTCAAATAATAACAATCAAAATTTTTTAGATTTCCATAATATAGATTTACCAGATAATAGTGATAAAATTTTAATGAAGGTGAAAATTAATGAACAATGGATTCAAATGAAACTAGATACAGTTTCAGCAATTACCGCTATGTCCGTACAAATGTTCAACAAATATTTTAGTACCGAAATTATTCAAAAATCAAATTTAGTGTTAAAGACATACAATGGTAGCAGTTTTAAACCAATAGGATTTTTTGAACCATTTATATATTATGAAGATCAAGAATTTGTAAACAAGATTTTTGTTATCAAAAATGGTGTTTTTATACCTTTACTGGGACGTGATCTTTTTCAAAAATTTTATTTAAAAATAAAACGAGTTAATTTGTTACAAGTTAACAAAAATATTGAGGACATTTTTAAAAAGTATGACAATCTTTTTTCTGAAGGTGTTGGTTTATACAAATTCGGTAAAGTTAAACTTGAAATGAAATCGAATGTTAAGCCAATTTTTGTCAAACCGAGAGAAACCATATGCATTTAGAGAAAGTATGGAGAAAGAACTAGTCCGACTTGAAAAAGAAAATGTTATTACATCAGTTGTTTCGAATGATTGGGGAACGCCTTTGGTTCCTATTTTGAAAAAGGATAATAATTTGAGAATTTGTGCAGATTACAGCGTTACAGTTAACAAATTTTTAAAGGATATAAATTATCCATTACCAGTAATAGACGAACTTTTCGGGGCACTTGAAGGTGGTGAATATTTTTCAAAATTAGATTTGAGCTCAGCTTATAACCAATTAGAATTGGATGATGAAACAAAAATATTATTAGCTTGGAGTACCAATAAAGGTGTATATTTACCAAATCGTTTACCTTTTGGAACGAAACCAGCATGTGCAATTTTTCAAAAGGTTATTGATAAAACTTTACAAGGATGTAACAACACTATTGTCCTATTAGACGATATTTTAATAACAGGCAAGAGTAAGGAAGAACATTTACGTAATATTGAAATGGTATTTCAAAGACTGTCTGATGCTGGATTTAAATTAAAAAAGGAAAAATGTTCATTTTTTCAAAAGGAAGTTAGATATTTAGGTTACATGATTAAATCAGAAGGGTTACATAAAGACATCAATAAAGTTCAAGCAATTATACAGGCACCAGCTCCCAAAACTGTCACACAAGTTAAATCATTTATTGGTATGGTGAATTATTGTGGATAATTTGTTCCCAAATTGTCAACAGTTCTTGGTCTAATTTACAAATTACTTAGAAAGAATCAAGTTTTTACATGGAACAAAGAATGCAAATCGGCATTTAACGACATAAAGAAGATTATGGTTTCGGATGCTTGTTTAGTTCATTTTGATAAAAACGTTCCAGTTAAATTGGTTACTGATGCTTCATCTTATGGAGTTGGCGCTGTGTTGTTACATGTTATGCCGAATGGAGAGGAAAAGCCTATTGCGTTTGCTTCAAAAACGTTGTCCGAAGCAGAAAAGAATTATTCTATGACTGACAAAGAAGCTTTAGCTATTTATTTTGGTGTTAAGAAGTTTATAAATTACTTAATTGGTCGAGCATTTATTTTATGTACGGATCATAAACCTTTAATTGCTATTTTTGGTCAGAAGAAAGGTATTCCTATTATGGCAGCAGGACGTTTGCAAAGATGGTCTTTGTATTTGTCATCGTTTAATTTCGATATTCAGTATATAAGAGGCAGCAGTAATGTTAATGCAGATTGTTTATCCAGATTACCCATACAGTTAAAATTTGAAGATGAATCTATTAGTGATGTTGATAATTTTGTTTCTGGTTGTTCATATGTAAATTTTATTTCGATGGAGTGGAATAATTTGGTGGATTTTAACAAGATAAAAATTGAATCAAGAAAAGATCCAGTTCTAAACAAAGTTATTAGATACTTACAAATAGGATGGCCTGCCACAGTTGATGATAATATTAAACCGTATATGATAAGAGCGGATGAATTAAGTTTAGAAAACAACATTGTGATGTGGGGCTATAGAGCAGTTATTCCAAAAAAATTGAGAAATAGTCTCTTAAATGAAATACATACGTCACATTTAGGCGTAGTTAAAATGAAAAATTTAGCAAGATCTTATTTTTGGTGGCCAAAATTAGACTTAGATATAGAACAGTTGTCAAAGTCATGTATGCTTTGTGTTGAATCAAGACCAGATCAACAAAAGAATATTTTAACACCATGGATACCGACTGAATTTCCTTTTCAGAGAGTTCATATAGATTTTTGTGGCCCAATTAAAGGAAAGATGTTTTTAGTAGTTGTTGATAGTTATTCCAAATGGATGGAAGTTTTTATGATGAATACGTGTACTTCATGGGATACCATCGAAAAATTAAGGGAATGTTTTGCAAGATTTTCAGTACCACAAGTTTTAGTTTCCGACAATGGTCCACAATTTACGTCAGCAGAATTTAAAAATTTTTGTAAAGTTAATGGTATACATCAAATGTTAACTGCACCATATTCACCTGCATCAAATGGCTTAGCAGAAATAGGAGTTAAAATTTTTAAGAATGGATTTAATAAAGGTTTGAAGGATGTTAAAAATAAAAACTGTTCATTAGCAACTATTATGAATAGATTTTTATTTTATTATAGACGTTCAATACATTCCACAACCCAAGAAACACCTTTTAAGTTAATGTTTGACAGAGAAGGCGATTTACGTTTTAAGAAGATTTTACCTTTGTCAGTTCAAAATAAACAAATTGAGCGACAACGTAAAAATTATAATAAAAAAACTAAACAAAGAAATTTTCAAGTGGGAGAAAAAGTGATGGTGCGTGATTATAGAAATAAGAAAAAGAAAACATGGATTAAAGGAGAAATAGACAAAAGGATCGGAAATGCTATGTATCTGGTTAAAATTGGAAATATGTTTTGGCGACGACACAGAAATCAGTTGATGAAATTAAAAGGAATAAACGATATTGAAGATCTATTAAATGAATTGGAAGATGATACTAGCGTTATTCAAAATGATGATAACGATGGTAGCACAAGAAGTTCAAATCAAGATTTCTCGAATGAAAATGCGGACGTTATTGAAGAGGTGAACTCCGAAGCTAGTGAAGTGGAAAACAGTATAAACAATGATAACGTTCAACCTATTTTACGGCGATCAACAAGAATTCGTCGAACTCCAATAAAATTAAATTTATAAATGAATTTTTAAAGTAATTTCTTATAATATGTTTTTTTTTATAATTTTGGGAGGAAGTAGTTGTAATGTATTAAATGTTTTAATATTTCTCCACTAGGATAAAAAGTAGTTTTGTTCCCACTGGGATATGTAAAATTAGACATGTCAAATTAGATATGTCATTAAATGAATAAAAAGAGAGTTGTTAATTTTAGGTGATACAATAAAGAAGCGTGAATTTAATCCGCTATATAATTTTATATTAATTTATAGTTTTATTTCATAATAAAATTAATCGGCTATTTTACATTAACAGATACGCGTATTTTGTTATAATTTCTGATTTCGTCTACAAGTTGCAGATTTCTTCAGTGTTTGTACTCGAATGACTAATCAGTTGTATAATCAGTTTTAAATTTCTAAAAAATTATAATTTAATTTTTTTTTATATATTGAAGTTTTTAAAATTTAAATATGAAAGTTCTTAAAACTTAAATTAAAAAAAATAAATATTTTAAACATGCAAATGCTATAAGAGATAGTATATGGGGCAATGGTTTTAAGAAAAAATTACGAGAATTTTTATTGACATTTTTTGTTCTACTTGTTAATCTATATATGTATAATTTCTGATATTACCTATGGTAATAATCCAATAATATATAGATATGATATAATAAAAATTAAAAAAAAAAAATTTTGTCGTATTTAAAAAAAATATTTTGTTTTTAATTTATAAAATATAAAACATAATATTTTTTATAGTAAAATTCTTAGCTTTTTAAAAATATAAAAGTGCTAAAACGTTTCAAATTGAATAAAAGTGTATCAAATTTGAAGTTTCGATCTTTATTAATTTTGAATATATGCTTTAAGGTCTTGGGAATGGTGGAGGTGGCACGCAAACCGCTATTCCAATTCATCCAAAATTTCACGTATATAAAACAAATAAGAAAAAACACCTGTGCCCCAAATATCTTCTTTGATTTAGAAATTATACTCGTTTGGCCTCAATTCGATTAAAACTTTTAGAATCTGAACTCGACAAATTCCCATGGTACTTTCATTTCTAGTAACCTAGAACTTAAATTTCATCAAAATAGCGTTATTAGTTTTTGAGTTATAATGTATGTTTGTTAGCTCTTGAACTTTTCTAAGGTTCCAGAGCCCGCAAACATGGTACGATTGCGCCCATATGCATTCCCCGTCATACTTTCAATACTAGTTAATCCTTGTACACAATTGGATCAGTAACTTTAAGGTCTTCAGAACTGTGTGGATTGCCCCGACCGACTACTCCAATTGGTCCTACATTTCAAGGACTCTGAGGACATAGGAAGAGGCACACTGATACCAAATTTAAAGGTTCATTGTTTTCGGAATTATGCTTGTTTGGCCTAAATTCGATCAAATAGTTCTAGGATCCAAACCCATGGTCCGATCATGACCGTAAGCAATCCTCGTTGAAGTTTCATTACTAGCAACCTACAGCAAAAATTTCATGAAGGTTGCGCTATTAGTTGTTGAGTTATCGTGATTTTTTAAATACCATCGTCAGCCTTTAGAACGATTAAAAGGTACGGAACTCAAGCCCGTGATACCGGCATAATTAATTAACGAAAAATGCTTTTCTAAAAAATAGACAAGGTTAATTATATAATGTATAACAAGTAAGTGCAGTGATTTTTTTGTGATAGTATAGTATCATAGATTATTGTAAATAATAAAAATTTTAATAAGTTTCCACGGTCGATCATTTATTTTAAGAAAGAAAATGCAGATATTCAAATTGTTATTTGTATTTTAGTTAAAAGTAATTAACAATTAAGTTTAATATAATATCATTTCTATATTTGAGGAAAATATAAGAAAAAAAAGTGATTTATGTTTAATCCTAGAGTAAAGATAATAGGAAGAGGGACAAATTCATATAAACTTTTTAGTATCAAATATTTTTGAGAAAAATAAATGTGGTCAAAGTTTTCATTGTATTCGAAGACCCATATGTTGTTTAGTGTAAGAGATTTTGTTTGCTTAATAAATAAAAGTATTTATTTACCCTTTTTGTAATAATATATACACACTTGTTCCCATATTTATTTACTTAAAAATATAAAATTTCAAAATATACATACAATGCACACAGCAACGCACATTTATAAGACAAGACTATCTCAAATTTAAATATAGTGTTCAAATTGATTCATATGATAAAAAGTTAATTTTTTTGTGGAGGTAAAAGAACGTACATTCATAATAAAAGATTGTATATTTTAATAGATAATTTGTCTGCATAATTTTACAAATATTCAAAAATATTTTCTAAAATCTTTTTAAAATATTTAAAATATTTTGAATATTGCTTAGACTATGTTGTTGTCAAACATTCGAACTTTTCCATAGGCATTCTCAATTTTTTCTAAAAGAAAAAAAATAATTATAGTTATTTAAAATAATAAACAAGTTATGAAAAAACGAATGGTTTTCAAAAAACAAATTTTCAAAATTGTGTAGTGTTACATACTGATTATTTTGTGGGGCTATAGAAAAAGTTCTTCCATGGAAATAATTTTTTTTGTAATACCTACCAGTAGTTAAATTTCTTTACTTTATTTCAAACGATGTAAAAGTTTTTGTAAACATGGGACGGAAGAACGGATTGACGGTCAGAGTGAAACTATATAGGTACAATTTTACAAAATTTTTTGAAATGTGCTAAAAAATGGTTTTTCTGCCTCTATTTAAAAAGTTCCAAACGTTTCTTTCTTTTAACTGCAAAATTTCTAGTTTTCATTAAAATCGTAACAATATTCAATTTTTTTTTAAAAGATTTTAGATTAATGATTTTAGGTTAAAAATACTGTTGATTAATGATTATTGATTATGATTTGATTACTAATAATACTAGTAAAGTTATGAACAAAGATTATCTATTACGTTCTTTCGCCTCTGCACATATGTATACATGTAGGATTTCAAATAATATAATAAATAAATAACACATATGATTCCAGTAAAATGTTATTTTATTATTTCAATTCAATCCTTATAGTTAATATGGTTTAAGTTAAAAGGTTATTTTATTACTTAATATTATTATTTAATTTAGTTTTAAGTAAAAAAAAAAGGATGTTCTGATTATTTTGATGTAAGCTCTTCTTGTTGTTTCTACGTCCACGGCTGGTTTAGAAAGAAGATAGTTTTTATTCGTACTTTGTTCAAGTGTTGCCAGACGGCGATTTAGCAGTCAATCTTGGTATACTTGGTATATAAAATAATATCGATAATAGTCATTGCCAGGTTGAAGTGATTTTATTAATTCCCATATCCGGCCTTTCCTGACGGATCATCAGGATCTGATGATATTTCATGAACAACTGCTTCGTTAAAATCTTCATTTTCAGATTCTATGTCACTTGCTATTAAGATATTTTCTTCGTCCTCTTCAGGCCCTTTTTTCATTGATCGGCGCTTGATTCTGTTATTTTTGGACCTTCGTGAATTCCTTCCTTTTGTACAGTATATCTCTCGAATGCTCTGATGGCAGTCACCTTATATAGACCAATAAACTTTGGTCTTATTTTAGATTCGGGACCAAATTGTATACCTTCTATAGCTACTAGGTCATTAATTTTATATTTGTTTGGTGGTTTTCGTTTTTTATCGAAGTATTTTTTATTTTCACTTTGAATAGCAGCGATATCTTTTTTTAGCATTTTCTCTTTCTTCTACTGTTTTTTCGATAAATTGATTTTTCCACTCATTTTCTATTACTTCAATAATTTTTAAGTTATTCTTCATTTTCATATCAACACCAATCATTAGGCGGAAAGGCGTTGTTTGAATACTCTCTCTATGATTATGGCAAAAATGTAACGGTAGTTCTTTTTGGTGTTATACATCGGGCCTAAATGATCTAAATGGAAAGTTTCAAGTGGTCGATCACCTTTTGGTATAGGATTTAGGTACCCTTCAGGTTTTCCTAACTTCCGTTCTGATAAAATACATTTGACACATCTTCTTATATGTTTTTCGATCTTCTTTGACAAATTTTTTTCTAAAATTTCCTTCACTTTCCTTACGTGAAAATGACCATTATCATGAGCTGCTTTAATAATTTCGGGGATCATTCAATCTGGTACAACAAATAACAATTTATTGTTGATATTTCTACATAAGATATTATTGTGTAACATGTAATATTGGTAGGGCTTTTCTTTTAAGATTTCTATAATTGCCAGTAATCTATCATCTTTAGATTGATTTTCTCTTATTCTTTTAAAAAAATTTTCATCATTATTGTTTTTGATTACTACCATGCTTATAGGGTTGCGACTTAATGCGTCAACGTGTCTCATTCTGCTACCCGATCTGTGTTCTACGTTGTACTCAAACTCCTCTAAAAGTAACGCTTATCTGGCAACTCTGGTAGCTAAGTCTTTTTTCTTCAAAATGCACTCAAATGCTTTACAATCGGTGACCAGTTTGAACGGCTGACCTAATAAGTACACTCTAAATTTTTTCACGGCTTCGACCCACGGCAAGTACTTCTAATTCGTAGCTGCAATATCGCGCTTCTGCTTCTGTTGTTTTCTTGCTCATATATGATACCGGATGCAGTTCATTATCGTTATTACATCGTTGTAGTAAAATAGCACCGTACCCATCTTTCGAGGCATCTGTATGCAGCTCTGTTTGAAGACCGTATTCAAATATTTTCAGTAGAGGCCTTTTGCTTAAATTTTCTTTAATTTCTTTTATAGCAATAGACTGTGCTTCTTCAATTTTAAACGAGTTTCCTTCTTCAAAAGATCACTTAATGATTTTGTTTTAACTGCAAAATTTGGAATGAACTTCCGAAAATAGCTTGCAAGGCCCATAAAACTTTGAAGCCTTTTGATTGTTGTCGGTACAGTGAAATTTATA
Source organism: Dolichopus griseipennis (assembly GCA_963082915.1). NCBI lineage: Eukaryota > Metazoa > Arthropoda > Insecta > Diptera > Dolichopodidae > Dolichopus > Dolichopus griseipennis. The sequence continues at coordinate 43,988,412 of OY720444.1, read as the reverse complement.
ACGGCTTTAATTTTTACTTCGGATGGAGAGATGTGACCACTTTTTATCGTATATCCAAGGTATTCAATTTCTTCTTTTAGGATTTGTGACTTTTTCCATTTAATTTTAAGACCATTTTTTGCAGCGACATTAAGAACTTCTTTAAATCTTTCTAAACCTTGTTCAACACTGATGGATGGTACAACTACATCATCTAAGTAAACGATTACATATCCTTTTAGTATCAAATTTCTGAAAATAAAGTTTATGTTTAAAGTTGCATAGTCCAAATGGAACTCTGGTAAACTCGAACTGACCATAACTTGTAACAAACGAAGTAAACTTTCTGCTTTCTTCTTCAACTGCAACGTGGAAAAATCAGTTTTCTAAGTCCAGCGTTGAAAAGAATCTTGCCCCTTGTAATTTGTCAACTTGGTCTTCAATATTCGGTAGTGGATATCTATCCTTATGTTTTTTCTTATTCAGGTTTCTGTAGTCAATGCACAAAACTGTGATATCATCGGTTGTTACTATCTTCATTTGGATTGGTGTTTCTATTGTATCATTGGGCTTGTAATTGGTTATCAAATTGATAACTTCTTCTTGAAGTTGTTTTGGTTTTAGATGCTCAACGATTTGTGATTCGTCCAAAAAAGTTTTAAATTCATCCACTTTAATTTGAGACAAGAAGCATGCACTAGTTTCATTTTGGTTTTCGATTTGATCCACGTTTTCTATTTGATTTTCTGTTGTACACTTTCTTTTGTTAATTTTTAATTTGCCTCCCTCAATTTGAACAAGAGCTGATTGTAATAATGTCATGCCGATGATCAGAACTGGCTTCATATGTACGCCATTCACTACATGTACTTTCACATTTTCAAATGTTTCACCATTAATACTAATATTTAGTTTTGCTAAACCCACTGTTGTAATATTTGCACCTATTCCTGAAATTGTTATTCTTGAATTTTTATTATAGCAACTCGGTTTGATTACGCCAACATGATGTTCTTCAATGATGCAAATATCACTACCGGTATCTACCAGGCCATCTAAAAGTAAATTATTTATGTTTCAAGAAATGAACATACCAGATTTAATGGTGACATTTGATGATGTAACAGAAATGACGTTTGGACAATTTGGCTTTTTATGGCCAAATTGATTACATCCGAAGCATTTAGGGCCTTTATTTTTCTCGGGACATGAGTGAAATTCATGGTCTACAGATCCACAATTAAAACAATATTTTTTTCTAGATGTTTTTTCGTGTCTCTTTTCTCCTTTAAAAGATTTTGCCTCTTTATTGTTAAATTTATTACTGTCCACATCGTATTCTTTTTTGATTTTTTCGTATATTTCCAGCTTTTCTTTAAACTCCCTTATTGAAGTACATCCATGAAGAATTACTTTATTGTCTGGGTGATCTTTTATACCTTTGACTACATAATCTTTTTTTGATGGTTCATCTACGTTTGCTTGTGCGGCTATATCAATCTTGTGATACAGGTATTCACAGTAACTTTCGTCAACTTTTTTCCTTCTTTCTGCTAAGCTTTTGTGTACGTCTGCACTTGCAACTTTCGATTTAAATTCTTGTAAAAGAGCTTTTTTCAAATTATTGTAAATGAGTGGTTTTGCTTCACACTCAATAAAAATTTTTGCTGTTCCAGATAACGACCGTTTGCAGAAAATATATTTCTGTAACTTGTTCCAGTTAAATGTGCTTGAATATAACTCAAATTCTGCTAGCCATTTTACAATACACATTGTATTATCTCCTGAGTATTTACGGAGCATCTCTTCAAAATCGTGATAATTTATTTTGGTTTGTTGTGGTTCATCCTGATATAAATGTAATCTAGTTGATGAACCTCTTCCTTCAAAACCGAAATCCACAACTGAATTACTATTTTGTCGACTGAATCGTTTATTCTGCCTTGAACCCATATTATCAAATTCTTTAAATTTCTAATTCTAAAATATAAAAAACTAAATGCATTCATAAAATACACTGACCTTGGAAGAGTTTTTATTTAGATGACACAGGTGTTCTTTTGTTTTTTTTAATAACAATTTTGATGAAATAATTTAAAAATGTTGAACAACAAAAATTCCGATTAATTATGATTAATTATGTATTATAAAAAAAAATTTTCTTCTCTACTTTTAATAATGAAACCGGTTCTACGTTACTCCTTTTATTGATAACAAATTTTAATTAGAAATTATATTGTACTTCGATTATGTTTTGTTGCTACAATATATAAAAATTTTGCTGATGTTTATTGTTGATAATTTTTTTGATGAAATTCTTATTTTCTTCAAACTTTAGTTGTCAGAATATCCACAATGTTTAAAATTTAAGGTTATTTTCAATTTTATAAAATATGTACTAGAAATTTTATTTTTTAATTTTGACAATCCACTTTATAAAATTTCAGATTTCAGGTTTTATTTTCGATCCACGTGAGATTATATATTTTCAACCAATAAATTATTTGAATTCTAAATGTTTTGAAACTTTATTTTGAATTTTTTTTTTTTGACAATCTTTATGAAATTTCGAGAAACGTATTTCCAAATAAAATTTTATTCTCGATCCACGTGCTTTTGATGTACTTGTGTCTTGATTCGGGATTCGGGATTCGGGATTCGGGATCCCGGTTGAGCCCCCAAATGTAGGATTTCAAATAATATAATAAATAAAAAACACATATGATTCCAGTAAAATGTTATTTTATTATTTCAATTCAATCTTTATAGTTAATATGGGTTAAGTTAAAAGGTTATTTTATTACTTAATTTAGTTTTAGGTAAAAAAAAAAATGTTCTGATTATTTTGATGTAAGCTCTTCTTGTTGTTTCTACGTCCACGGCTGGTTTAGAAAGAAGAAAGTTTTTATTCGTACTTTGTTCAAGTGTTGCCAGACGGCGATTTAGCAGTCAATCTCGGTATACTTGGTATATAAAATAATATCGATAATAGTCATTGCCAGGTTGAAGTGATTTTATTAATTCCCATGTACATATGTATTTTTATCATATGAATCAATTTGAACCCTTTATTTAATTTGAGATGGCCTTATCTTATAAGTCAAGAATCGCTTATATTTACTTTATATTCGTGAAAATATGGCTATGTGCATTGTTTGTATATTTTAATATTTTCGGTTTTTAAGAAATATATGTTGAGCCAATATGTGTATATAATATTATTACAAAAAGAATAAATAAATACTTTTATTTATTAAGCAAACAAAATCTCTTACTCTAAAAAAAACATGGGTCTTTGAATAGAATGAAAACTTTGACCACGTTTTATTTTTTCTCAAAAATATTTGATCCTAAAAAAGTTTATATGAATATGTCCTTCTTTCTATTATCTTTACTCTATGGCTTAATTCAAATATATTTTCTAAAAAATTTGCTCGTGTAAATTACTTTGTATAATATGCGGTAGAAAGAGAAAAGTTTTTTAAAATATACTTATTCGATTTAGGTGTACAAGTCACAAGTTTTTTAGTATTAATATATGTATGCGTTACATGGAATTTCAAACAAACTTTCTTGAACAACTATGTAAATTAAAATTTTTATACACTTGTAAATTACTTTGTATAATCATAAAGTAATTATATACATAGAGTATTCACGTAGAACAATAAAGTTAGACAAGTTTTTTTATTTCGTAAAATCAACTTTATCGTATTTTAGTTTATTTTTATTTTAATTTTTAGTTTTTTTTATTTTTTTGCTTGTATGTCAATGGATGTGTCTACATTTGTCTATATTTCTTTTTTTTTTTTTTTGTATGTATACCATATCAAACGCTGTATCATATATGTTCGCAGTTTGTGTATATTTTGATTATAAAATAAAAACTATTAATAGAGAAAGAATGAAATTTCTTTTTTTTGCTTTATATTTTTTTACTTGCATTATTTCAAATCGTTAGAAAACGAGGAAGAGTGTAGTAGAGTTGATTGTGTCAACTCTGGGATACCTGTATGACCGTAGCATATACATTATATCATTCGGTTATTTATTTTTGGCAAAATTTCAAATATTCAGCTTTATTAGGTGTAGAGTAATGCTCATATAAAAGAAGGAGTTGTATGGCAGCTACTCGAACCCTTTGCAGTAGACCAACCAAATTTTACAGTAACTTTAGCCATTACATTAAACTTCTTTTGGCACAATTTCAGACACCCACCTTCATTTGTTGTAGTGTAATGCTCATATAAAAGAAGGAGTTGTATGGCAGCTACTCGAACCCTTTGCAGTAGACCAACAAAATTTTGCAGTAACTTTGGCCATTACATTAAACTTCTTTTGGCAAAATTTTAGACATCCAGCTTTATTAGGTCTGGTGTAAAGCTCATATAAAAGAAGCAGTCGTATGGCAGCTACTCGAACCCTCTGCAGTAGACCAAATTTTGCAGAAATTTTGGCCATAAATATAAGCTACTTTTGTCAAAATTTTAGACGCGCATCTATAATAGGCATAGAGTAATGCTCATAAAAAGAAAGAAGTTGTATGGCAGGTACGAACCCGTGGACCACAATGGCTGGATTTAAGTAGCGATGGCGGCTATTGCATAAAAACGAATTTGTGAAAATTTCAAAATCCAATTTATTTTTCGATTCTGATCCGATCCATACACTTGAGTCTATATACCCCTCCTACTTCTCTGCGTCACCAACGTAATGGCAAATTTAGTATACCCTTTTGACTAATAGTCATACGGTTATAATAATTCCATAAATTGTCTTCTAATGTACCTATGTATTTTAAATTTGCGTTAGTTTAAAATATGTAAATTGTTGTATAATTTTTAGATTTAACTACCTACTAAAAAAATATATTTCAAAATTTTTGTTTCTGTTATTGAAAATTTGTTTTATTATTTAATTCAGAATTCTAAAAGGGAAAAATCGGGTGAAATATATAATATTTGAAAGCATTATTTACATACATTACCATAATGGTAATGTATGTAAATAAGCTTTCAAAATTTATATTCCAATCGGCATAAAAAACTCTTTAGGTATGTAAATATATACACATATGTATGTATTTTGCGATGTCTTTTGTTCTGCCAGAACCATAATCAGAAAAACCACTAATTTCATCCAGAGCACTGTTATAGTATAGGTCCCTTCTAATGGCTATTTCATCGAATACCAATACAGGTTCCCTTTTAACTAAATCTTTTTCTGAGAATATAATGCCTTACTCATTTATATTTTTGTCGTTAAGACCTATGTTTAAATGTTTGATGGGGATCCATCTATAAGGAGAACTAAAATTGATTAAATTAAATAAAGCAAATTAAGCTGAATTAAAATGAATGCTACGTTTTTTTCATCTTCGGACCATTTACTAAAACTTTTAAAATTAATTTTTAAAAATTGTTTGGCTTCGTTACGCATTTGATACTGCCTATTAATAATGCTACATAAAGATAAATTCTCTTTTTTTTTTTTTAATTTTTGCCTTAACTTTTTATTTTGATTTTTTAAGTAAATAATGTTTTTTGTTAAATTAAATTTTGTTTCTTTAAGAAAGCTAACCTTTTAAGAACTGTCGAATACTTTTTTAAATAAAAATCTGCGCTCCTCTAAAATTTCAAACAATGCCTGCAAAAACAACTTTTTTTATGGTTATTTTTTGGATTAGTGTTATCTTTTTTCAAATTGTTTATTTCTTGTTTAAATAATTTTAAAATCAGAAATTTTATTTTTTTGGATATTTAGTGTTCTTTTTACTCTTTTTTTAATGTGTTGTGTTTATTAAATGTTGTGTGTTTGTACTTAAATTATTTTAACATACATTTTTAAAACTGCTTATATTTGTTTTTATCCGCCGCAATCTTGCTCTTATCCGTCGCATTTTTAATTTATTTCACTTTTGATTCCGGAACACTAACCTTAAATGTGTGAATTTAAAGCTTTGTTGACTTCATTGAAAGCTGGTTGAATAATAATGAATAGTTTATTTTTTTATACCCTACACCTATGAAATAAGTAAAAGGGTATATTAACTTTGGTATGGTGTTTGTAACCACGAGTAAAGGAAGCGAGCTAGATATGGAAAAGTATATATATTTGTATATAAATAATGGAGCTATTCTGACGGAATTTTAACTGTAGGTTACTAGGACTGAAAGTACGGCGGGGACTCCATATGGGCGAAATCAATTCCAAATTTGGTATCAGGGTGTCTCTTTCTAGTGTCCTTCAAATTTGGGACTAATTGGAGTAGTGGGTCGGGGACCAGCCACACAGTTTCGAAGCCCTTAAAGCATATTTCCGAAATTAATAAAGATAGTAACTTCAAATAAATTAAGAAGCTTCAAATTTGGCACATGGGTGTTCTTTACGATTTCCTTCGCGTTCCTCTTATTTTGGATCAATCGGAGTGATGGTTCAGTACTCCTCTTAGACCCCCTCAGGTTTAAAAGCTTATCATCAAAAATTAGTAAAAATCGTAATTAAAAAATTAAGATAGAACGTTCCAATTGTGTACAAGGGTTAACTTGTATTGAATGTATGACGCGGACTGCATATGGGCTAGATCGTACCATGGTTTCGGGTTCTGGAACCTTTGAAAAGTTCAAGGGCTAACAAACATATATCTCAAAAACAGCATAATTCAAAAAATAATAACGCTTTTTTGATGAAACTTAAACTCCAGGTTACTAGTAATGAAAGCACCGTAGGAATTGGTTTTGGTCGAGTTCGGACAATGAGTTCCTATGTGTTACGGAAATTTAAACTTAATTATAGTGGTGGCCTCCTAAGAAATCCCAAAACTAAAAAGCTTATCTTCGAAATCCATGAAGATAGAAACTTTAAATTTGATACAAGAGGTTTCGTTCCTATTTCCGTTTTTATTTGTAATATTTTTGAATAGATAAAGTAATTCGAAAATGTTTTTACTAATATAAAGTTAATTTGGTTAGCTATGTCTTACGATCAAACTAATAACAACTTTTATGGTTTTAAAATGACTTATGGATATTTCATTAAATTTGGGCCAAATAGGTGTAGGGTATTCCTAAGTCGGTTGCACCGACAGACAGAGGTGGTAGTATGTAACTTGTTACAAACGCTTTTTTTGTAACAAAACACTAGCGTCACAAAATTTTTTTGGCAGCATGAAGATTGAAACGCAGAAATGGAAACGAAAGAAAACAAAAATCAGCGTCACAAAAGTTACGTAATGCCGTAATTTTTGAAATTTTGAAATTTGTTTTTTTTTAATTACATAAAATTTAAAACAAATCTTAGGATATGGTACGATTTGATTATTTTAAAATTCTTTGTTCGATTTCACATGTTTCTAAGAAAAAACGTTTGATTTAAAAAAAATTTCAAATTGAGAAATACTAAAAGTAAAGAAGTTTAAGTTGATGTTTGGTTTGTAAGTAAATTGTAAATTATTAAAATCACAAATATAATATGCTAACATATTTTTTGTAATTTTTGAAGGCATAAAATGGCTATGAACAACGAACAATTGAACACCCTTACAAAATTTATGTTCGAAAACAACTCCTTAGCCAGGGGTATTTTAAAAGACATAGAGGGTCAATGGCATATAAATATTTTCTTTCCTCATCCGAAGAGCTTTCATCACAAATAAATAGCATTCTATAATAAATAATGTTAAACTATAAATTATTTTTTTTTTCTTAAGAAATTAACATTTTATTAGTTACTCGATAATATCATATTGAGTTTTTAAACTCAAAATATAAAATAAATGCTTACTTGACTTGAAATAAATTATTCATTCAAACAAAACTTACTTATAATGAAATTTGTATTTTATGTATTACTTAAATAGAAATAAAGAAAAAACTGAAAAGTAATGTTTTAATGAAAAAAATTACAACATTTGTCTTAAATATTATTTTAGCAAAATTTTCTGTATTTTGTACTTGCGCAATATTATTATTTTTAAGTATTAGAAAATATTTACTTTGCTTTTCATAGTTAAATATGAAATATTTGCGTAGTGATTATAATATTGCTGTTTAATATGGCTAAAAGAAGATATCAAGTTTATATTGAAAAAATAAATATTTTTTAAGTCAATTTATCGTAGATAAAGAAAATAAAATATTATAATTGCAAAATTTATAGCACATCTTCTTTGTTTGTGATTGGTTAAAATATAGGAAAATTCTTTAAAATTAATATTATTGTAACCCTCATGAAAAAGACAACCGCCAATTCTTTGTTATTTATTTGGTAATAATTAATAAATAATAAAAAAATATAAGATGACAAAGCTAACATTTCCAATTTCTATGGTTGATAGGTTATAACTTATAATTTAATAATAATTAAAATTAAATATAAAAGCCGTCAATCCAAAATCAACTTCATGTAAGTTATCATCCCTATCTACATTTAAACATCTGAATCAACTTTTCTTGAAAAAAATCTTATTGACAGAAATTTAGGCATAATTGTATCTTTTGTAGTGTAATTTTTAGTTATGATTTTAGCTTTTGAATGAATAAAAGAATTTTTCAATGCTAGTTTTTTTTGTCGTTTTATTGATTTGATTTTACTTGTGTTACCTTACCTTGTGTTTCTTTTTATACCTTAGTATACATGTTAGATTGGAAAAAACAATAAGATGAAATTTTATTTAAAAGCCAATAAAAGTTTAATACAAAATAAATACAATTGTTTCGAATAATTAAACTTTTGTATGATGCTAAGATTTTTTCACTTTATAGCGACCAAACTACTTCACTGCAACTATATTGTATGAACCCAAAAATTTAGGTCGTATTTTTAATCCTGCGCCAAATTGGGTTCTTTCAATAGTTACAAGTCTCTCAATTTCGAATTTGTTTGCCTGTTTTCTCGTTTTTTGTTATATTGAGTTCTTCTTTCTTCCTAGATGATAATAATTTGATGATAATATCTTTCCTTGCAGTGAAGTGGTTTGGTCGCTATATAAAGTGAAAAAATCTTAAGTTTCGCGTTAATAAGTTTCGCGTTATTCATCTAGATCATCTTCATATAGCTTTCGACCTTCATCTCCTATTATATCCATTATTTCGCGTTATTCATCTAGATCATCTTCATATTGCTTTCGACCTTCATCTCCTATTATATCCATTATTTGTAGATCGTGTTCGGTTTTTATTTGAACTCCAACTAGCAACTGCATCGGAATTATTCGAACTCCAACTAGCAACTGCATCGGAATTGTTTTATTGCACGATGGCAAGTAGAATTCAAAATACGTAATAAGGGTTTAACATGATTGTACCAATTCTCTGGGTCATAAATAGATAATTTTTTTAAAGTTGCAATAACGGTTTTATGTGTTCGTTAAATTTGACCATTACCTCTTGGCACACCAGGTGTAATATAACGGAGTTGGAAATAAATGCTCCACCTCTATCCACAATCATACAACAAGGGTATCCGAAAGTCTCTGCAATTAATTCCATTGTTTGTATTACTTCGTTAGCATTTAATGCTTTGTAGGAAAAAGCCAGGTGAATTTAGTGAAGCTATCAGCAGCTGCAAAAATGTAACGATAGCTTTTTTTGGTAGCTTGTAATGGGCCTAAATAATCTAAATGAAAGGTGTCTAGAGGGCGGCCACCTTTGAGTATGGGATTTAGGAGTCCTTCAGATTTTCGAGTTTTCCTCTAAGCAAGAATACATTTTACACAGACAGCAAAACATTTTTCAATTTTGTGTTTAAGATCTTTGATATAGAATTCCTTAGCTAGTATTTCCTTCCTTCTTGTAGTGGAAATGGTCCTTTTCGTGTGCTCCCCGAATTATATTTGCATTTATAATATCTGGAACAACATATAAAAGCTTATTTTTAAAGTTTGTGTAAAGTATACCATTGCTCATAATGTAGTCCTTGTGAAAGGCTTGACAATCCGTTACCAGCTTAAAATTCTTACCTAAGAGGTATATGTGAAATTTTTTAATTGCTTCAATTCAGTAATTTCGTTCTGCATCATTTGTCTTCGTACTCATATAGTAAACGGGATGAAGTTTACCATCTTCTGAGTCTACTTGGCACAATATTGCTCTATAACCATCTTTGCTGGCGTCAGTATGCAGTTCTGTAAGTACCTCATATTGGAATATTTTTAGCCCCGGACGTGAAATTAGTGCATTCTTTAATATTTGTATGGCTTGAAGCTGTTCATCTTTTATTTTAAACTTCTTTTCTTTTTTTAAAATGTCACTTAGTGGTTAAGCAAGCCATGAAAAATTTCGAATAAATTTTAGAAATTAATCTGCCAAGCCTAAAAACTTTATAGCTGCTTGATTGTTTGGGGCACAGGAAAATTAACTACAGCTTTCACTTTAGAAGATGAAATTCTATCCATGGTGACGCGATAACTTAAGTATTCTATTTCGGTTTGTAACAACTGACATTTTCGTATATTTTTTTTCAATCCGTTTTCTGCTGCGATTTTTAAAGTTTGTTTTAATCTAAAAATTGCTTCATCAATAGACTTTGCCAAAATGACGATATCATCGATGTAAGTTGCTACTATATTCTTCAATTTTCAAACTTCAATTTCCATTTAATTCTTCAAGTCTTCAGATAATAACAATTATAACTCTTTACTTACTTTGTGTATTTGTTGTTGTCTAACATTTTCAATAAGCCTTAAAACAGGGCTTTTTTAATCCCGGTTGAGCCCCCAAATGTTGGATTGGAAAAAAATATAAGATGTAATTTTATTTAAAAACCGATAAAATTTAATACAAAATAAAACAATTGTTTCGAATAATTAAACTTTTGTATGATGTTAAAATTTTAAATGCAAGTTCTTCTTTTAATCTGACAAGACACAAAAATTTAATATTTAAGTATATTTAAAAGTACAGTTGACCTTTTTTGTTAATTTTTCTATCTTCTGGTTCAATGTAATACTTTTTCAATGATATTATCTCTTCGGCCACGTTGTAACAACTGACTGACTTTTTTTTCCTTTTTCACATTTTTTATCTCTACATGCGTACAAAATAAAATAAGTAAAGAAAAAAACCAAGGGTTTTTAAAAAATCACATTTTCTAAATATTGACATAAGCAATAAAAAAAAGGTGCATGAAAAAGTTGTTCTAAAACTGATACTTTCTTATGACATCTACCTAAGTTTAAAATTTGTGCAGAAATTTTGTAAACAACAAACGGATGGACAGACAGAGTAAAACAAATGGGCACGTTTTTTAAAAATGTTTGGAAAATGTGCTAATTGACCGGTTGTTGTTGTTTTAAGAGATTGAGCTAAACAAGAGCAGCATCCTGTGTATATCATCCCGTGTTAGCATTATATACAATATAATACACGCCTCCATTTACTACCGTATCCTTATAGTTGGTTATATCTTTGTAGTTAATCTGCTGCACTCCTCCAATAGATTTAGCTGTTACTAAAGCTACCAAAACTTAAATTTGTAATTTTATGACTGACTCAAACGCACAATTTGTTTATTTAAAATATTAGAGTTTTTTATATAAAATTTTTGATTACGCTGCACTTTTTATACCCGTATGACTATACATCAAAGTAGGTATAGACTCAAGTGAATGGATCGGATCAGAATCGGAAAATAAATCGATTTAGCTATGTATGTCCGTCCGTCCGTCCGCACGATAACTTAAAAAATAAAGCTAGGGTTTTGAAATTTTCTCAAATTCGTTTTTATTCAGTAGTCGTCATGACTTTTGAAATCCAGCCATTTTGGTCCACGGGTTCGAGTACCTGCCATACAACTTCTTTTTTTATATGAGCAGTACTCTACACCTATTGAAGCTGGTTGTCTGAAATTTCGCCAAAAGTAATTAACCGGATGACATAATGTTTATATTATTGTCACACGGGTATCCCAGAGTAGACACAGTCTTCTCTACAACATTCTTCCTCGTTTTACATTTAAAACGTTAATATAATGCAATATAAATTAATTAAGGTTTTAATATTATCAAGTTATTCAAAGTAACAAAGAAAAAAATGTTGTTTTTAAATTTGCAAACTTCAGTAAGTTCCTATATATTTACATAACTGTGCAATTTTATAAAAATGTAGTGAAAAGCAAATTAACTTGAAAAAATCTTCAGATTCAAGGGGTAAGTTTCGAAATGTAACAACTGGAAAAAAATATATACTAGGTAATATACTTTTGTATATTTTATGGTTATCAAATGTAAGTTTTTCAGAATGTAATATGCAGATGTGATGTGTCAAACTTTAAAGATGAAAGCGAGTATATACATAATATAATTATTATAATAAGAAGTCTATTAATACATTTAATTAATGCACTTATGTACTAAAACGGTTATGATTATAATAATGTATATGTTACTGTCAAGAAAATATCAAAGTCTTTTCAAATGATATATAATATTATATATCTTCTTTCAATTTCAAAGTTGTATTAAAGCGAGAAAATGTTTATGGTAGTAACTAAAAAATTAAAAAAAAAAACAAGTAAAGAAACTATCAGACTTAGAAATACGCTACTTCTACTTGGTTCAAAATTAATGAGATGTCCATAAGTTATTTTAAAACCAATAATATATTTAATAATTAAAATTTTAAAAAATTGCAATTATTTTAAATTGTTAGTTTATGTACCTATTAGAAAAGCTTATAAACGCAAAATATGGAATAAATGTATTTCTAAAATACAATTACAAATTTAGAACTTTTCATATAATCCATTTGAATATAAAAATAAATTTTACATACATGCAGGAAGTACCTTTGAACATAACTTAAGTATCGTACACAATGTCTTAATTATATATTACCTATGGTAATAATTCAATACAATATACGATATAATATAAATTAAAAAAAGAAATTTAAACGTTTATTAAAAAAATTTTTTTTTTAATTTATAAAATATTATACATAATATGTATTATGCAAAATTCTGAGCCTTTTAAAAATAAAAGTGTTAAATAAGAACGGAAATAGGAAAGAACCCTCGTGTATCAAATTTAAAGTTTCTATCTTCATGAATTTCGAAGATAAGTTTTTAATTTTGGGATTTCTTAGGAGGCACCTGAACCACCACTGCAATTAAGTCTAAATTTCGGGAAAAAGGAAATATATTCTTTCGTTGCCAAATTATACTCTTTTGGCCTCAATTCGATCAAAAGCTTCTAGATTCCGAACTCATTGTCCGAACTCGACCAGAACCAATTCCCATGGTACTATCATTACTAGTAACCTAGAAAATTTGTTTCAAATTACTATCTTTACTAATTCGAAAATATGCTTTAAGGTCTTCAGAACTCTGTGGATGGTCCCCGACCCACTACTTCAATTGGTCCCAAATTTCGAGGACAAAAGAAATAGAAAGAAGCACCGTGATACCAAATTTGGAGGTTCTATCTTTATTGGTTTCGGAATTATGCTCGTTTGGCCTACATTCGATTAAAAAGTTCTAGGTTCCGAATCCATTATCCAATCCTCAGCGCACGCAGTCGCCGTCGTAGTTTTATTACCAGTAATCTACAACACAAATTTCATGAAGGTAGCGTTATTAGTTGTTCAGTTATCGTGATTTTTTATATATGTTCGTTAGCCCTTGGACCGATTAAAAGGTCCAGAATCCAAACCCAATGGCCAATTTTGCTCATATGCTGTCTGCGCCGTACTTCAAGTACTAGTTAACCCCTATACACAATTGGAACGTTCTACCTTAATTTTAAGTTCGTTTTTTTAGTAATTTCTATTATAAGCTTTTAAACCTTGGGAGGTCTAGGAAAAGTACTGAACCACCACTCCAATTAATCTCAAATAAGGGGGACACACAAAAAATAGTGAAATACACTCTTGTTCCAAATTGAAGCTTCTACATTTGTTTTAAATTACTATCTTTTTTAATTTTAAAAATTTGCTTTAAGGTCTTCAGAAATACGTTGCTGGTTCCGGACTCACTACTCCAATTGGTCCCAAATTTCAAGGATACTAAGGAAATAGGAAGGGTCACTCTGATACCAAATTTGAAGGTTTTATATTTATTGGTTTCGGAATTATGCTCGTTTGGCTTAAATTCGATCAAAAAGTTCTTAGTATGTGGTTCAAACATTCGTCATTTAATTCAATTAGATAGTTTTTTTGTTTTTCCTTTACATTATTACTGTATATAGCGGTCTTTTCGTCTACTAAAATATTGTTTTCGTTAAGCAATACAGATTTATTTTCAATATTTGGCATAGGTTCAATTAAAATTTTAGAATATTTTGTGTTAGAGTAGTTTGGGTTAAAAACGAGGAAGATTATAGTTGCCCTTGTCAACTTTTAGATACCCGTGCATTCCCACTAACCGTTATTTATTTCCTTTATGCTATTATAAATATTACAAAAAAAAATATAAAAATGTATATAACTTATTATCGTAAGTTTTGCTTAAAAAAAATATAACAAAAAAAAAAATTAAATATTTAATTCATTATAGGTACCATAATTTTTGCTTAAACATAAAAAACAAGTAAAGAAACAGTCACTCGGTGCAACCGACTTAGAAATACCCTACACCTATTTGGTTCAAATTTAATGACATATCCATAAGTCATTTTAACGCCATAAAAGCTGTTATTAATTTGATTGTAAGACATAGCTAACCACATTAACTTTGGCTTCGAAATTAAACTCGACCACAACCAATTCCCATGGTACTTTCATTACTAGTAACCTAGTGTTAAATTTCATCAAAATACCGGCATTATTTTTTGAGTTATGGTGTTTTTAAGATATATGTTTGTTAGTCCTTGAACTTTCAAGGGTTCCAGAACCCGAAACCATAGTACGATTTCGCCCATATGCAGTCCCGTCATACTTTCAATACTAGTTAACTCTTGTACACAATTGGAACGTTCTAGCTTAATTTTAAGTTACTAGTTTTATTAATTTCGATGATAAGCTTTTACACATTGGGGGGGTCTAAGAGAGGTTCTGAACCACCACTCCAATTTATCCCAAATTAGGGGGGCACGCAAGAAATAGTAAAGAATACCCTGGGCCAAATTTGAAGCTTCTACATTTGTTTCAAGTTACTATCTTTATTAATTTCGAAAATATGCTTTAAGGTCCTCGGAACTGAGTGCCTGGTCCCCGAACCACTACTCCAATGGGGCACAAATTTCAAAGACACTTACGAAATAGGAAGCGACATCCTGATACCAAATTTGGAGTTTCTATCTTTATTGGTTTCGGAATTATGCTCGTATGGCCTAAATTCGATCAAAAAGTTCTAAGTTCCGAACCCATTGTCCAATCCTCACCGTACGTAATTCCCGAAGTAGTTTCATTACTAGTAACCTACAGCACAAATTTGATGAAGATAGCGTCATTAGTTGTTGAGTTATCGTGGTTTTTTATATTTGTTCGTTAGCCCTGAAACCGATTAAAAGGTACAGAATCCGAACCCATGGGCCGATTTCGCCCATATGCAATCCCCGCCGTACTTTTAGTCCTAGTAACCTACAGTTAAAATTTCATCAAGATAGCTCCATTATTTTTTGAGTTATCGTGCCTACGGACGGACGGACGGACATGGCTATATCGACTCAGGCGGTCACGCTGATCACAAATATATATACTTTTCTATATCTAGCTTGCTTCCTTTAGGTGGTTACAAACACCATACCAAAGTTAATATACCCCTTTACCTATTCTATAGGTGTAGAGTATAAAAAATAGGGAACCTAGAAATTGATTGAAAAATATTTTGTGAAAATTTCAAAACTGTAGCTCTTTTAGTTTTTGAGTTATCGTGCTGACATACAGACGGACGGACGGACAGACACACATAGCTAGATCGACTCATTTTTCGATTCTGAGCCGATACGTACTTTTGACACTATATCTAGCTCGTCTAAATCGATGCGTTACAAACGGAGGAGCAATTTTAATATACCCGATGTCATATATGTATGCACCGGTATAACGATAATTATGATTTGGTCACTATTATATACTACTGTTACTTTGATATCTTTGTAAGTTTCTATGTCATGTATAAGTCTTAGTTCATTTTCTGTTAAGATATTTTTCGAGAGAATATTGAGTTTACTTGTCAAAATGATTTGTTCGATGTTATCAATGTGATTTCGTAAAAGTTTTATATCGTGGTTTATTTGGTATGCTTGTTCGAAAATTTCTACTTTTCTTTCTAGGTAATTTATTTTAATTCCATTTGTATAATTTGAATGTATTTCGAAAACTAGTTTTTACTGGTTGTTTATATTTTTGGTTATATTATGAATTTGATAGGATATTTGTTTGTTTATTATAACCTGTTTGTTTGCTTCGGTTTTTAATTCAGGATTATTTTGAGATAGTTAATCTATTGCGTTTTTTATAAGGATTTCGTCTTCATTGTCCATTCTGCCTGTAAGGAATTTTATACCTGTACCGACTACATTAAGAAGTCTCAGTCTTTTAATTTGAGAATCTAATAAATTGAAGTTTTCGACCACGGTATTTATTACAAGTGCATTTTGTTTTGCATTTCGTTCTGTTATTTTAATATTGTCGTATATTTGATCTTTTGTTATAGTTAGGTGGGTAGTATTTATTATATGCAGAGTTTTTACAAAGTTTTTGATAATTTTAATTTCGCCTGTTTTTATGGTGATGTATCCATTATTTTGATTAAGGTTCTATATTTCTATTGTTTGGACCAGCGTGGTTGCCAATTAGAAGTGCTATTCCTATTGTATTATTTTTTAATGGCATTTTCTTTAATTTTAAGTAGTCTTTGTTTTATTTCTGGATATTGGTCTTGTTTTATAGAACCGTGAAACAAGACTATTGGCTTTTTCCCAGTCGTACTATGTATAGAGCTGTTATAGAATTTTATTATTTTGTGCATGTTTTCTTCTATGGAGTCTTCGTCTACTTTATTGTCATGTCTAAAAAGACGTAGGTGACGACGTCGTTTATTGTATTGTGAAGGTGTTCGACGTTCGCGTTAGATGTATGGTTATTGTTAGAGGTGAATTGTATGCTAATGTTTTCATCCTTTAAGAATTTTCTCAATGGGAGAGCTTTTAGACCTAATTCGTTATCGACAACTAAATTTTTAACATTTTCAACAATGCTGAGATATTGGGTCAGGGCTTTTTAAATTCAGTCCAACTTCGATTTTCAATTTTTATTGCTTGTGCATATTTTGTAAACTTTTCGATTGTTGTTAAAAACATATTTCTATTGAGGATATAGAAGACGTCTGCGTGTATTATTTTCCTACAATTACTAGGAGTCTCAGAAATTTTATATTTTTGTTTGATGGGTGTCCTGTCTTAATTCTTAATATTGCATTATTCGCAATTTTTGACAAATATTGTTTTTCTTTATTTTAATTTTGGATACCTCTATTCGTTAATACCTCTACGATTATTTCTGAGGTGTTCACTTTCGGCAAGTTGTGTCAGTTCGTTTTCGTCTGTAATGTCGTTTAGTAGTTTTCCACATTTGACAATTTTGAATTTATTATTGTTATTGTTAAAATGATTTTTACGGTATTGGTAAAGTTGTTCGAAAAGATTACATCTTTAAATAAAACTGCGTTGGTTTTATTCATATCAAAATGATTTTTTACTATCGTTATTATAGTATTGTATTCGAGTTATTTTGTATAGATAATTTTTCTTTCAGATTTGAAAATTTTTTGATTTTTGATTTTCAATGAACCCGGTTTGGTTTTTTTGATGATGATTTGTTTTCTATAAATGTTTATAGGACAATTAGATTCAGTGATAAAAGAATCTTCGGCTTCGTTAAACTTAATTATAACTATTGGAAGCGCGTCTGCGTTTCCATTTTGAACTCCCATTTTATACTTTATTTGGTAGTCATATTCTGCTAATTTCAATCTCCAGCGGACAAGCTTTGAATTTGGTTCCTTTATTGAGCCAAGTTAAAGGGTATAATAATAAAAAATTATTTGTGAAGTAGCTGGTCTTAAGAAAGGTTTGTAGGTTTAAAGGCCATTTTGATAGAAAAAGATTTTTGAGAAGACTTAGATTTCAGTGATTTAATAGACGATTTTGCTAAAATAAAACGCAGGCGGCTTTATTTAAATTAATGAAATAAAGAGAAAAATTTAAAATCTTTTTGATAAATTTTTCTATTTATTTACTTACTACTATGTAATTTTATAGTTGTAATAATTTTGTAAATAATCGTTATTTAAAATTCAAGTTAAACTTTTTTGTTTTTTCTTTACTATTTTTGTTAAAATTTAATAAAATGAATGTAAACAATTTTTTTTTGTATTTTTTTTAATGAAATTTTTAATTTTTGTTAATATTTTTTTATTATTTTTTATTTCGTTAATTCTTTCAATATTATATTCTTTTCTGAGTCGGTTGAATTTTTTAATTTTTAAATTTATGAGTTTTAATATTGAAAGGGTTAAACGAGGATTATACCTACGTGGGACACCTCACTAAAAAAATGCATCGAATCCCACCTCGCGAGTGATGTGGAAACGGGTTTATTAGGGCGCGAAATTTCAAAATTGCACAGGGCTCCGAAAAGTTTAGCGCCGGTCCTGCCTAACTTATGACTAAATAAGAGTTTAATAGTATAATCAAATCAATAAACAAAAAAAAATCTAGCCTAGAAAAATTATTTAATTCATTTAAAAGCTAAACTATAAATTAAACTACAAAAGATACAATTTTGCCTAAATTTCTGTCAATAAGATTTTTTTCAAGAAAAGAGATTCAGATGTTTAAATGTAGATAGGGATGATAAATAACATGAAGTTGATTTTGGATTGACGGCTCTTATTTTGAATTTTAATTGTTATTAAATTATAAGTTATAACTTAGTAAATCAACCATATAAATTTGAAATATTAACTTTGACATTTTTTAATTTTTTTATTATTTTATTAATTACCTAATATATAACAAAGAAAATTTTGTAAGAAAACTCAAATGTTCAGAACCTTTTAAATGTTTTATTTTTAAGAAATTTGTTTTACAACTATTTACTTATTGTTAAAATAATTTAGTAATTTATATTACATTTTTACCTGACTTTTTTAAAATGTTAATATATTATTGATTAGTTTATTTGTTTTATTAGTACTTTTTAACTTAATTCTTAAATAATTCTATTTTGTTCAAGTCAATCAAACATAAATAAAAAGGTATTATATTATTATAGGTATTATATTATTATATTACTACTATATCATATATAGTATAAATTAAAATTTTCAAACATTCATCAAAAAATATATAATATTTTCAAAATAAAATTTTGATTAGCAAAACAAAATTGTTACTAAAACGAATTAACTCTAACTTTCCCTCCTAAATAAATGTTCTTTATTAGTAAGGCTAATTAACTAAATAGAGTAACAATAGACCCCCTGAAATATTTAAGTAATCTACCCAAATTCAATGGTGAATCTAGTAACCTCCAAAATTTCTGCAATCTAGTTGATAAAGTCATTCCCGTCATCAGGACATTCGACGATGTTTTTCAAGTATTAATGACGGACGTAATTAAAAGTAAAATAGTTGGTAAAGCAAGGGATACGTTGGAAATTATTTTCAAGCCAGAACTTGGGCCGCAATTAAATAAGTTTTACAAAATAACTTTGGTGACCGCCTAGCTTGTGAACAATTATTTGATACAATGAGAAAGAACCACTTTTAAAACCAATTGTATAGACTGATTTAACGAAATTAAAATAAAATTAAGCTGACTAAACAATAGAACTCCTCACACTTATGGTGTAGGAGCTATAGCCAATGACCTAGCTCACAGAAATAGAACTTCCGCACTATATACATTTATCTTCAAAATACCAGAACCTTTGAGATCTGTTTTGGTTTGTAGAAACCCAAACAGCTTAGAACAAGCTATGGACATATTATTTCAAGCGGAATACGCTTATTTCATTCCAAACAACCAAAATCCCAATAGAAGAAAAAATTTTAACTAAAATTATTCTAACCAAAAAACGAGTAACAGTAACCAGAGACGCAACTATAATAATGACAATAGTCATAATAACAACAGATATAATAATACCAACAATAACAGACCCAAAAACCAAAGAGACCATAACCAATATAATTATAGAAACAACAAATCGATCGACAGTCTCGAAACTATCAAAATAGACCTTCCGCTGACCAACAACAAAACAATTATAATAACCGCCCAAACCAACAAAACAATTATAATCAAAATGGCCTTTAAACCTACAAACCTTTCTTAAGACCAGCTACTTCACAAATAATTTTTTATTATTATATCCGTAAGACTATATAGTCAAAGGGTATATTATATCCGTATGACTATATAGTCAAAGGGTATAATAAATTTGGTATTAAGTTTGTGACGCAGATAAAGAGGGGCGTAGATATAGACTCAAGTGTAGGGATCGGATCAAAATCGAAAAATAAATCGATTTAGCTATGTATGTCCGTCCGCACGATAACTCAAAAACTAAAGGAGTTAAGATCTTGAAATTTTCGCAAATTCGTTTTTTTGCAATAGCCGTCATCGCTATTTAAATCCAGCCATTTTGGTCCATGGGTAGCTGCCATACAACTTCTTTTTTATATGAGTATTACTCTGTACCTATTACAGCTGCGTATCTGAAATTTTGGCAAAAGTAGTTTAGTTTTATGGCCAAAGTTTTTGCAAAATTTAGTTGGTCTACTGCAGTGCGTTCGAGTAGCTGCCATACAACTTCTAATTTTATATGAGCATTACTCTATACCTATTGAAGCTGGGTGTTTTAAATTTTGCTAAAAATAGTTTAGTGTAATGGCCAAAGTTTCTGCAAAACTTGGTTGGTTTACTGCAGAGGATTCGAGTAGCTGCCATGCAACTTCTTCTTTTATATGAGCATTACACTGCACCTAATGAAGCTGGGTGTCTGAAACTTTGCCAAAAATAGTTTAGTGTAATGGCCAATGTTACAGCAAAATTTGGTTGGTCTACTGCAGAGGGTTCGAGTAGCTGCCATACAACTCCTTTCTGTTTTCCATCTATAACAGATTCTATTCCATTAGCGAGATGTTTTTCTAAGTTCAAATAATAAGGGTCTTCACGTAACAGTGCAAACTAGTCTTGCATCGAAGCATCGGAGCATCGATGCAAATTTTTAACAGACAGTTGTTGTTTCATGTATAAAATATATGCACCGATATTTTTTCCTAGACTGAATTATCCTCGACCCTAGTGCATATTTAGTCGTGCATATTTTTTTAGTGTTTTTATTTGATTTGACATTTCGTCATAATGCATATTAAATTCGATTATTTTTATTTTTTTCAAATTAATATTGAATTCTGTTTTTTTCAAATCAAAATTTTTTGTATTTAAATAATTAATAGAAAATTACAGATTTTTTTTAATATAACAATCAACATTCATGGAAAGATACCAATAAACATTTCTCTAAACCAATCAACCTTTCTATCATCTGTAATTTTTTACTTTGCAATGTATATTTTGCACTAGGTAGGTCGTTCACGTAATGAAGCATTTTTGGATTTTATTTTCCTTGAATGCACTTTTACGTGAAGATCCTTAATATTTTTTTAAATCTACAAATACTACACTTACAACTTTACATGAAAACCCAACATACATACCAACATGTAACCCGCGTATTAATCTGAATAATGAAAATGAATACAGACAGAAATTAAAATACTTTTTCAATTCTCTCTTTCTCAATTTTGTTCTCATTAAAAAATAATATATCATGGAAAAGTATCATATACAATAAAACTAATTGTGTCTATATATGATATAATTGAAATTCGCAAAATTTTAAATCTGCACCAAAATCGCACTGGCTTCCATACAGATTGTTATTATTATTACTATATAGCTTCACTCTGTCCGTCCGTCCTTCCGTCCGTATGTTTACAAAAACTTTTACACCGTTTGAAATAGAGAAAAGAAATTTTAACCATGGATAGTTTTTGCAAAAAAAATAATTTCGTAGAAATTAAAATAGAAAATAGAAATTTTTTTGTCAAGCCCCCTATTTAGGAGCTATAAGGGCTCAAAAATTGAAATTTTGCTATTTTTAAACACCTGTAACTTGAATACCTGTCCAAATTTTTTTTTAGTGATAGACAAAATTCAAAGCTCTATAATTATATTTCAACATGTGTCAAAGGTTTTTCTTAATTTTGAAGGATGACGAAGTTACAGCCCCTGAAAATTCCAAAAAAGCCCTATATTTAAATTGATATAACAAAAGTTCTGTTAGGTTTATTTTCAATCGAAAAACGGTATTAGAGAGCTGCTTTTATAGGCTTTACAAAAATATGTCGCTTAAATGTATAGGGTTGCCATGCGGTACTAAAATTTAGCATTATATAAAACTCAATTTTTGCAAAATTTTTGGCCCCACATATCTTCTAAACGGTTCAAGCTAAGATTTTGAAATTTTGGGAGAAGTTAGATCCTAAAAAAATAGTAGGAGTCAGTTAACAAAATTTTTTTGTCAAGCCCCCTGTTTAGGAGCTATAAGGGCCCAAAAATTGAAATTATGCTATTTTTAAGCACCTGTAACTTGAATACCTGTCCAATTTTTTTTTTATTAATATACAAAATTTAAAGGTCCAACATTATAATATGTTAAAGGTTTTTCTTAAATTTAAAAGGGGATCCTTAAATTGAAGAAAGTGTCTCTTAGTTTTACCCATTTTTGCTTAGATAATAAAATTCTAAGTAAAATTCCAAATTTTTGTGTAATTCACAATTTAATTCCTAGAACCTAAAAAACTAGAGGATGAGGGGGGGGGGGAAGTTGAAGTTAGATTCTTGAGTAATTTGGCAACCTTCCCCATTGAAGGGCTATAACAACTTTTAAATAAAAAATTTACTGTTAGCAGTAAATTTTATAAGTCAGTAGTAACTATTTACAAGTAAATATTTCCAAAGTTAAATTCAGTATGTAATACAATATAATTTGAAAATGTACTTTTTTAAAAACCCTTGGTTTTTTTTCATCACTTGTTTTTTATTGGAAATTTAAAAATTTATGAATGTATGATGCGCACTTTTTAGCACATTTTCAAAAAATTTTGTAAAAATGTGCCTATATAGCTTCACTCTGTCCGTCCGTCCGTTCGTCCGTATGTTTACAAAAACTTTTACACCGTTTGAAATAGAGAAAAGAAATTTTAACCATGGGTAGTTTTTGCAAAAACAATAATTTCGTAGAAGAATTTTTTTCTGTAGCCCCACCTGTTACGGGGCTACAGCCCCCCAAAGTTGGAAAAAGCCCTATATTTAAATTGTTATAACAAGAGTCCTGTTACATATATTTTCAATCTGAAAACGGCAAATGATAGCTGGTTTCATAAACTTTATAAATTATTACAAGGCAAATGTTTAGGGTTGCCATACGGTATAAAAACTTAACATTACGCAAAACTCAATTTTCGCAAAATTGTTGGCCACACATATCTTCTGAACGGTTCAAGCTAGAGTCTTGAAATTTTGGGAGAAGTTAGATACTCAGAAATTAGTAGGAGTCGGTTAACAAAATTTTTTTGTCAAGCCCCCTATTTAGGAGCTATAAGGGCTCGAAAATTGAAATTTTTCTATTTTTAAACACCTGTAACTTGAATACCTGTCCAAATTTTTTTTTAGTGATAGATAAAATTCAAAGCTCTATAATTATATTTCAACATGTATCAAAGGTTTTTCTTAATTTTGAAGGGTGACGAAGTTACAGCCCCTGAAAATTCCAAAAAAGCCCTATATTTAAATTGATATAACAAGAGTTCTGTTAGATTATTAGAGAGCTGCTTTTATAGACTTTACAAATATATGTCGCTTAAATGTATAGGATTGCCATACGGTACTAAAATTAACCATTATAAAGAACTCAATTCTTGCAAAATTTTTGGCCCCGCATATCTTCTAAACGGTTCAAGCTAGAGTCTTAAAATTTTTGGAGAAGTTAGATCTTAAAAAAATAGTAGGAGTCAGTTAACAAAATTTTTTTGTCAAGCCCCCTGTTTAGGAGCTATAAGGGCCCGAAAATTGAAATTATGCTATTTTTAAGCACCTGTAACTTGAATACCTGTCCAATTTTTTTTTTATTAATATACAAAATTTAAAGGTCCAACATTATATTTTAAAATATGTTAAAGGTTTTCCTTAAATTTAAAAGGGGTTCCTTAAATTAAAGAAAGTGTCTCTCAGTTTTACCCATTTTTGCTTAGATAATAAAATTCTAAGTAAAATTCCAAATTTTTGTGTAATTCACAATTTAATTCCTAGAACCTAAAAAATTAGAGGATGGGGGGGGGGGGGTGATTCTTGAGAAATTTGGCAACCTTCCCCATTGAAGGGCTATAACAACTTTTAAATAAAAAATTTACTGTTAGCAGTAAATTTTATAAGTCAGTAGTAACTATTTCCAAAGTTAAACTCAGTAAGTAATACAATATAATTTTGAAAATGTGCTTTTTTAAAAACCCTTGGTTTTTTTTCATCACTTGTTTAATTTTGCACATAGTAATACATTATTTTTAAACAATAAATTATAGCATGCAATATTTTCAATGTAATTTTTATCTTGCGATAGTTTCAAAATAAGTTGTTAGAAATTAATAATACCCAATATGTGTGTATTTTAATTTTGTATTACAGGTGCAAATAAAAAATTTTGCATTTTAATATAAATAGTTCTTGCGTGCTTTAATGTTTATGTGTTTTATATGATATATTGATATTCAATAGAACATTTTTTTTTTGATGCTAAAATCTAGCAGGCGGGCTTCCAAAAAATTTTGTGTTTCCTATTTGTGTCCAATTTTACAGGGTGGTTTTGCAGTCGAAAAAAGAGTCTGGCACAAAATTTTTGTTGAGTTCGGTTAACCCGTTTGGGCACGAGGGGCGGAATGAAGATTTTTCAATGTTCTTGATGTGGAGTCAAAACGGTTTGACCGATTGACTTGAGATTTTGCACAAATGTTCCCCTTAGCACCTGGCATTAGTTGTATAAATTTGGTTGGAATAAATTAACCCATTTCGACCTGGCGGGCTTCCAAAAAATTTTGTGTTTCCGATTTGTGTCCAATTTTACAGGGTGGTTTCGCAGTCGAAAAGAGAGTCTGGCACAAATTTTTGTTGAGTTCGGTTAACCCGTTTGGGCACGAGGGCGCTATGAAGCTTTTTCAATGTTTTTGATTTCGATTCAAAACGGTTTTACCGATTGACTTGAAATTTTGCACAAATGTTCCCCTTAGTAGCTGGCTTAGTTGTATAAATGGTTGGAATAAATTAACCCTTTTCGACCTGGCGGGGTTCCAAAGAATTTTGTGTTTCCGATTTGTGCCCAATTTTACAGGGTGGTTTCGCAAGAGTTTTCGCAGGGTGGTTTCGAAAAGAGAGTCTGGCACAAATTTTTTTTGAGTTCGGTTAACCCGTTTGGGCACGAGGGCGCAATGAAGTTTTTCAATATTTTTGATGTCGAATCAAAACTGTTTGACCTATTGACTTTCCTCTTAGCAACCGGAATTTGTTGTATAAATTTGGTTGGAATGAATTAACCAATTTACATAGTAACAATATAATAAATCATTTAATAATAAGTTATATAATACAAGATGACAAAATAAAATAATAAGAAAAGCAAGCGAAACGGTAAAGTAACACTATACCTATATTACATTGATTACCTACATGTATTCAATTCACAACATTAGTATTTCAACATCTTTTCACTACGCGTTCAAAATAATAAAATCTTTTATTCTTTTTTTAAATAAGCTAAATGCATTTATATTTTTTAGTTCATTATTTAATTTGTTATAAGCATTTAAACTATGTAGTTAGAAACACAGTTCATTTTTTGTTTTTCTGTTTTGAATAATGAGAGATAAAAGTTACTTTTATTTCTTGTGTTGTAAATGTGTATGTCTACATTGCGATTAAGTAGAAAGTTGTGTTTAATTAATTTATTGATTATTTTAAAAGCTAAATAATATAATTTTCTTTTGCAAATATTTTCAGGACTTATAAATCTTGGTGAGTAAAGTCAGTTGGTGGGATATCTGAAAGGATAGAAGTTAGTGGTTTTAATTGCCCTTTTATGAATAATGTTCAACTTATTTAAATGTATTTGTGATGCATTACTCCACAGAGGATTTAAGTTATTTAAATGGGAAGAAATGAAAGATGAGTAAATAATAAACAAAGAGTCTTTATTCACATATTTTCTCAACCTTTTTAGAATGAAAACGCATGGAACTATTTAATAATATTTTCTATATGCTCTTGCCATTTTAATTTATTGTCAATTATAAGTCCTAAATAATTAAAATTGTTAACAACGTCGATAACATTATTATTGTAATTGAAATTAATGGGATTAACAAAAGATTTTGGTTTTTTTAATACTTAGTGACATCTTGTTTTTGAGAAGCCACTCCTCGATTTTAAAAAGATCCGATATAATCGAGTTCCTTAAATCACCTTCACTATCAGCGGAATATTTAATAACCGCATCATCGGCGAAAAGTTGTAAGCATCCTTTCAATTTTAACCTGGCTATATCGTCGAAATAAATTTTAAACAAGGTGGGTTTTAAAATCGATCCTTGGGGGACTCCTTTCATAGTATCTTTTATACTACTGTATATATTACAACGAGTCTGCTGTTTCCTGCACAAAAGGTATGATTTAAATAAATTTAATTGGATTTGATTTAATTTCAATTGATGAAGCTTAAAAAGGAGAATCTCATGGTCCGCACAATCAAAAGCTTTTTGTAAGTCCAAAAATAAGCAAGCTGTATATTTTCTGTTATCAATACTTTTGGATATAAAATCAGTTAAGGCTAAACATGCAGCAGTGGTATTTGAATTTTCCTCAAAACCATATTATTCTTATGTAATAGGCCATTTGAAGTAATGAATTTAGACAATCTGTTGCTAATAATTTTCTCGAATACGAGTTTATGGTAGTATTGTTATGTACAATTTCTACCAAATGCAGTACTGTATTTATTGCTTATTATTCTTGTATACAAATCCCATAGTTTCTTATTATTATTAGAATGACTAGTTATTAAATTACTAAAATAGCTTAGTTTAGCCCTCTTTACTTCCCTTTTTGTCATATCTTTACAATATTCGTATCTTTCCTTTACGTTTTAATCATTCGGATATTTAAAAAGAGATTCACGAATTTTAATAATACGAATTATATCATCTATCCACTCATGTTTGTTTTTAACCTTTTTCATTCTAACTTCCGTATATTTTTCAATTTTTTCCTAAAATATTTTTATGAAATCATTAAGGTTACTGTATGTTCCTATGTTCCCCCAGAAGGTATCATTAGAGAGCTTCCCATTATTTAGGACTGTTTTTGTGGGATTGGAAACCTTCTTATTAACGTTTAAATTCATACTTACAAAAAGCAGTTGGTGATCAGATAATGAAGTCCGTAACGTGAAGATGATATCTGTAACCTACCAAATCAGTACAAAAGTGGTCAATTTTTGATTTAGAACTACCGCTTATTCTAGTCGCGAACTTTTCATTTAAACTATTGTATACTAAAATACCATTGCACAGTAATGTTCTAGAGTAAGATTTAATTTAATTTAATGACTAGTTATTAAATTACTAAAATAGCTTAGTTTAGCCCTCTTTACTTCCCTTTTTGTCATATCTTTACAATATTCGTATCTTTCCTTTACGTTTTAATCATTCGGATATTTAAAAAGAGATTCACGAATTTTAATAATACGAATTATATCATCTATCCACTCATGTTTGTTTTTAACCTTTTTCATTCTAACTTCCGTATATTTTTAAATTTTTTCCTAAAATATTTTTATGAAATCATTAAGGTTACTGTATGTTCCTATGTTCCCCCAGAAGGTATCATTAGAGAGCTTCCCATTATTTAGGACTGTTTTTGTGGGATTGGAAACCTTCTTATTAACGTTTAAATTCATACTTACAAAAAGCAGTTGGTGATCAGATAATGAAGTCCGTAACGTGAAGATGATATCTGTAACCTACCAAATCAGTACAAAAGTGGTCAATTTTTGATTTAGAACTACCGCTTATTCTAGTCGCGAACTTTTCATTTAAACTATTGTATACTAAAATACCATTGCACAGTAATGTTCTAGAGTAAGATTTCCACCTCACTACTGTTTTTCTCTAAGAGATTTATATTAAAATCCCCTAAAATTAATAAATTTGTATATTTGGCAGTCCAAAAGAGGGGCTGCAAAAAAAGTTGTAGGATTAAGTTCGATTTACCCGTTTTCCACGACGACGCCTTGAAATTTTCTATAAATTTCATTTGCTTAAACGATTAAAAGAATTTTATTGAAAATTTTGTATCAGCATTTTAATTATAAAAACCCACAGGGTTAATTTGGTTTTGACCTGTTTACGCGTTTTACACAATGATTCAATAAAATTTTCTAATTTTTGGTATTAACGTAAGTTAACCTTTATTCCAAAAGCTCACCTAATTAATTATCCTAATTTTTTTGCTCTCAAATAGTCTCAAATAGTGCAAAAGCTAAATCAGATAATATTAATAATAATAAAAATAAAGCTAATAAAGAATCCGAATAATAATATCTTTAATTTAAATAAAGTAACATATTCCTTCTGTACATTTTTTCGTAAGTCTTGGTTTTTTATCTACTTTGCAGTTGTGGTTTTTTAAAAAAAGATTTTGCTGTAAAATTGCAGTTTTCTTCAAATAAAATTTAAAAATCAAAAAAAAATTCAATTTCGTATATATTATGCTTAAATACATAGTATTTTAAAACAGTTTTTCCAAGAAAAAGGCCTTCATTTCTCTCATAAAATCATAAACAAATGAGGAAGTGCGTAGTAGAACTTTCAGGTAAGTACAAAACAAAATATAAGTTGAAAAGCAGATTTTTAAACCTTTTCTAAACCATCGACTATAGTTTATTCAAACGCTGGCAATTCAAGCAAACTGCTTTTTACTTAGTGCAATGACATAATGGCAAATTTAGTATACCCTTTTGACCTCTCAATGGAGTTTTAATTTAAGTTGATGTTATTGAAAAAAGTTAACACAAGAATGGGTTTTTTAGGCATTTTTCAACAAATTTATCAAATTTCACTTGAAACTTTTCATAATTATTAAAAACTAGCAGATTTACCCGGCGTTGCCCGGAAGCTTGCTAATTGTAAAAACGCAAGCATCAGCCAATTTTTTGAAATACTACTTTGCTTATAAATGAAGCCACAAAAAAATATTTGTGGAGTTCCGTTAACCCATCGTGGCCCAACAGCTTTTTATAGGTTTTTTTGTTGCTTTGTTATATATATTAGAAATGATTTAACCGATTAACTTTAAATTTTGTATATTTGTTCTTCTTTGAAAATGAAGTTCAATTTACTAACAGACTTGGAAGTTGTTAACCCCTGTCGACCCGACGATTGTTCAAAAAAAAATTTGTAAGTAAATTACGTAGGTAGGAAAGTAGGTACAACTTCTTTGAATTAGGGGAATGCTTAAAAAAATGTTTTGTCGAGTTCTTTTAACCGATTGCGAAACAAAAACTTTAAAAAACAGTTTGAACGATTATCTCTAACTTTTCTATACATGGTGCTTCTTGAGAATTTGGTGCTCCTTGACGATAGAGTTGAGGATGTTAGGTTCCCGGCGAATAATGTTAACTGAATTAAAATGACTATTGGTCAAATGAGGATACTAAGTTTGCCATTATGTCATTTTGTTTAGTACTCACCTGAAAGTTGTAATACGCTCTTCCTCGTTTTTTTATGATTTGATGAGAGAAATGTAGGCTTATTTTTTGGAAAAACTGTTTTAAAATACTATGTATTTAAGCATTATATATAACAAATTGAATTTTTTAATTTTTAGATTTCATTTGAAGAAAACTGAAAATTTCATTGAATCTTTGTTCAAAACGCACAAACAGGTCAAAAACAAATTAACCCTGTGGGTTTTAATTAAAATGCTGGTACAAAATTTTCAATAAAATACTTTTAAACGTATAAGAAAATAAAATATATAGAAAACTTCATATCATCGTCGTGGAAAATGGGTTAATCGAACTTAACTAAAACTTTTTGCAGCCTCTCTTTTAGACTACAAAATCAACTTGTAAAATTGGACACAAATCGAAAACACAAAATTTTTTGAAAGTCCGCCAGGCCGAAATGGGTTAATTTATTCCAACCAAATTTATACAACTAAATGCGGTTGCTAAGAGGAACATTTGTGCAAAATTTCAAGTCAATCGGTCAAACAGTTTTGACTCGAAATCAAAAACATTGAAAAAGCTTCTTTGCGCCCTCATGCCCAAACGGGTTAGCCGAACTCAACAAAAATTTGTGCCAGATTCTATTGTCGACTGCGAAATCACCTTGTAAAATTGGACACAAATCGGAAATACCAAATTTTTTGGAAGCCCGCCAAGCCGAAATGGGTTAAATTATTCCAACCAAATTTATGCAACTAATTGCGGTTGCTAAGAGGAACATTTGTGCAAAATTTCAAGTCAATCGGTCAAACCACTTTGACTCGACATCAAAAACATTGAAAAAGCTTCATTGGGCCCTCGTGCCCAAACGGGTTAACCGAACCCAACAAAAATTGCAAAACAATTTGAACGATTATCTCTAATTTTTCTATACATGGTGCTTCTTGACGATATAGTTGAGGATGGTAGGTTTCCGGTGAACAATGTTAACTGAATTAAAATGACTATAGGTCAAAAGGGGATTTTCTTGAATTGCCAACGCTTGAATAAAATATAGTCGATGGTTTAGAAAAGGTTTAAAAATTCGCTTTTCAACTTATATTTTGTTTAGTACTCACCTGAAAGTTGTAATACGCTCTTCCTCGTTTTTTTATGATTTTATGAGAGAAATGTAGGCTTATTTTTTGGAAAAACTGTTTTAAAATACTATGTTTTTAAGCATTATATATAAGAAATTGAATTTTTTGATTTTTAGATTTCATTTGAAGAAAACTGAAAATTTCATTGAATCTTTGTTCAAAACGCACAAACAGGTCAAAACCAAATGAACCATGTGGGTTTTAATTAAAATGTTGGTACAAAATTTTCAATAAAATACTTTTAATCGTATAAGAAAATAAAATTTATAGAAACTTCATGGCGTCGTCGTGGAAAACGGGTTAATCGAATTAACTAAAACTTTTTGCAGCCTCTCTTTAGACTGCAAAATCAACCTGTAAAATTGGACACAAATCGAAAACACAAAATTTTTTGAAAGTCCGCCAGGCCGAAATGGGTATAATTATTCCAACCAAATTTATACAACTAATTGCGGTTGCTAAGAGGAACATTTGTTTTTTTTTTTTTTTTTTTTTTGTCTTGGAGTAAGGATGGTGGAAATCGTCGAAAGATACTGAGCGCAACCACAGTTATGTGTGACTTTAACACACTAAAAACACCCGCCCTGTTTTAAAATATTAAAACTAGTCTTAGAGACTAACCATTAATTTTGCGCTAACTTTTTATGATCTACTGGAATTACAGACCTCCGTTAAGGTGATCTGAATTTATCGCTAATTGGAGGGGCCTAGTTCTTTTAAGCCTTCTATTGACATTTGAAAATAGTAGAAGTTTTGACGCTTCTATGTTTATGTGACCTTCTAAGTGGGTCTTATGTTTTATGGCATATTTTTTTATTTCATCGCTAACAATAGGAATTCCTAGATCCCTATGTAAGTCGGAATTTCGTACGTACCAGGGAGCACTCACCATGTTACGTAGCACTTTGCTTTGAAATGTTTGAATTCTCTGAATATGTGTTTGTTTGGCACACCCCCAAAGTTGTACGCCGTACAACCAGATAGGCTTAATTATCTGGTTATATAATAAAATTTTGTACTCTATTGGCAATTTAGATTTTCGACCTAGGAGCCAATACATTTCTCTATATTTTTGTTCTAATTCTATTCTTTTCTTTTTGACATGTTCTTTCCATTTTAGCTTGACATCTAATGTCATTCCTAGGTATTTTGCCTTGTTTTCATGAGGAATATCTACCCCATTTAATTGTACGGCTGGGGGATTTTGAATAGGTTTATTTGTAAAATTTACTTGCACTGATTTCAATTCATTTAGTTTGATTTTCCATCTTTTGGTCCAAAGATATAATTTATCACTTGCTTTTTGTAGTTTATTTGTAGCCTCGCCGACATTTGATCCTACTGCCATTATTGCAGTATCGTCAGCAAAAGTCGCTACAGTTATTTCTTGAAATTGGGGCAAGTCACTAGTATACAGCAAGTATAATATTGGACCCAAGATACTTCCTTGAGGCACACCCGCTTTAATTTCTCTCAGTATAGAGTACTCTTCATCCTGTTTAATTCTAAACAGTCTATCAGTTAAGTATGATGAGAG
The DNA here is from genome assembly GCA_963082915.1 of Dolichopus griseipennis. Lineage (NCBI taxonomy): Eukaryota > Metazoa > Arthropoda > Insecta > Diptera > Dolichopodidae > Dolichopus > Dolichopus griseipennis. The sequence goes on along the minus strand of OY720444.1, from coordinate 43,955,974 downwards.
TATATCTACATATTTTTTAGGTAATAGTTTCCGCAACTTATAAATTAAGCCTTCGTGCCAAACTTTATCAAATGCTTGTGCTACGTCTAGAAATATTGTAGAGCATATTTGTTTTTCTTCTAGAGCTTTCTCAATTATATCAGTAATTCTATGTACTTGGTCAACAGTAGAGTGTTTTTCTCTAAAACCAAATTGATAGTTTGGAATTAGTTTTCTATTTTTTATTATAGGTTTCAACCTTTTTAATAACAGTTTCTCAAAGAGTTTTGACATAATTGGTAACAGAGAGATAGGTCTATAAGACTTTGTTTCGTTTGGAGGCTTTCCTGGCTTAAGTATCATAATTATTTCTGCCACCTTCCAAACGTTAGGTACATAATTTAACCTTAACATAGCATTCATTATATATGTTAACATTGTTATCCCTTTTTTCGGGAGTTGTATTATTCCATGCAACATTTTGGACAATTTTATTAAGATTTTCAATTGCTAAATCTATTTCATCTTTAGTTGTTATTTTAACTCTTAAATTTATATTATTTTCTATCTCTTGTTTAAAGTTGAACCAATTTGTTGATTTATTAACAAGTGTAGGCTTATTTTGTTTCTTAACAATTTTTTCATGCAGGTTTAGTACGACAGCCGAATGGTCTGAGTCTAAATCCTCATTATTTTCTAGGCTAATAAAATTTGGAGATATTTTTTTTGTTATGAAAAAATCCAGTAGATCAGGAGTTTTATTTGTATCAGTAGGCCAATAAGTTGGTTCGCCTGTAGAATGAAAATAGCAACCCAACTCTCTAATAGCTTTCCTTAGCTCTCTTCCTCTTGTTGAGGTAAGTCTTGAACCCCAATCGATATGTTTGGCATTGTAGTCACCTCCTAGGATGAACCTATCCCCAAGTCGGTTCAAGAGGTCTTTAAGGATCATATTCTTTAAATTATATTTAGGAGGGCAATATAAAGCCCCAATGTTTAAATCCTGTTTAAGGGACTTAACACGTATTACTGAAAGTTGAAATTCATCAGTTTCTATTTTAAACTCTTCGTGATGCAGTAAAGAGTTTTTCACCAAAATTGCACTACCTCCTCGCGGCTTATTACTAGGGTGTGTCGCATTATAACATGTGAAACCTATTATTTTTAGTTTTGACTGTCTTGTCATATGAGTTTCTGATAGGAGACACACATCAATGTTTTTAGTTTTGAGAAATAGCTCTAATGCTAGTTTTTTATTTAGTACGCCGTTTGCGTTCCATGTAGCAATACTAATTTTATTTTGGGCCATTATTTAGAAATTTTCTCGGAGTACCACTATAGCTTTTGCTAGAATTGTTTTCTAAATTGGTTATTCTTTTAGAGATATCGTTCATTGAATTTAACAAATTTTGCATCATCTGCATTAAAATGTTATTATCAGCTTTAGTGTTAGGTTTATGAATGCTATTTGTGCTTTGAGTTATATTCCTAACGTTAGTGCGTTTTATTATTTTTTCAGCTGATTTTTCTAATGCTACATTGTTCTGTTTTGTTGCACTAATAGGTTCTTTTGCTCTATTTTTTGATACTTGGGCATACGATAAACCGTCGATGACCCTGCTAGGATTTAAGCTTCTAGATTTAGGGTTAGGTGAATTCGACGCACCTTCTTTGGTATGTTTTGGATTACTTGTTTTTTTTCTTTTTTGTAATTCTTTTGCAACTACGCACCCCCTATAGTTTGCAGGGTGTGCCTCAAGGCAGTTAGCACACTTCGGTGTAACCTTTTTGTCTTTGTCACAATTCGTTGATACATGTGACCCTGCACATTTTACACATTTAGCTAGACGCTGGCAAAATTTTTGTGTGTGACCATATCTTTGACATTTTTTACACTGAGGAATCAGATTTGTTTTTTTCAGAGCTTCAATTTTCACTCTCATGTGCTGAATAAACTCTATTTTATAAATCTTATCAATGTCCTCAGTATTTTCAAATGTTAACATAAAAAGAGGTAGTTTAACTATAGTTTCTTCCTCATTCTTTTTAATTTTTTTTCTTTTGTTAACAACTTCAATGATTTTAAAACCCTTACATTTAAGCTCTTGCTTTATATCTTCAGGATCGCATGAAGGATGCAAGTTCCTAGCCATAACTTTAATTGGCCTGGTCAACTTGTTTTCATAAGTATGCCATTCTAAATTTGCTTCATTTATGATTTTTGTTAGTTCTCTGTATTCCCCTTCTTTTTCAACATTAATCTTCAGTTGATGGTTATTCATCATATTTATTTTATAGTTAATTTGTACATCTTTCAGTATTTTATTAACTTTGGGGTATTCTACAACATTACTTAAGATAACCGGAGGAGGTTTGTTTTTTCTTGTAATTATGGGTTTATCAATTGAAATTTTTTGTTTAATCACCTTTAATTTTTCTACACTATTTTCTTTGTGTATTTCTGGTGAGTGCTCCGCTTTTCTTTTTTTCCCTGTACGTTTTACAATCCACTCGGTTTCCCGAGTTAGTTCTTCTTCATCTGTACAGTATTCTACTGCACTTTTAGTTAATTGCTTTTTCTTTAGCATTTTGTTTTCTTCAGTTAGAGTGTGAATCTGACTCATTAAGTCGCTACACATCTTCTCTAGTTCACTTATTCTTAAATGAAACTGTTTCTCTACTGTAATACCCACGTCTAGGGGTTTATTCTGACCGTCATCGTTAGACATAATTTTTATTAAATTCGAACCAGTAATATTTCTAGTGACATTAGCCTGGATTCCCGCTTTGTCACTGGTTTTTTTTTCAACTACAGGTGGTGATCTTTCCACTAAACCGCCCTTTTTGAAAGGGTCGGCTGCGTTGAACGTAGATACATTTTTAACCACTGGCGACTTAACTAATCCCTTTGTGGAATTAGCCAAGCCCTCGCCGGCAGCCGTGGTCTCTGCCGACATTTTGGTAGATATCCCTACCATATTTTTATCTTTATTTGTGTTCATTATTTTATATTGTTATATTTTGTATTTTATACCTACTACCAGGTATTTTAACTGCCGCCCCTTTTGGGAACCGTCGCAGACCAGAGAGCCGTCCATTCTGGATCAGTCGCTTCTGGATTTTCATTGGATTTTAGAGGACTCGTACCCCAAGCATTCCTTACTGCGGATGTTTCTAAGCCCCAATCCACCGGGGGACATTTGTGCAAAATTTCAAGTCATTTTGTCAAACGGTTTTGACTCGAAATCAAAAACATTGAAAAAGTTTCTTTGCGCCCTCATGCCCAAACGGGTTAGCCGAACTCAACAAAAATTTGTGCCAGATTCTATTGTCGACTGCGAAATCACCTTGTAAAATTGGACACAAATCGGAAATACCAAATTTTTTGGAAGCCCGCCAAGCCGAAATGGGTTAAATTATTCCAACCAAATTTATGCAACTAATTGCGGTTGCTAAGAGGAACATTTGTGCAAAATTTCAAGTCAATCGGTCAAACCACTTTGACTCGACATCAAAAACATTGAAAAAGCTTCATTGGGCCCTCGTGCCCAAACGGGTTAACCGAACCCAACAAAAATTGCAAAACAATTTGAACGATTATCTCTAATTTTTCTATACATGGTGCTTCTTGACGATATAGTTGAGGATGGTAGGTTTCCGGTGAACAATGTTAACTGAATTAAAATGACTATAGGTCAAAAGGGGATTTTCTTGAATTGCCAACGCTTGAATAAAATATAGTCGATGGTTTAGAAAAGGTTTAAAAATTCGCTTTTCAACTTATATTTTGTTTAGTACTCACCTGAAAGTTGTAATACGCTCTTCCTCGTTTTTTTATGATTTTATGAGAGAAATGTAGGCTTATTTTTTGGAAAAACTGTTTTAAAATACTATGTATTTAAGCATTATATATAACAAATTGAATTTTTTAATTTTTAGATTTCATTTGAAGAAAACTGAAAATTTCATTGAATCTTTGTTCAAAACGCACAAACAGGTCAAAAACAAATTAACCCTGTGGGTTTTAATTAAAATGCTGGTACAAAATTTTCAATAAAATACTTTTAAACGTATAAGAAAATAAAATATATAGAAAACTTCATATCATCGTCGTGGAAAATGGGTTAATCGAACTTAACTAAAACTTTTTGCAGCCTCTCTTTTAGACTACAAAATCAACTTGTAAAATTGGACACAAATCGAAAACACAAAATTTTTTGAAAGTCCGCCAGGCCGAAATGGGTTAATTTATTCCAACCAAATTTATACAACTAAATGCGGTTGCTAAGAGGAACATTTGTGCAAAATTTCAAGTCAATCGGTCAAACAGTTTTGACTCGAAATCAAAAACATTGAAAAAGCTTCTTTGCACTCTCGTGCCCAAACGGGTTAACCGAACTCAACAAAAATTTGTCCCAGACTTTATTTTCGACTGCGAAACCACCTTGTAAAATTGGACACAAATCGGAAACACAAAATTTTTTGGAAGCCCGCCAAGCCGAAATGGGTTAAATTATTCCAACCAAATTTATGCAACTAATTGCGGTTGCTAAGAGGAACATTTGTGCAAAATTTCAAGGCAATCGGTCAAACTGTTTTGGCTCGACATCAAAAACATTGAAAAAGCTTCATTGCGCCCTCGTGCCCAAACGGGTTAACCGAACCCAACAAAAATTTGTGCCAGCCTCTCTTTTTGACTGCAAAACCACCCTGTAAAATTGGACACAAATCGGAAACACAAAATTTTTTGGAAGCCCGCCGGGCCGAAAGGGGTTAATTTATTCCAACCAGTTTTATACCATTAATTCCGTGTAATAAGAAGAACATTCGTGCAAAATTTCAAGTGAATCGGTCAAACCGTTTCGACTCGACATCAAAAAAACGAAAAAGCTTAAAACGGCTCTGGAGCCGCAACCTGCTGACTTATAAAAATGCGTCATAGCCTATGTCACCCCCCGGACTCCCAAAATTATTCCTCTAAAATTTGGTGTCAATCGGACCAGTGGTTTTCACGTGAATCCAGGACAAACAAACAAACAAACAAATAAACAAACAAATTTTCTTCTTTATATATTAGATTAACAATAAAAATTCAAGCAGTCAAGAAGCAGAAGAAAAACGTATAGAAAAGTTAGAGATAATCGTTAAAATTGTCTTGCAAACTGTTTTTTAAAGTTTTTGTTTCGCAATCGGTTAAAAGAACTCAACAAAACATTTTTTTAAACATTCCCCTAATTCAAAAAAGTTTTACCTACTTTCAAAAATTGGACGTAATTTACTTACAAAAAGTTTTTTAATGAATGATAAGTTTATACATGTACGCATACAAAATTTACATTCAAGTGTACAAACAGTTTCTGCTTAAGAGTAAAGTAATGAAAAAATCGGTAAAATACTGCTGTGCCACAATGGGAACTCAACAAACCTGTTTTTGAAACTTCGACCAAGCAATATTTCGCAAAATTGGACGTAATATCCTTTCGAAATTTTATTTTGAAAAAATTGTCGGGTGGCAAGGGGTAACAAATTCCAAGTCTGTTAATAGAGTGAACTCCATTGTCAAACAGGAACACATATACAAAATTTGTAGTCAATCGGTTAAACAATTTCTAATTTATAGCAAAGTAGCGAAAAAACCTATAAAAAGCTGTTGGGCCGCAACAAGTTAATGGAACTCCACAAATATTTTTTTGAGGCTTTCTTTTTAACCAAAGCAGCACTTCGAAAAAATGGCCGAAACTTGCTCTTTTGCAATTTGCACGCTCCCGGGCAACGTCGGGTAAATCTGCTAGTATAATATGATATAAAATATATATGATTTTGAAATTAATCATTTGAATATTTAGTTATTTGTTGTTTTTTTTAAAGATATTTTTTTTGCACATCTTTGATTAACAAATTATTATTTTTTATATTAGTTAAAGTTTTTAGTTAAATATATATTTTTAGAAATATATTTATATGAGTTTATTTATATCGGTATTTTTATAATAATATTTTATACATAAAAAAAATATTTAGATTAAGCATTATCCGCCCCAAAAATTACTGCGCTCTGCGCAATTGAACCATTTACACATATGGAAGCGCCGGCCCTGTGTTTGTTTTTATACTATATACGTGGTTATTTTCAAAAAATTTTGTAAAATTGTGCGTATATAGCTTCATTCTGTCCGTCTGTCCGTCTGTATGTTTACAAAACTTTTACACCTTTTGAAATAGAGTTAAGAAATTTTAACCACGAATTTATTAGAATTAGTAGGTGGCGGTTAACAAAATTTTTTTGTCAAGCCTTCTGTTTAGGAGCTATAAAATTGAAATTTTGCTATTTTTAAACACCTGTAACTGGAATACCTGTTCAAATTTTTTTTTACAAATATACAAAATGTAAAGCTGCTGCATTATATTTTAACATATGTTAAAGGTTTTTCTTAAATTTGAAAGGGGTTCTTTAAATTGAAGAAATTGTCTCTTAGTCTTAACCAGTTTTGCTTAAATAATAAAATTAGGAAGGGTGAGGACAGGAGGGCGATGGGCAGATCCACCATAAGTTTGCTAAGCAAAAATTTGTGAACTTTCGATATTAAAGGGCTACTAGGTCTTAAAAATGAAAACTTTTATGATTTTATAAAACAGTACCTTATTCACCAGTGTATGTTTTTATGTTTTTTCAAAATTAAACTTTAACATTGAAACTCCAACATTATATTTCGCACTTGTTAACAGGGATTGTATTCTAAGTATTGATTTCACTATTATTCATAATTAATAAATTGATGAAATAACTAAAGTATAAGATTATCATTTATTTTTATATATATTTTTATGAAAATAAATGATAAAATACTCAGTAACAAACCCTATATAATTTGGAAAATGTGCTTTTTAAAAATCCTTGTGTTTTTTCATCTTTTGTTTTCTTCACTTTTTTATAGTATACATACCAATAAAAACAAGTAAAGAAAAAAACCACGGGTTCTACCCACGTTTAAAATTTGTTTTTACGAAAAGTTTAATATAAAAAATTAAAAACAAAAATTTTAATTATTTAAATATTGATAACAACATTTTTTTTATAAAAAATATTCAATATGAATTTAGTAAAATTAAAAAAGCATTTTTAAATTTATTGGTAGGTTTATTCAGTCTTAACTTATTTGTTGACCTATACACTGCACGCGCTTTAATTAATTTTATTTTAATAGTTTATTACTTATTAATTATTAATTTCCGCAGTGCAATTATATTTTCGTTAATATAATAAATAAAATCACAAAAAAAAAAAATATAAATAAAAATTAAGTTAACTAATTCTTTCTTTTAAACTGTGTTACATTACATTATTACATTTTTTTATTAAAAGTGATACTTAAATTTTAAAAGCATTTAATTTAATTTGCCTTGTAGTTTTTAGCACATTTTCAAAAAATTTTGTAAAAATGTGCCTATATAGCTTCACTCTGTCCGTCCGTATGTTTACAAAAACTTTTACACCGTTTGAAATAGAGAAAAGAAATTTTAACCATGGATAGCTTTTGCAAAAAAAATAATTTCGTAGAATAATTTTTTTCTGTAGCCCCACCTGTTACGGGGCTACAGCCCCCCAAAGTTGGAAAAAGCCCTATATTTAAATTGTTATAACAAGAATTCTGTTACATATATTTTCAGTCTGAAAACGGCAAATGATAGTTGGTTTCATAAACTTTATAAATTATTATAAGGCAAATGTTTAGGGTTGCCATACGGTATAAAAACTTAACATTACGCAAAACTCAATTTTCGCAAAATTGTTGGCCACACATATCTTCTGAACGGTTCAAGCTAGAGTCTTGAAATTTTGGGACAAGTTAGATACCTAGAAATTAGTAGGAGTCGGTTAACAAAATTTTTTTGTCAAGCCCCCTATTTAGGAGCTATAAGGGCTCAAAAATTGAAATTTTGCTATTTTTAAACACCTGTAACTTGAATACCTGTCCAAATTTTTTTTTTGTGATAGACAAAATTCAAAGCTCTATAATTATATTTCAACATGTGTCAAAGGTTTTTCTTAATTTTTGAAGGATGACGAAGTTACAGCCCCTGAAAATTCCAAAAAAGCCCTATATTTAAATTGATATAACAAAAGTTCTGTTAGGTTTATTTTCAATCGAAAAACGGTATTAGAGAGCTGCTTTTATAGGCTTTACAAAAATATGTCGCTTAAATGTATAGGGTTGCCATGCGGTACTAAAATTTAGCATTATATAAAACTCAATTTTTGCAAAATTTTTGGCCCCACATATCTTCTAAACGGTTCAAGCTAAGATTTTGAAATTTTGGGAGAAGTTAGATCCTAAAAAAATAGTAGGAGTCAGTTAACAAAATTTTTTTGTCAAGCCCCCTGTTTAGGAGCTATAAGGGCCCAAAAATTGAAATTATGCTATTTTTAAGCACCTGTAACTTGAATACCTGTCCAATTTTTTTTTTATTAATATACAAAATTTAAAGGTCCAACATTATAATATGTTAAAGGTTTTTCTTAAATTTAAAAGGGGATCCTTAAATTGAAGAAAGTGTCTCTTAGTTTTACCCATTTTTGCTTAGATAATAAAATTCTAAGTAAAATTCCAAATTTTTGTGTAATTCACAATTTAATTCCTAGAACCTAAAAAACTAGAGGATGAGCGGGGGAGGGGGGGAAGTTGAAGTTAGATTCTTGAGTAATTTGGCAACCTTCCCCATTGAAGGGCTATAACAACTTTTAAATAAAAAATTTACTGTTAGCAGTAAATTTTATAAGTCAGTAGTAACTATCTTCAAGTAAATATTTCCAAAGTTAAATTCAGTATGTAATACAATATAATTTTGAAAATGTGCTTTTTTAAAAACCCTTGGTTTTTTTTTCATCACTTGTTTTTTTTTATATTGATAATATTTCCAAACTTTTTTTTTGTCAACTCTATCATATTACATTATTGAAATTATTTTTTTTATTAAGTGATACTTAATTTTAAAGGCATTTAATTTAATTTTTAAACATTTTAAAAACTTTTTTGAACATTTTTTTCGTTTATTTCTGCTGAATTCATAACTTTTTGGTTTTTTGTTAAGTTAAATTTAAAAATAAACTTTATTATGGAATTCAAATGTAATCTTGCTAATTGTACAATTTCTGATAACAAATCTAATTGTGTGTTTTGTAAAGCGTTCTGCAAACGTAAGTTACATGGTGTTTGTATTGGAGCCAGTAGGTATTGGTACCACCCTTCTTTACAAAATTGGTTTATATGTGATGACTGTCAGCATTATGAATCGGTTTTAAGACATATGTTCGACAACCTTAGTAAGTCCATAGCTGATATGAACGATAGGAATACCGGCTTATTAAATAAAGCTATTTTGGTAATTGATTCAAATCGCAATTCATTCAATGATATGGCTAAATCATTTGATTTATTATGCAACACAATGGCGGAGAAATCTACCGGTTCTAATCACACATTAAATAATGAGTTTAACGACTTAAAAACTGAGCTATTAACTGAAATTTCTGCTCAATTTACTAAAAATTTTGAGAATATTTCCAAGTCGTTAGAAGCTGGTTCCAGCAGTGCTTCATCAATTTTTGCAGTTCCTAAAAATTTTGAACGTAAGGAAGCAGCTGTTATTAAGCATATTAATACGGTTCACCAGGACTATGCCAGCACTAATGTTGAAATGTTACATAATTTTTGTACCGAACTGCATAATTCTAGATCACAAGCTCAAAATTCCGAATATAGCAGTAAAATACAAACTTTTGATAAGGCAATTCAAGTTGATACACTACTTGATTCTCCTACAAATTGCGTTAAAAGCGTGCAAACAGATTTTGCAATTTTACATAAATTTGGGACCCAATGGACTAATGATGAATGGAGTGGAAGAATCACCAAGCTAATGGATTGAAATAAATCATCAATCGTCAAAGATAGTAACTATTCGTCTACTTTTGTAAAGGGCGTTCCTTGCTCGTTTGATGAAAATAAGTTAACTCAATTTATAAAAGCAGAATTTAACATTGGTTCGGTAGTGTGTACTAATTTAACACCTAACCGTATAAAGAAGAACAAAATGAAATATTTATGCTTTCTTATCTCTGGTTCTGTTTATTCTATGAGAATTTTACAACATCCAAGCAACGTCAATATATGGAATAAAATTGGTGCAGCTATTGAATTAAGTAAGCCTCAGGTCAAAGGTAACCTAAACAAAAATATGAAAACAGTTTTACAAGACACTAGTACAGGTAATACAATAAGAAATTCTAAATTAAATTACAAATCCTCTTTAAACACTAAATCTAATTTAACAAATTTACTTGATTTATCTTTTCCTATACTTCCTACTAATTTTTCTAAATCAATTGATATTTCAAATACTAAAACAATAATTAATCCTAACAAATCTGATATTATTGCACAAACTGATACTAATACTATTCCTATTTCGAATATTAATATAAAAAATAATTCTAAAAACATCATTTCTAGTAATTCAAATGATCTTACCAAATCAGGTAATAACAAACAAATTAGCGATTCTTATCTAAAAAATAAATTTACAAAATTCAAAAAGTCTGTATCAAATAAATTTAATAAATACCAAAATTTTGTTCAAGGTGAAACTATCATGCCCCAAAGTAAACCTTCTAGCTTAACTGTAGCAAAATCTTCTTCTAGTAAAATTAATAGATCAACTTCTTTATCTTTACATCCTGAATCACAAGCTAATCCCTTATTAGCTAATTCTGAGGATATTTTATTATCTAACTCAAATACAACTCCACCAATTTTAGATCCTCTTTTACCGCCTGTTGTAAAACTTACTCAAAAAGCTCTTCAGGAAAGTAAAAATCACAGTAGGTACGTTTTAGCTAGTCTAAGGGACAGTAAAATTTATGATAATGTTAGACTTTACCTTGCATATCTTCACGATAAATCAAATGATGTTTGTATTGGTGGTAAAACAAACACATCGCTTAAGATAGCTATTCAACAGGAAGGACTTCCTACTGATATTAAGGACTTACGTAATATTTTTGTAAAATATCATGAAACATATAATATTTCAGCTGAAAATGCTCTAACTGACTTGAAATCTTTTGCCTCACATATCTCATCTAATAGAATTAACTATCTTCAACGTGTGAGAGAAAATCATGATAAGTACTTTCGTCCCCTTCCAAGCGAGAAAAAGTCTAGTTAATATTAGTCTTGCGGAACCTACTCATCCTAATAATAAATCTTTTAAATTAACTATTTATTATCAAAATGTAAGAGGTCTACGCACAAAAACTAAAAAAGTTTTCTTAAATTCTACTGCTTTAGATTTTGATCTATTCGTTTTAACAGAAACCTGGCTAACTTCTTCAATAAATAATCTTGAAATTTTCTCTTCTTCTTACACTGTTTATAGGAAAGATAGATATGATTGTCGTTTATCTTATAATGTTCCTAAAGGTGGTGGTGTATTGATAGCTGTTAAAAATACTTTTTGTTCATCGCAATTGTTACTTTCTCAATGTGATCCTACCGATATTATCGAAGTAATTGCTGTTAAAATTGAACTACAACTAAAAAATGTTATTATTATAAATTGTTATATTCCTCCAGGATCTAGTATCGAAGTGTATACTAAATATATTTTAGAAATTGATTCACTAGTCAGTAAACTTAATGTTAATGATGATGTAATTCTCTGTGGTGACTTTAATCTTCCTAACATTAAATGGGTTCCGCACGATGAGGATTCCTACTTCATTCCATACGAATTAGTTAGTAATACGGAGTGCTTTGTAATTGACTCTTTTAATTCTTTTAATTTTCAACAAGTATCTTCAATCTGTAATAATCGTGGTAGACAGTTAGATCTTTTATTTACGACAAATTGGATAAATTTTGCTATTATTAACTGTCCATTTGAACTAGTTGAAATTGATGAGCATCATCCTCCAATTTGTTCGTCTCTCTGTTTTCTCATACCTCCAATTATTGATTCTGAACTTTCTTATCGTTTTAACTAAAGCCAATTTTGATGCTATTAATAACTATTTAAGTTGTTATGATTTCTCATTTTTAATCTCTTTTAATTTAAATGATGCAGTTAATCATTTCTATAAAATTGTTCATTCTATTATTTCACAATATGTTCCGTTAGTTGTAGACAATAGTTATAAATCCAGTCCGCCATGGTTTACTAAAAGTCTTAAAAAATTAAAAAATAGAAAAAATAAAGCCTGGCGTAAATTTTTTAAAAGCAATAATAATTATGACTTTAATGTTTTCATAAATTTATTTAATGAATTTAAAACAATGTCTGATAATTTATATTCTAATTATGTACAAAACATGTCTTTAAATATTAAAAATAATCCAAAACTCTTTTGGAAATTTGTTAATTCCAAAAGAAAAAGTGATCAATATCCAATGTGTATGAATTATAAAAATTCTAGTAGTATAGATTCTAATGTTATTTCAGAATGATTTCTTCTCAAGTAGTTATTTTTTGCCCGCTTTCTCGTTAAATGAAGATAATTTTTTGCATTTATCAAACTTTCCTAATACTACTCTGGGTAATATTCATATTGACTCTAATTTGGTATTTAACTATTTGACAAAACTTGATTTTAACACTAGTCCTGGGATTGACGGCATCCCTAACATATTTTTAAATAAATGCTCATCTTCATTATCTGGTCCTCTTTCTTCTTTATTTAATTCTTCTTTAGCTTCTGGTATCATCCCTTCTATTTGGAAAACATAATTCAGCCAGTTCATAAAAAAAATCTTAAAAACGATGTTACTAACTATCGTCCAATTGCTAAACTTTCTTCTATACCTAAGCTTTTTGAACTAATTGTATTTGATTCTATTTATGATCATTGTACTTGTTTTTTATCGCCTTTCCAACATGGCTTTGTAAAGCTTAAATCAACCGTTACTAATTTTGTTGAATCTACATCTACATTTATTAATAATATGGAAGATGGCTTCCAAACAGATGTAATATATACAGATTTTAGCAAAGCCTTTGATCTTCTTCCACATAATGTTATTATTTTTAAGCTAAATAAATTAGGATTTCCGACTTATTTTATAGATTGGATTAATTCCTACCTCTCTGATCGTAGATATAGTGTTTCTTTTAGATCCTCGATATCTTCTGAGTTTGCAGCTCCCACAGGGGTGCCTCAAGGTAGCCATCTTGGACCTTTACTTTTCATTATTTGTATTAATGATGTTTCTTCTTTAATAATTAATAGTCACATTAAAATTTATGCCGATGATATGAAACTTTTCAAAAAAATTGTAAATTTGGAGGATGCATTAGCCCTACAAGCTGATCTTAATCGTTTTTACAATTGGTGTTCCAAAAATAATCTCCAGCTCAATGTTACCAAATGTGCTTGAATTAGTTTTACACGCCGCTTAAGTCCAATTTCTTATGTATATTCTTTTAATAATCAAATCATTTCAAAAGTCACTTCAATTAAAGATTTAGGGGTACCCTTTGATAGTAATCTTTCATTTCAACTTCATTATTCTGATATATTAAATAAAGCCAATTCTATGCTCGGTTTTATTAAACGTTGGGCAAGAGAATTTGAAGACCCTTATGTATTAAAATCTCTTTATACCTGCCTGGTTAGACCTAATTTAGAATATGCCAGTCAAGTTTGGTGTCCATATAAATAGAATTGAATCGGTTCAGAAAAAATTTCTCAGGTATGCTTTACGTCTTCTTCCTTGGGAGGACTCTTTTAGATTACCTCCTTACGAACATAGAATAAATTTACATCTCAATACACTTGAAAAGCGCCGTAAAGTTGCAGATATTGTATTTCTAATTGAATTAATTAAAGGCAACATTTCTTCTTCTCAACTACTCGCTAAACTTAATTTTTCTTCGCATTCTAGATTAAGATCTGCTAATTTTTTTAATTTACAGTTTCAGCCAACTAAACTAACTATGGTAAATATGAACCAATTAATAGAATGATGCCTCTCTGTAATATATATAAATCCCATATTAACTTTTCCCAAACTAAACAATCATTAAAAAATAACTTGTATTTGTGTTCTTGAAATTTTTGGACTTACATTCTTTGACACTTGTCTTCTTAATTGAAGCTTTTTTGTTTTTTTTTTAAATATAATTAGTATAATTTTTAACTTTTTTTTCACACTTTTTTTTTTTCTTAAAAATTTTTTTTTATGTAAAATTAATTATTAAATTATTAATTTCTATAATCTTTACTTTCTTTTTTGTTTTTTTAATGTTTAATTTTAGTTTATTAATTTAATGTAAATTTTGTAACTTGCTTGAATTAGGCTCGGAATAAATAAATAAGTTAATTATTTTTTGCTGAATAATTTAACTAAAAGAATATCTTAATCAAAAATTAAAATTTATTACAACAAACATTTTTGTTTTTGGAATCATTGAACCATTCATAAAATTAAAAAACATTACTTTTCATTTAGTTCTTTATTTCTATCTAAGTAATACATAACATACAAATTTCATTTTAAGTAAGTTTTGTTTGAATAAATGATCAAGTTCGATTAATTTCTGTTGCGTGTAAAAAAACTTTGGTTCAATAATGATTGACAGTACAATATTATTATTTTCATATATATTGTATAATGGGATTCATATATCGTCAACCTTAATCTTATATAAATATTTTTTATAGTTGTAACTGACTAAATACAAGTAAGAAAAAAAGAACTTTTCATTAATTTTCAACCAGCTTTTAATGAAGTAAATAAAGCTTTAAATTATAGGAGAAGAACATATTTAAGCAGTTTTAAAAGAGTATGTAATAACAATTTAAGTACAAACACACAACATTCAATTAACACAAAACATTTAAAAAATAGTAAAAAAAACACTAAATATACAAACATAAAAATTCTGATTTACCTAAAATTAAAAAAACAAGAAATAAATAATTCCAAAAACAGATAACACTGTGATATGCAGTCCCAGACCTCTTGGCTTTCAATCATAAGGTTTATAATGGTGTCCGGTGATAACGCACACCGAAGTGTGGCCTCCTCCAGACTTTCGCTTACCATCCTCTAGTTTCTTTAGACAAAGAATGCATGCTCGGCATAATCGTATACACCGTCACAGTCCGCGGGAATCGCCTTCCCTATCCTATGCAGGTACTACCTGGAATCTGTATCGCATTCTTCTTATTTATTAATAACCGCCGCCTGCTCGTTCTAGGTCCTCCGATGTTTGCCATTAATTAACTCAACCTCTCCACAGCTGTCCACCATAATCCTGAGGTACTTTGCTGTAAAAAAAAAACTTTCTAATTTCCCTCTTGGATTCCTTGGCTTTTTGTTCTTCATCAATTATTAATTTTTCCTTTAACCATTTGGTTTCTTTTTTTACTAACAAATCGATTAGTAATTCTATAAACTTAATTTTATGCGTAAAGCATTTTTAATTTTCGTTGAACCACGTAGAATATTTATCCGATTTATAAGTAACTTCCAAACAACAATAGAGAATGTTTTTTTTAAGTTCTTTTAATGAAAGTTTTGAGAAAAATAGTGATAAAATATATTAATTTGAAATTGGGTCAATTCAAAAATTTTTCTGTTGGAGCTTTTAAATGGACAATATATGAGTCATTTTTGTACTTTTTGGAAAATTAAAAAAAAAATAAAGGGCCCTCGTCGGAAGTCTTAAAAAATAAATCATGACATGGCACGCAAGAAATTTTTTTCATCACTATAAAAATGATATAATCACATATATACCTATGTGCATTATTCGAAACAACATTCCTTTCTATTCTCCCTAAATTTTATTTATTTATTTATTTTCAATAGTAGAAGCCAAAAGAGATTGCTCTCATAACATGGCTGTATACATTTTAAAATATTATTTATTAATTTCAATCTTAATTATTAAATTTGTCAAAAATATAAAAGAGGTATAAAATATAAAATATGACAAATGTAAAAATGTAATGTAGTTCATGTAAAATAATAGTAACAAATTAGCAAAAAAAAACAATAAATTCAAGAAAATATAACGAAAACAAAAACAAAATTTAATTCGAATAAATGAACAAAAAAAAAAACAAAAATAAAATTTTGATCATTTAAATAGAGATTTTGACATAAATGAAGTTACCAGATGTTTCAAATTATAAATTAAAATTTAAATTAATTTTAGATAAATGAAAAATATATTATTAAGTGTTTAACACTGATTCTACTAATATTAGGTTCTAGATGCTGTTTTACGATCAACATGCAATAATTGCTGATTGCGAGTATTCATGTTATGATAATCACTGCTAATATAAATTTTTTAAGGCTTTGTTTTGTATTATTTGTATATCTTGTACGTTTTGTTTTGATGCTGTTCCCTCCAAATTTATTCCATAGATTAAATGACTATGAAAACAGGCAAAATAGATTTGCTTTTTCACAGAATTGAGTTACACATATGATATTTTTTTAAATACTCCAGCAATTGACGAAAGTTTTCTAGATAAATATGTTGTATGCACGTTCCACTTAAATTTCGAATCTATCCAAAAACCAAGATATTTAAATTCTTCAACTTGCTCCAACTTTTTATCAGCAATTTGAACATTTAATTTTTGTGAAGAATTACCAATTACCATGAATTTGGTTTTTCGAATATTTATCGTTAATTTTTGAATAAGCATCTACTCGCTGATTTTGATTAATTAAATATTCATTCTATATATAAATCCGTATGGGTGTCTGCTTGAAATACAAAACAAATATCATCCGCATACAAGAATATTTCTGTATTAATTTCAATTTGTTGAATACCCTCAATATACAGTATGAAAAGTAATGGTCCGAGAATGCTGCCTTGGGTTATACCAAATTTTGTGTTTTCTGAATCACTTATTCTACTCCCAATTTGTATATTGAATACGATTGCATAAATAAAAAGCAAATCACTTAAAAATCTGAACCATAATGTCAAATTATTGATCTATTTTAAGAACTATTTTAGGGTCAATAGAATCGAATGCTTTAGATAAATCCATGAAAACAAAAGATACTGCTTTTTTTTATCTTTTAAGCTTTGTTCAAAGGTTACCATGTCCACAAGTGCCATTTCTGTATTAGATTTTTTTCTAAAACCATACTGTTGTTTGGATAATAATTTATTATTACATAGAAATGATTTGCAAATTTGGGAATTAACAACTTTTTCGACCAATTTTGCTAAAACTGCTCCTATGCAAACTGGTCGGTAGTTGTTTGGATCTTGTTTATCACCGGTTTTAAGGACAGGAACTATTCTTCCTATTTTTAATTGTTCTGATACCACACCTTCTTTTCGAGATTTATTTACTATTATTGCTATTTGTTCAAATAGAGTTTTATTGCATTCTTTTAACATGTCATCGACGAAAGATTTAAATTGTATATTGCTTTTGAATTGTTAAGGCTTTTAATTGTATTAAAAATATCATACTTATCTACTATTTCAAATTCGAAAGATTTAGTAGTTTCTGCTTTTGTGAAATATATTCTATTTTCACATTTGTTGGCTAATATTTCTCCTGCTGCAGCCAAATATTTGTTTAGTTGATTTATTTTTATTTTTTCTTCCTCTATCAGAAGAGGAGATAGAGGAAGAAAATCTGAAGGAAATCTGACGTATCTTTTTCCCTATTTTTACCATTATAAATTAATTCATTAATGCAACACCAAGTTTGAGTAGAGTTTTGAATATTTTCTTTAAATTTATTTTCATAATAAATGTTTTTTTTTCTACGTATACTGGTCACCTTATTTCTATAGTACTTATAATGATTTTCTAGTTCAATATTCGATATATCGTTTCTCCATTTAGAGTACCACAAATATTTAGCTTTCATTATACAAATCAATTCCTTGTCGATCCAATTTTTATTTTTATTATTAAAATTTTTATTTACTTTATGTATGACGCTAAATTAATTTTAGTTTTAATTTTTAAAATAAATTCAGAAAGATACTCTTCACAATTTTTTATAGTATTGATAGCAATTTTTTCTTCATTTAGTAATCGATTCAATACTTTCTAGTTGGTCACCTTATTGTATGTGGAATGTGTCAAAGTTGTTGACTTTTGCTTTTTGTTTACTGTCATATTATTATTTAAAACTTCAGTTGTAATGATATTATGATGAACGGAATGTTTTAATTCAATTATTTCAAAAATAATAAGCCTCAGGACTAGTTTTTAAATAATTCAATTAAAGTTAATTGAGTTATTTTACTTTGAAAATTGATGACAACAGGTTTGTTTACAAATAAAAGGTAAATATTTACATTTTTCATGTTAATAAATAAAAGTTAAATTTTTTTTAAGTAATTTCTAAAATAACAATTTTTTAACTAAAATTTTTTATACCTTTTTTTTTTTTTATCAATTTAAAATTAATTTACTTTTCTTTGACTTATTAAATTTCAAAATTATTTACATACATATATATTTGTTATTAGTAATAAAAAAAGTCTCAAATATCAACATTTTTCTAATATAACAAAATTTTATAATATAATTCATTTGTTTATATTAAAATAATTGCCTAATATAAACCAATTTCAAAATCAGCTGTTTCCCAAACTAATATTACTCAATTAATTTTTTTGACAAAAAACATCCTCACATTCCGAAAATAGCTTGCAAGGCCCACAAAACTTTGAAGCCTTTTGTTTGTTGTCGGTACAGGGAAATTTATAACGGCTTTAATTTTTAATTCGGATGAAGAGATGTGACCACTTTTTATCGTATATCCAAGGTATTCAATTTCTTCTTTTAGGATTTGTGACTTCTTCCATTTAATTTTAAGACCATTTTTTGCAGCGACATTAAGAACTTCTTTAAATCTTTCTAAACCTTGTTCAACACTGATGGATGGTACAACTACATCATCTAAGTAAACGATTACATATCCTTTTAGTATCAAATTTTTGAAAATAAAGTTTATGTATTTTTGAAATACGGAAGGAGAGTTGCATAGTCCAAATGGAACTCTGGTAAACTCGAAATGACCATAACTTGTAACAAACGAAGTAAACTTTCTGCTTTTTTCTTCAACTGCAACGTGGAAAAATCAGTTTTCTAAGTCCAGCGTTGAAAAGAATCTTGCCCCTTGTAATTTGTCAACTTGGTCTTCAATATTCGGTAGTGGATATCTATCCTTATGTTTTTTCTTATTCAGGTTTCTGTAGTCAATGCACAGTCTATAGCTTCCATCCTTCGTCTTAGCTAACACTACTTGACTAGCAAAGTCTGAGTTACTTTCCCTTATTATTTTTTTACTTAACCATTCATTCACCTGGTTTTGGATAACTTTCTGTTCTTTTGGCGGTAATCGCCGTGGTGGTTTGTAAACTGTGATATCATCGGTTGTTACTATCTTCATTTGGATTGGTGTTTCTATTGGATCATTGGGCTTGTAATTGGTTATCAAATTGATAACTTCTTCTTGAAGCTGTTTTGGTTTTAGATGCTCAACGATTTGTGATTCGTCCAAAAAAGTTTTAAATTCATCCACTTTAATTTGAGACAAGAAGCATGCACTAGTTTCATTTTGGTTTTCGATTTGATCTTCGTTTTCTATTTGATTTTCTGTTGTACACTTTTTTTTGTTAATTTTTAATTTGCCTCCCTCAATTTGAACAAGAGCTGATTGTAATAATGTCATGCCGATGATCAGAACTGGCTTCATATGTACGCCATTCACTACATGTACTTTCACATTTTCAAATGTTTCACCATCAATACTAATATTTAGTTTTGCTAAACCCACTGTTGTAATATTTGCACCTATTCCTGAAATTGTTATTCTTGAATTTTTATTATAGCAACTCGGTTTGATTACGCCAACATGATGTTCTTTAATGATGCAAATATCACTACCGGTATCTACCAGGCCATCTAAAAGTAAATTATTTATGTTACAAGAAATGAACATACCAGATTTAATGGTGACATTTGATGATGTAACAGAAATGACGTTTGGACAATTTGGCTTTTTATGGCCAAATTGATTACATCCGAAGCATTTAGGGCCTTTATTTTTCTCGGGACATGAGTGAAATTCATGGTCTACATATCCACAATTAAAACAATATTTTTTTCTAGATGTTTTTTCGTATCTCTTTTCTCCTTTAAAAGATTTTGCCTCTTTATTGTTAAATTTATTACTGTCCACATCGTATTCTTTTTTTATTTTTTCGTATATTTCCAGCTTTTCTTTAAGTTCCCTTATTGAAGTACATCCATGAAGAATTACCTTATTGTTTGGGTGATCTTTTATTCCTTTGACTACATAATCTATTATTGATGGTTCATCTACGTTTGCTTGTGCGGCTATATCAATCATGTGATACAGGTATTCAAGGTAACTTTCATCAACTTTTTTCCTTCTTTCTGCTAAGCTTTTAAGCTTTTTTAAAAGAGCTTTTTTCAAATTATTGTAAATGAGTGGTTTTGCTTCACACTCAATAAAAATTTTTGCTGTTCCAGATAACGACCGTTTGCAGAAAATATATTTCTGTAACTTGTTCCAGTTAAATGTGCTTGAATATAACTCAAATTCTGCTAGCCATTTTACAATACACATTGTATTATCTACTGAGTACTTACGGAACATCTCTTCAAAATCGTGATAATTTATTTTGGTTTGTTGTGGTTCATCCTGATATAAATGTAATCTAGTTGATGAACCTCTTCCTTCAAAACAGAAATCCACAACTGAATTACTATTTTGTCGACTGAATCGTTTATTCTGCCTTGAACCCATATTATCAAATTCTTTAAATTTCTAATTCTAAAATATAAAAAACTAAATGCATTCATAAAATACACTGACCTTGGAAGAGTTTTTATTTAGATGACACAGGTGTTCTTTTTTTTTTTTTAATAACAATTTTGATGAAATAATTTAAAAATGTTGAACAACAAAAATTCTGATTAATTATGTATTATAAAAAAAAAATTTTCTTCTCTACTTTTAATAATGAAACCGTTCTACGTTACTCCTTTTATTGATAACCTTTTACTGATGTTTATTGTTGATAAACAAAATCAATTTTTATGATGAAATTCTTATTTTCTTCAAACTTTAGTTGTCAGAATATCCACAATGTTTAAAATTTAAGATTATTTTCAATTTTATAAAATATTTACTAGAAATTTTATTTTTTAATTTTGACAATCCACTTTATAAAATTTCAGATTTCAGGTTTAATAAAAGGTTTTATTTTCGATCCACGTGAGATTATATATTTTCAACCAATAAATTATTTGAATTCAAAATATTTTGAAACTTTATTTTGAATTTTTTTTTTTTTGACAATCTTTATGAAATTTCGAGAAACGTATTTCCAAATAAAATTTTATTCTCGATCCACGTGCTTTTGATGTACTTGTGTCTTGATTCGGGATTCGGGATTCGGGATCCCGGTTGAGCCCCCAAATGTAGGATTTCAAATAATATAATAAATAAATAACACATATGATTCCAGTAAAATGTTATTTTATTATTTCAATTCAATCTTTATAGTTAATATGGGTTAAGTTAAAAGGTTATTTTATTACTTAATTTAGTTTTAGGTAAAAAAAAATGTTCTGATTATTTTGATGTAAGCTCTTCTTGTTGTTTCTACGTCCACGGCTGGTTTAGAAAGAAGAAAGTTTTTATTCGTACTTTGTTCAAGTGTTGCCAGACGGCGATTTAGCAGTCAATCTTGGTATACTTGGTATATAAAATAATATCGATAATAGTCATTGCCAGGTTGAAGTGATTTTATTAATTCCCATATATATATATGACATCGGGTATATTAAAATTGCTCCTCCGTTTGTAACGCATCGATCTAGACGAGCTAGATATCGTGTCAAGGATACGTATCGGCTCAGAATCGAAAAATGAGTCGATCTAGCTATGTGTGTCTGCCCGTCCGTCTGTGTGTCAGCACGATAACTCAAAAACTAAAAGAACTACAGTTTTGAAATTTTCACAAAATATTTTTCAATCACTTTCTAGGCTCCCTATTTTTTTTTGGTTAAGATCGGACCAAAACTTCGGGTAGCTCTCGAACAACTAACTTTTTTAATTCCAATATTTTCATATAAAAATTTGAAATTTTGCTATGCATCTTGTATTTAATATGAAGTTATATGAATTTTTTTTTATTGTTTTTTTTTTTGTAGATAACGATTTCGAGTTACGATTTCATACGATTTAAATGATGCGTAGAATTTTTAAAAATATTTTAGATTTGGACTTTGTACTTTGAGATTTATGAATTCTAATCATTACGACTATGATGATAATTTTCGATCATGATGATCATTATATCAATCTGATTATATGATGCTTATTTTGCTTAGGTGTAATATGTATATTCGTGAATTAAAAATAAATTACAAGAGATAGAATTGAAAAATTAGAGCTAGAATTTTGAAATTCACACAAAACATTTTTTGGACATTTTTGAGGTACCCTATTCTTTTTGGTTAAGACCAGACCAAGGTTTCGGGGAGCTGCCATACAACTTATTTAAATCAATATGAATTTCTTCAAAAGTAATTATACCAGGAAGATGTATACACACGGTTAGTTTTATAATGAACCAGGAACTTATATGAAGTTTCAAAATGTTACGACTTCATTTTCAGGGGGCTGCCATACAACTTCCTTGTACCAATATGAATTTCTTGGAAACTGATTATACTACGAGGATGAAAATTTCACACTGATAGTTATATAATGAATCGAACACTTATATGGAGTTTCAAACTGGTCCCGTTTTCGGGCAACTGCCATACAAAGTAATCAATTCGATAACTGTGAATCTAATGAAGCTACGAGGTTAAAATCAAAACTGGGCAGATAAAGTAATAGGCCAAGTTAGTTGGCAAAGATGGACATCACTCGGACCAACTTTTAGGGCCGGCTATTTTTGTTTTTCTTTATGGTTTTTTTAAAATTTAATTTTTTGTTTAAGCAAAAATTATGGGATAAAAAGGTAATTTTTTTTTTAACTATTTTACTTTCTTATATTTTTTTTGTAATATTTATAATAGCATAGGGGAAATAAATAACGGTTAGTGGGTATGCACGAGTATCAAAAAGTTGACAAGGGCAACTATAATCTTACTCGTTTTAAGATGATCTCAATTTCATTTATTTTATTTTTAATACTGCGGGCATTTAAATCATTTAAATATAAAATTATTAAATTGTTCTTTTTTGAGGTTAGGTTAATTAATGTATTTAATGTATTAAAAAACTTATTACTTGGGTTAATTAAGAATGAATTTGAATCATGATAGTGCGAATTCATTAAGGTTGTTTATGTCTTTCACATGAATTAAATAATTATAGAAATTAGTTAAACGTTAATTTATGTATACTGGATGATTACTGTTGTCATTTAGAATCAATCCTGTATGTAAGTATTCTTTTAGTTTTTTTTGTTCTTTATATTTTAATATTAATTTATTCTTAAATTTTTTCTGCATAAATTCCATTGTTATTAGCGGTGGACTATCAGAATCCTTAGCTTGAACATTTTCATTTCTATAAATTTCCTTTATACATGTCTTATCAGTCTCCAATTTAAATGATTTCAATATAGATAAGACTATATTAGTTAAATCTTCATTATCACTTTTGTGAATACCGCTAATCTTTATGGAGTGACTGAATTTTTCTTGGTTTCTTTTATGATGTTTTCTATATAAATTATTTAATTCGGACTTTAGTGAATCAATTTCGTTTTTAAACCCTACACCTATAGAATAGGTATAGGGGTATATTAACTTTGGTATAGTGTTTGTAACCACCTTAAGGAAGCGAGCTAGATATGGAAAACTATATATATTTGTGATCAGGGTGACCTCCTGAATCGATATAGCCATGTCCGTCCGTAGGCACGATAACTCAAAAAATAATGGAGCTATCTTGAGGAAATTTTAACTGTAGGTTACTAGGGCTGAAAGTATGGCGGGGATTGCATATGGGCGAAGTCAGCCCAAGGGTTCGGATTCTGGACCTTTTATTCGGTGTAAGGGCTAACGAACATATATAAAAAAATCACGGCAACTCAACAACTAAAGACGCTATCTTCATGAAATTTGTGTTGTAGGGTACTGGTAATGAAACTACGGCGGTGATTGCGAACGGTGGGTAATGTACAATGGGTTCGAAACTTAGAACTTTTTGATCGAATTTAGGCCAAACGAGCATAATTCCGAAACAAATGAAGATAGAACCTCCAAATTTGGTATCAGGGTGTGTCTTTCTTTTTCCTTAGTGTGCTTGAAATTTGGGACCAATTGGAGCAGTGGGTTGAGGACCAGCCACACAGTTCCGAAGACCTTAAAGCATATTTTCAAAATTAATAAATATAGTAACTTCAAACGAATTTAGAAGTTTCAAATTTGGTAGATGGGTTCTTTTTACTATTTCCTGCGCGTTCCCCTAATTTTGAATCAATCAGAGTGGTGGTTCAGTACCCCTCTTAGACCCCCCAATGTGTAAAAGCTCATCATCGAATTAATAAAAATAGTAACTTAAAATTAAGAAAGAACGTTCCAATTGTGTGCATGGGTTAACTAGTATTGAAGTTGAACGGGGACTACATATGGGCGAAATCGTACCATGGTTTCTGGTTCTCAAACCTTTGAAAAGTTCAAGGGCTAACAAACATATATCTTATATCCATAACTCAAAAAATAATGCCGCTATTTTTATGAAATTTAAACTCTAGGTTACTAGTAATGAAAGTACCATGGGAATTGGTTCTGGTCGAGTTTGGTCAATGAGTTCGGATTCTAGAAGCTTTTGATCGTTTTGAGGCCGAACGAGTATAATTTCGAACCTAAGAATATATTTTCTATTCTCTATGTGTCCCCGAAATTTAGAGTTAATTGTAGTGGTTCAGCTATGTTCAAAGGTACTTGCTGCATTTATGTAAAATTTATTTTTATATTTAAATGAATTATATGAAGAGGTCTAAATTTGTAGTTGTATTTTAGAAATACATTTATTGCATATTTTGCGTTTATAAGCTTTTCTATTAGGTATTGAAAAATTTGCATTATTTATTTATTTATTTATTCCGAGTTAATTCAAGCAAGTTACAAAAACTTATAAAAAATTAATAAACTAAAATTAAACATTAGAAAAAACAAAAAAGAAAGTAAAGATTATAGTGTCTAGTTTGGGAAAAGTTAATATGGGATTTGTATATATTACAGAGAGACATCATTCTATTAATTGGTTCATATTTACCATAGTTAGTTTAGTTGGCTGAAACTGTAAATTAAACAAATTAGCAGATCTTAATCTAGAATGCGAAGAAAAATTAAGTTTAGCGAGTAGTTGAGAAGAAGAAATGTTGCCTTTAATTAATCCAATTAGAAATACAATATCTGCAACTTTACGGCGCTTTTCAAGTGTATTGAGATGTATTAAATTTATTCTATGTTCGTAAGGAGGTAATCTAAAAGAGTCCTCCCAAGGAAGAAGACGTAAAGCATACCTGAGAAATTTTTTCTGAACCGATTCAATTCTATTTATATGGACACCAAACTTGACTGGCATATTCTAAATTAGGTCTAACCAGGCAGGTATAAAGAGATTTTAATACATAAGGGTTTCAAATTTAATAAAACCGTTTAATAAAACCGAGCATACAATTGGCTTTATTTGATATATCAGAATAATGAAGTTGAAATGAAAGTTTACTATCAAAGAGTACCCCTAAATCTTTAATTGAAGTGACTTTTGAAATGATTTGATTATTTAAAGAATATACATAAGAAATTGGACTTAAGCGGCGTGTAAAACTAATTCAAGCACATTTGATAACATTGAGCTGGAGATTATTTTTGGAACACCAATTGTAAAAACGATTTAGATCAGCTTGTAGGGCTAATGCATCCTCCAAATTTACAATTTTTTTGAAAAGTTTCATATCATCGGCATAAATTTTAATGTGACTATTAATTATTAAAGAAGAAACATCATTAATAGAAATAATGAAAAGTAAAGGTCCAAGATGGCTACCTTGAGGCACTCCTGAGGGAGCTGCAAACTCAGAAGATATCGAGGATCTAAAAGAAACACTATATCTACGATCAGCGGGGTAAGAATTAATCCAATCTATAAAATAAGTCGGAAATCCTAATTTATTTAGCTTAAAAATAATAACATTATGTGGAAGAAGATCAAAGGCTTTGCTAAAATCTGTATATATTACATCTGTTTGGAAGCCATCTTCCATATTAATAATAAATGTAGATGTAGATTTAAAGTTTATTTTTGAATTTAACTTAACAAAAAACCAAAAAGTTGTGAATTCAGCAAAAATAAACGAAAAAATGTTCTAAAAAGTTTTTAAAATGTTTAAAAAATTAGATTAAATGCCTTTAAAATTAAGTATCACTTAATACAATATAAAAAATAATTTCAATAATGTAATATGATATAGTTGGCAAAAAAAAATTTGGAAATGTTATCAATATAAAAAACAACAACTACAAGGCAAATTAAATTACATGCTTTTAAAATTTAGGTATCACTTTTAATAAAAAAATTCAGTAATGTAACGACACGGTTTAAAAGAAAGAATTTGTTAACTTAATTTTTATTTTTGTTTTTGTGTTTTTTTTTTTTCTATATTAACAAATATAGCAGTGCGGAAATTAATAATTAATAAGTAATAAACTATTAAAATAAAATTAATTAAAGCGCGTGCAGTGTATAGGTCAACAAATAAGTTAAGACTGAGTTATTTTTTATTTTTATTTTATGAAGTTATTAAATATATTATGCTTTGATTAGCTTGTTATCACAAAATTTAATAATTAGAATTTTTTCATTTTGTAATTGAATTGGAATAAATATATTTTCATTTATTTCAAGTTTTTTTGTTTTTTAATATTTTTTAATAGATAAATTAGTAAGAATTTATAATATTTTTTAATAGATAGCGTAATTAGAAAATGTTTTTAGTATTATAAAGTTAATTTAGTTAGCTATGTCTTACGATCAAATTAAAAACAGCTTTTATGGTGTTAAAATGACTTATGGATATCTCATTAAATTTAAACCAAATAGGTGTAGGGTATTTCTAAGTCGGTTGCACAGACTGACTGTTTCTTTACTTGTTTTTTATTACAATGTCTAGTTTTCCTTCTAATGATTTTAAATTGTTTTGATTGTTTTCGTTGTTTAAATTTTTATGCGATGTTCTGGGATCTACAGAGATGTTGCCGAAATTGAGTGATTCATTTGAATGAGAATTATTACACTGAGGTGATAAAATAGTACTGCGACGAGTTTTCAAACAATTTGCACAGAACCATAGCAATTTACCTCTGTTGATCTCTGTAAATTTTTGCTTATATAATCCCGTACAGGTACTATGATATAATTTACCGCATTTTTTATTTTTTTTTTATTTATTTATTTATTGTTAAAAATTTACTTAGTGATATATATATGTTTTACATTTTATTTTGTTTTTTTGTTTTTTCTTAAGCTTTGATATAAACAAAACTTATAGTTTTGGTATAAAACATCGTAGTTGCTTCCTAATACTATTCAACAAAGTAAATTATTTAAAATTTATCCAAAATATATTTACATATACATATATAATTATACATATATAATTATATAAATACAAATGTAACAGCTCGTACAGATATGTGCTACGAGCGTTGAAAAATTTCACTCCTGCGTTATACTATCCACAAAATAAGGGTTATTCTTTAATGAATGCTTCACTTTTTTGATAAATATATCCAAATTTGAACTTCTTTTTAACTCCAACGGTAGTTTATTATAGATCCTTATTGATGACGAGAGACAACTATTTCGTAATAACTCTATTCTTGATTTGGCATCATTTAAACTGTTTAACCTTTTTGTATTGTAATTATGAATATTGTTTCTTCTGGTAATTATGATGTTTTTTTGCACACCCCTTTTTCTATTTTAAAAATTAGATTAGATTTTTCCAAAATAATGAGTTCGGGTAACTTTAGATATCCCGAGCGTTTAAAAATTTCATTTGTTGGTGTAAGCCAATCGTACTTATGTAAGCATTTAATGGCTTTGTTTATTAGAACACTAATTTTATCTTTCAACCATAATGCTGGACCAGTTACATAAATTGTATCTGATGTGCGAAATAATATGAGAATAATATAACTTATCTGCAGTTTCCCACTTCAGTTTTTCATCAATTACAACTCCAAGGTATTTATATGCAGGAACTCTTTCAATTTTATTCTTATTTACCAATAGATTGGGATTTATATCAATTTTATTTCTTATTTTATATACTATAAACTTTGTTTTTTCCGCATTTATAGTTAATTTATTACCTTTTAACCAATTTTCGTAAATCCCCAAATCAGTATTTACAAGAGTTTCAAGTTCTTTACAGGTTCTAGCATTATAGATAAGTAAAGTATCGTCAGCAAAGATCTTGTAGTTAGCTCGCAAATTCGCATACTGGATGTTATGAATGTAAAGTAAATATCATGTAGGACCAAGTACTGATCCTTGAGAAACACCAATGTTTATATTATGTTCATTACTAAAAACTCCATTAATTTTTGTAATAGTTTTTCTATTATTCAGATATGAGAAGAGTAAGTTATTAGCTGTAACTTTTATTCCAATTTCATGCAATCTGTTAAGTAAAATAATATGATTTACTGTATCGAAGGCCTTCTTAAGATCAACAAATACCGAACAAACATAATTTCCTTGATCCAATTTATTTAAAATTGAGTTTGTGGATTCTAGGACTGCAGATTCTGTTCCAATTTTCTTTTGAAAACTAAATTGATTTGTATCAAATCCTACACTTTTTGCACGAACTCCTGTATTCTGGAATTTATTACCTTTTCAAATACTTTTCCAATACAACTTGAGAGTAATTTGTTACATCCAATGTTGACCCAGATTTAAAGATAGGTACAACTTTACTTGATTTAAAACTCTCAGGATATGTACCAGTACTTAGACATCTATTTATCAAGCATACAATTATAGATTTTATCAAGGTTACAACATGTTTCAAATCTAAAACTGAAACATTATCACCTCCAGGAGAGCTATTTTTTAATTGCATGATGATGTTATATATTTCTGTTTCATCTGCAGGTTTAAGAAAAATAGACTTTTAACGAATCTATTTTTTATTACGTGTTTTTCAACATCAGTAATTTTATCTGCTAGTTTGCTTCTGATTGAACTTAAGTAAGAATTGAAGAAATTTGCAATTTCAAAGCTATCACATGTTCTGATTTCATTACCGTTTATTTCTTTAATAACCTTGCTCGACTCAATTGATTTTTTTAGAATGAGATTATTTAGAACTTTCCAAATTTTTCTTTGGTCACCACCAGCTTATTGTAGTTTATCATTAAAATAATTTTGTTTGGCTTTAGTTATTTCATACGTCACCTTGTTTTTTGCATTCAACTAGCTTTAATATCTATATCGTTAGGCTGCTTTTTGAACTTTTTAAACAAATTATTCCTCTTTTTGATCATATTTAATAATTCCTTTGTCATCCAATGATTATTGTTTCTAACTCTTCGAAGTGTTTTAATTGTAGAATTCACCGTTGCTTTTTGCAATATTTTTATAAGGTCATCCACACTATGATTTTTTTTTTTTTTCAAGTAACTTTCTAACATTTTCTTTATATTTCTTAAAATTTGTGTTGTAGATTTCCCTTTTAAAAATAGCTTCAATCTTTCTTAAAACTTTATTTAATTTTTTAGAACCTTTCACCTCCTCTTGATTTATTATTAGAGTTAAAAGATGCATAGAAGCCAGGTATATTAAAAACTTTTTCTTCATCTGAGTATATCCACGTTTCACCAATCATAATAATGTCAATATCTATTCTGTCTTTAGTAAGAAGTTTGATTTTAGTCATATTTTTCCTTAAACTTCTAGCATTGAAATGCACCATATTTATATTATTGTGTTTGTTACGTATCATGGTTTACTAATCATATAATTTTGGCAAGACTCTCTAATTTTTTGTAAGTGCTCTCTGTATTAATTATTAATGTGTCTCCTAAAATAAGCTAAATCTTTAAGTACTTAAAGTACTACCATCACAAATTAAACTATTACCATTTATTTTACATAATTTATTACACTTGCCACAAAATGAAGTTGAACTACTTTCCGCCATATTGAAAAAACAATATTATTAATTGATAATATTATATAATTGATGACAACGTTAGTAATAATATAATCAATTAGTTCACTTTCAACTTCTTCTTTATTTTTTTTCTATGCTATATTCTTCTAATTCATAATTTACTAAGTCTGCTGACAGAAATTCATCATTATATTCCTCACAATTCGAGTGTTCAATTTTAAAATTAATTAATTTTCCAAACATGATTTTTGCTAAGATATTACAACCGTTTCTATAACAAATTAATGAAAACAAATTTTCTTAAGCATCTTGATTGAGCGAACAACAGCAAATAAGAAAATTCGTTTGTATTATAAATTTAATATATTTTTGAACTTAACTCTATAATGTTTGTTAAAGTTTGAACCATGCCTTCAACATAATAAATTTTAGGAACTGAAATATTTGATTATTTGAAAGCACAATCTTTTCGAGTAACGAATTTTTATGTTGAAACTAGTGTTCTAAAAGCAGCAGCAACTTAGTAACTAAGAACCTGACTTGCTAATTTAACATTCATTCTTTCAAATGAATTTGGAAATATATGCTTTTTTGAAAGCTTTAGGTATATTTTTTGGATTTTGTCTCTTTCGTGAAAGTAAAGCGATCGAATAATTTTAAAAGAAACTTCACCATCATTAGTATTTAAATCATACTAGTAGGGCTCCTGTGCAATTGCACAAATTTTTTTTAGGCATTTTTGCTAAAGTATTTTATCTCTTCTAGCATTAGATATTGCTAAAAAAATAAAAATTCAGGTTTTAAAATATAATTAATGAGAAATATATTTTCGAACGCGTTACCAATTTGATTAGTGAGAAACTTCAAAAACTAAAAACTTATCTTTTTATTACTTTAAAATTTTTCTGTTCATATTAAATTTTTCTTTTATATTTGC
Organism: Dolichopus griseipennis; assembly: GCA_963082915.1. Classification (NCBI taxonomy): domain Eukaryota; kingdom Metazoa; phylum Arthropoda; class Insecta; order Diptera; family Dolichopodidae; genus Dolichopus; species Dolichopus griseipennis. Next base: position 43,924,813 of record OY720444.1, on the reverse strand, counting down.
CTCTATATTCTATTTCAAATACATATCTGTTGCTGTTCTATCAATACAATTGATGATCGAATTACATTGTATGAAAATGAATTGTGATGTGAAATAGCTAAGTCTCGCTAGCATATTTGTGTATTAATAGTATTAGTTATCGTTTTTAAAAAATAAAACCTTGCAATTATAATATTTCAATTTATGACTCATCTTTTTGTAATATTTGAAACAAACAACAAAAAACACCACACCACTGATAAAATGTCTTTTTTAAGTTTTATTTTTGTTTTGCATGTATCCTAATCCCATAATTTATTTGTTTTGCACACTTTTTTTGATGTAAAATACTTCGGGATGAAGTAGCGCTACACTGAATCGCAGCGGTGTAGCATCTAGCGCTAAATTGTTGGATTAAATAATTTACAGCAAAATTAAATGACTGGTATATTTTTATTTTATTTAAATTATGTACACAACGGAAAGTTTCTATGGTTTTCAAAAGCATTTCTATAATTCTATTTCTATCCATATTATTCTTTTATTTAAAATATTATTAAAATTAATCAAATGATTAATTAATTTATATTTTTAATTTTATAAGAAATGTTTTATTTTCAAAAATTCTCAGAAAAATTTCGTAAACAAACACTTTTTACATTAAAATGTAAACATTTAAATGTCAGTTGAAAATTGCTACGCAGTACATTTTTCTTGTAGCTAATATTTTTGATGTTAATATTTTTTTCTGTATAAAAAAAAAGTACAGTTTTTTAAATTTACTCACATTTGGTTGAATTTCAGTCTTAAATAAAATTGTACTTTTATTTTACGCAAAAAAAAAAATATTGACAACCTGCACAACGAAAAAATATCACAGAATTGATTTGTAATTTTATAAAACTCAAAATTTGGAACTGCTTTATTTGTATTTCAAAACATTGAAACAATCAAAGCAATTATTGACGTTATTTAAGTTAGAAAATAGAAAAAAAAATTATTTTTAATTCGCAACTTTCAAGTTTATGTATATAGAGCAGTTCCAAAATTTGACGTTATATAAAACGACTAATAAATTATATGATGATATTTTTTTATTGTGCAAGACTAAAATCGTACCAAATGTGAGTAAGTTTAAATAAAATTGTACTTTTGTTTTACACAAAAAAAAGTAGTTGACAGCCCGTGGAACTATTCTATACTACACTCATAATTGAAATTAAACGTTTTGGTTCTCTTATCTGTTTGCCACTATTTCTTAAAAAATCGGTTTGTATTTTTTTATGAATGTGTACGTATGTACATTTTTTATATTTTAAAACATTTTTCTAAATTAATTTTATAATTATTTAAAATTATTTACTTAATTCTTTGTTATTTTATACATTATAGTTTTATTATTTTTTCAAATCGGAATATCTCAACGTTCTTTCGTACCAATAAAAGAAAAATACAAAAAAAAAAAAACATTTAAGTTGTTCAACTTGCCCATAAACGATTCAACTTCGCAAGTACGCTTACCAAGTTGAAAACATCGTGTATGGGATGCATAATAACAAAAGGATTAATTGTGTGCAGTATATTTATAATAATAATGTTGTGCAAAATTTTTTTACATGTTGGCATGTGTATGATTTAAGTAATGTTTTACGAATTGATTTTATTACATGATCGAAAAGTGCGAAAAGTTTTTTTTCATCTCCCTTAAAATTATAAATAAAATGGGGGTTTTCTTTGCAAACTCCTAACATTTTAAAGCATTTTCTACTATTGGGACCCTGATCACGAATACTGCTTTAATATTAAGACTTAAATTTAAAGCTACATTAAAAAAAAAATACTAAAAATGCTAACGTAGAATGCTCGGGGCTAGAACAGCCGGTAAATAACTTGCTGAATTCAAATGTGAACATTAAATTTATTTGTGACGATTGTATCCAATACATTCAAAATGTCGATTCTATTTTAGAAAATATTAATCTCGCTGTTACTAAAAATAATGACAACTTATGGCAATATAAACAAGAATTTGAAAGTGCGCTTAAAAAAAATAACTAGAAACAATGAGAGCTATAGAAGATCGTTATACCGAGCGGTTAGAAAATATAAAAAGTGTTGAACAAAAAGAATTGCAAAAAGTTTTTAAACTTAATTAGCTAATTAAAACGGATAACGAAAATTTGTGTACAAAATTCATTATTATCATTAAAAACGGAAAGTGAAAAACTGAATGTGGCTTTAAATAATCAAACAGAAAAGTTAAATGATTCGATTCAAAATTAAGTGAAAAACAAGTAAAGAAACAGTCAGTCGGTGCAACCGTTGGTTCAAATTTAAATGGGAAGTTAATAAGTCATTTCAAAACCATAAAAGATTTTATTAGTTTGATCTTAAGAAATGGCTAACCAAATTAACTTTATATATTACTAAAAAACATTTTCTAATTACTTTATCTATTCAAAATTTATCTATTCAAAATTTTTACTTTATCTATTCAAAATTTTAAGCTTGTGATAGCAATGGATTGTACTAAATGTAAGCTGAAAATTAGAGGTGAAACAGGTGTAAGGTGTGCTGGGGTATGTAACAAGATATACCACAGTCAAATTAAATGCTCGGGACTAGATCAGTCTTCAATTGGAGTACTAAATGTGAATCCCAATATCAAATTTATATGTGATGAATGTGTTTTATACATCCAAAATGTTGATATGGTGGTTCAAAACATAGATTGCTCAGTCAAAAAAAATAGTGATTATTTAAAAGAATATAAGGCTGAATTTGAATGTGCTTTGAAGAAAAATGAACAAGAGGTTATTCAACTACTAAAAGCCATCGAAGGAAGATACTTAGAGAGATTAGAGCAAATAAAAAAAGAACAAAAAAGCGAAATTGAAAAAATGTGTCAACTTACGGAAACCTTCAAATCGGAGAGTGCAAATATGAATGCCAACCTTAAAAATACAATATCTAAGAACAATGAACTGTGTAGTGAATTAAAAATTTTAAACAATGAAAATAAAAAAAATATAAATATAGGTCAAAATATTTCATTTGCTGATATTTTAAAAAGTGCTAGTGTAAGCAAAAAAAATTTGCCACCTATAAAAACAGGTGTACCACTGGTTATTAAACCGAAATAAAAACAAAAATTGAAGTTGTACATATGGGTGTTAAATATACTGAAGAAGACTTAATTAACAAACTTAAGGCTCAGAACGCTAATTTAGAGCACAGTTCTATGAAAGTGGTGAAAATATATCAAGCAAAAAATTGTACAAATGCTAAATATAATGCTATAATAGAAATTGATAAAGAATCTTTCCGAAAAGCGATTGAAAATGAAAAGGTATCAATAGGATGGAAGCGTTGTAAAGTTTTCGATGTTTTGAGAGTTCTACGATGCTACAAATGCAAGGGGTTTAATCACAAAGCTGTAAATTGTACCAAAGAGGAAACATGTAGCAAATGCCATCAAAATCACAAAAGTAAAGATTGTAATAAAGAAGAAGTTAACAAATGTATTAATTGTTTAAAAGTTAATGAAACACTTAAGCTTGGTTTAAACGTTGATCACAAGACTTTCAGTGTGACGTGTTCAGTTTACCAAAGAAAGTTAAGCAATCTAAAACAAAAAATTGGATATTAGCAATCAATGATAGTTGAGAAAGAAAACAAAAATTCAATTGCTGTGGATATTAGTAGTGAACATACTAATACTAATGATAATAATATTAATGTCAATACTAATAATAATAATAATAATACTAAAAATAATAATAATTATAAAAATAAAAATTATAATAATAATAATAACATTAATAATAATAATAATAATATTAATAATAATAGCAATAATAATAATAATAGCAATATTAATAATAACAATAATAATAATAATAATGATAATAATAATAATAATAATAATAATAATATGGAAAATAAATTGGATATTGTAAGAAAAATTATAACAAAAACGGAAGAATCCAATAAAAAATCTGGTCAAAGCCAAAAATGCAGTGTATTACTTAAACTATTACCCTTCAAAAAGATAATTAATGCAAACAAGAAAACTTGCACAATTCAAGTTAAAAAGAACAGTAATAATAATATATGTTTCTCTGACAAAAATTCCAAGGACATCGTGACAACAGATTCCAACAATAAACTTCATCAGAGTGAAAATATTAATGATAGTCAAAATAAAAATAATAATATTGCTAATAATAATATTACTCTTATGAATAAAGACGTGCCTAAAGATGAAAGACAACTTGTAGTGCCAACAACTAAATATGCTAACTGGATAAAGGGTGAAACGATAAACGTAGGCAGTAGTGAGATTGCAAAGTCAAATAACAAAAGCTTTATTAATCCACTAGCTCCACCGATTGTCAGATTAACTAGAAATGCGATTAGAAGAAGAAAAATACTTTAATATTCCTGGGTATACAGCATCCTTTATCTCTAATAATTTAAGCAGAGGAGGTGGCTGCGCAATATATGTAAAGCAAGGTATTAGTCACAAAGTTTTGGAAACATCTATTACGTTCAATACTATTGTAATTTCTTTAGAAGATACCAAACCTACCATTAATATTGCCGTATGTTACAAAAGCCCATCTGAAAACAATAAGGCATTTATAGAACATCTAGATCAGCTGTTCAATAAGTACAAAAATATAATTGTGGTTGGTGATACTAACATCGATTTGCTCTCTGAAACGGACGCAAGCAGAATGTATATGGATATGCTAGATGTTAACTCTGTTAACATAAATAACATGAATGAAGCTACTAGAATTACATTAAACTCAGCGACTCTGTTAGATCATGTTCTTTCAGATCTTAAGACGAATCGTTTTGTTTTTAATATCACTTTGCATGATATTCCTAACCTAGATCATAAAGCAGTATGTGTTGAAATTAAATCAGTTCTCAGAAAACTTGAAACGATGGTGTATAATCTAATAACTGGTACTAACTATGCTAAATACTCATATCTGTTGGAATATCACTTACGTAGACATACTTGTCAAAATATTGATGAATTGATTGAAGTTATAAAATATTGCAAGGACACTAGTACAAGTGTTAAATATATGAGAATTAGAAAAAATAATTCGTGGATGTCCAGAGAAATTTTAAAACTAATAGAACACAGAAATAAATTGTATAAGTATCATAAAAAATACCCTAATATTGCGGAGCATAAAATAAAATATAATGAATTAAAAAACAAGGTTAATGTAGAGATAAAGAAAGCAAAGCAAAATTATTTTAATAGAAAATTACAAGAAGCTGGTTCAAATACTAAAAAGATATGGAATGTTCTGAACTCTCAGATAGCAAACCAAAAAGCAGATAGAAACAATATTATAAAGGAAATAAGACACAATGATAAAATTTTAAATATTAGCAAAGACATTGCCAACGGCTTTAATGAACATTTTAGTAATGTTGGAAAAGAGTTAGCTGATAAAATACAAACTAAAGAAGAAAATATAACAAAAAATAGAATAAATGAAAGTTCCATGTTCTTGGTACCTACTAATGAAATAGAAGTGCTTAATGTTATTATGAATCTAAAAGATAATTCACCTGGCTCAGATAATATAGCAGCAAAAGAGTTAAAAGCGGTAGCTGAGATAATATCTCCGATAATTAGTAATTTTATTAATGATAGCTTTCGCACAGGAAACTATCCTAGTTTATTAAAATGCAGTACTGTGATTCCAATATACAAGAATGGTTCTCCCTTGGAAACATCTAATTACAGGCCGATAACACTCACTAGCTGCATGAGTAAAATATTTGAAAAAATAATTAATAAAAGAATATGTGAATTTATTAAATGTGCAGGCGGATTTGACATCAATCAGTTTGGCTTCCAAAAGTCGCATGGAACTGATGTAGCAATCAATGATTCTGTGAAATCTATTATTGGACATCTTGATAAAGGAAACTATGTATGCTCCGTTTTTGTAGATCTGAGTAAGGCATTTGACACAGTGGACCATCAAATATTGTTGGACAGATTATATGAAATTGGAATAAGAGGACTACCACATGAACTACTAAGAACGTATTTGAGAAACAGATTTATCAAAACGAAAGTTAATGGTGTTTGTAGCAATGAACGTGCCATAAATATGGGTGTGCCACAAGGGTCAGTTCTTGGACCTACCTTGTATCTATTGTATGTGCATAATATGCAATTTTCTAACATTAAAGCTGATTATAAAATATTTGCTGATGATACATTGCTTATCTATACAGCAAAAAATGCGGAAACATTAGAAAGATTGGTCAATAATGATTTGAAATTGTATATGAGATGGTTAAATGGAAATAAATTAACAATGAACATTGAAAAAACAAAGTACATGATTTTTAAACGTCTAAATAAGCCTGATATCAATCCAAAAATTTGTATTGATAGTAGAGAAATTAAAAGAGAACAAACTTATAAATATCTCGGTATTATAATAGATGACAAATTATCATGGAATGATCATGTTAATTACATTATAAAAAAGATAATGCCATTGCTAGGCTCTATTAGAAGAAGTGGAATAATATTAGATGACAAATCAGCTAAACTTTTATTTCATGCACACATCATGTCTCATATAAGATACAATGTGGCGACATGGTCGTGTTGTTCAAATACATTAAAAATGAAAATAAAAATATTAATAAACAAAGCAATCAAGATACTATACAAACTAAATTGGCGTACTCCAACTGATGATCTATACAAAAATACCGGATTCCTTAACTTAGACGAATTAATAATATTGGAAAAGGCTAAAATTATACATAAAATAGAAAATGGTGTTACTAAAAGTAAAACTTTATTACCAAAAAGAAGGAATATTCACAATTATAACACAAGAAACATGGGAAAGCTATGTCATGAAAAAACTCGAACTGAATTGGCTAGAAACAGTAATTTTTGCTCGTCAATAAGAATTTACAACTATCTTCCGGAGAATTTAAAGAATTGCAGTAATATAAGTCGCTTCACATTTAAATTGAAAATGTTATTAAAAAAAGATCAGGCTTTATTAAAAAAATTGTTAGAATTATAAATAAATTAATATTTTATTGTTAAATATACATTAGGTTATAATAAAAATATATATTTAATTTTTGTATTTATACTCCATAACTGTATATATAACTGTATATATATTATAATTGCTAAGACTTTTATACCAATTTTAAGTTATTGTCTAAGTCTAGTATATTGTAATTTTATAACTGTAATATCATGAATTTATAATAAATAAATAAATAAAAATAAAAAAAAAAAAAAAATAAAAAAATTATTACAAATTTATCTATTTAAAAATATTAAAAAACAAAAAAACTTGAAATAAATGAAAATATTTTTAATTGGATTCAATTACAAAAGTTAAAAAATTTGAACTATTAAATTTTTTTAATAAAAAGCTAATCAAAGCATAATATATTTAATAATTCAAATTTTTCAAATCGATCAAAAGCTTCTATAATCCGAACTGATTGACCAAACTCGACAAAAACCAATTCTCATAATACTTTCATTACTAGTAGCCTACAGTTTAAATTTCATCAAAATAGCGGCATCATTTTTTGAGTTATGCTATTTTTAGATATATGCTTGTTAGCCCTTGAACTTTTCAAAGGTTCCAGAACCCGAAACGATGGTACGATTTCGCCCATATGCAGTCCGCGCTGTATTTTAAATACTAGTGAACCCTTGTACACAATTGGAACGTTCTATCTTAATTTTAAGTTACTATTTTTAGTAAAGTTCAAAGGCTAACGAACATATATCTTAAAAGCAGTATAACTCAAAAAATAGTGCCGCTATTTTGATGAAATTTAAACTCTAGGTTAATAATAATGAAAGTACCATGGGAATTAGTTCTGGTTGAGTTCGGGCAATGAGTTCGGATTTTAGAAGCTTTTGATCGATCTGAGGCCAAACGAGCATAATTTCGAAGCCAAAGAATATATTTCCTATTTCTTATGTGTCCCCGAAATTTAGACTTAATTGTAGTATTGGTTCAGATGCCTTCTAAGAAATCCCAAAACTAAAAACTTATCTTCGAAATTCAAGAAGATAGAAACTTTAAATTTGATGCACGAGGGTTCTTTCCTATTTCCGTTTTTATTTAACACTTTTATATTTTTGAAAGGCTAAGAATTTTACCATAAAAGATATTTAGTATAATTTTTTGTAACATAAAAAGCATAGGTGATATATAATTAAGACATCGTGTACAATACTTAAGCTATATTCAAAGGTACTTCCTGCATTTATGTAAAATTTATTTTTATATTTAAATGAATTATATGAAAAGTTCTAAAATTGTAATTGTACTTTATAAATATATTTATAGCATATTTTGCGTTTATAAGCTTTTCTAATAGGTACATAAACTAACAATTTAAAATAATTGTAATTTTGAAAAATTTGAATTATTAAATATATTATGCTTTGATTAGCTTTTTATCACAAAATTTAATAATTCAAATTTTCTCACTTTTGTAATTGAATTGACGCCGAAACCTTGCTCCGATTTTGACAATGTGTAGTCCCCGCCATACCTTTGCCACACATTTCCGAAGACCTTAAAGCATATCTATAAAATTAATAAAGATAGCAACTTGTACACAAGTGGAACGTAACCATGAATCTACTGAAGCTACGAGGTTAAAATTAAAATTGGGCAGGTAATGTAATAGGGCCCTCCTTAGCCTAGGTGGTTAGAGCGCAACCTTGCAATCTAAACACTGTGGCAGTCCCGGGTTCGAATCCTGGCGGGAGATACCATATCCAATAAAATTAATAATTATAATAAATTAATATATAATAAACTATAATATAATAATTCTATACCTAAAAATATAATAATAAATAATTAGTAACAAATAATATAAAAATATACCTATAATCGTGTTTCCAGCTATACTCTATAATCTAACAACAATAACAACAAAAAAAATATAATTATTTAACGGAATATATGATCCCCCCATCGTTAAGTTGGACACTCTACTGAGTGTTCTTTATTTTTGTATTAATTTGTTCTTTCTTTTTACAAATTTTAATTTTTCTTATAATATATAAAATTACAATAATAATAAATGTTAATACAGGCAAACTTATTGAAACTAATAAATTATTATTTGTTTTATTTTTAATTTCATGAATTTGTTTAAAATTTTTAGTTTGTTTTATATTTATATCTTCAATATTTAATTTTAAGCTTACATTATAAATGTTTAAATAATTAGCTACAATAATATGATTTTTTTCAATTTTTTCGTTATTTCAAAATGTTACATTATTTATTTTTATTGAACAGTTATGGAATTCTACAATACTATTTCCATTTAATATATTATGTTTTGAATTATGTATACTTTTGTTAGTAATATCTGTTGTGTGATTTAACGTTTGTAAGGTTAATACTTGATTTTGCATTATGCGATTTTTCAAAATGTTAATATTATTTTGAAGATCTGTGTTAATTTTAATTTGGTTATTTAGATTAGTTATAGAAAGATGATTATTAATATCAATGGTGTTTAGGTGTTGTTCGATTGCAGCTTTGTCGTCGCTGTCCATTGTGCCAAAAAGCCATTTAGCAATTTTCCCTCCTAAATTTATTAAGCCTCGTTTTCGGCGAAAGAGGGTTATAGTTTTTAGATTATGTTCTGTCTTTTGAATTTGAACTTGGAGTTGTTTGATTAGTAAATGATCTTCTTTTAATGAGAAAATTGTTTCTAAGTTATTTCTAATTTCGTCTAAAGTTAACTAAAATTCGTTTGTATCTATTATGTGAAGTATTTTTGAATAGTTTGATATTAATTGCGTTTTTGTTAATCTTATTATTTGAAATCCTCCTTCATTTTCTAATTTTTCTATCGAAATTGTTGAGGTGTTAGTAAGTTGCAGTGTTAATAGAAATATAGTTAGTTGAAGAAGTTTGACCAGGGATGTTTTTGGTCTTGCTTTTATTGTTGTCTTGATTTTCTGTAAAGAATTTAAAGTTTCGTTTTATTCTTGTTGGGTGGATGTTTTTGTTTCTAAGATCTATTTTAAGATTTTAACCTATTATTGTCAAGTTTAGTTTTTATTTTAATGTATTTATGTAGATGTTTATAGCGAACGGCTTCGGGGTTTTCTATAAGTATTTCAGCTTTATTTTCAATTAAAAATAATTCAAAAATAATTTTGCGATTGTACTATATTTTACTTTATTCAATCTTTCTTTGATAATGTCTAAATTAGTAACTTTATTTTTTAAGAAATCTATAGGTTTTTCTAAAGTAACTGAATGAATACTATTATTATAGTTTTCCGCAGCAAATAGAATTTTTTCATATGGGGTTAATTTAGATTTTTGAACTTCTAAAATACGCAAGTGCTCATTTAAGGTTCCATGAACTCTTTCAATAGGCAAGTTGCCAGTATGAGATCGAGGAGAAGTAAAGTGTGATTCTATATTTTCTACCCTTAAAAAGTCTTTTATATTAATTGTATTGAATTCGTTATCAAATACGAATTTTTTGGGTTTACCGAATATTGCAATCTTTTTTTTAGAGCTTGGATTATTGCAATCGAATTACGATCATTTAACATTGAATCATAAGAGGCTTGGTAAATTTATCTAATATTGTTAAATAGACTTCCTTGTAACAGAAGAATAAATCTCAATGAATTATTTCATTGGGTTCTGAAGGGGTTTCGGTGATTTCGAATTTGTATTTGTCAGGTTTTCTGTCATATTTTGCTAAGTTACAAATATCACAGTTGTTGACATATTTATGAATTAGCTCTTTGAGTTTTGGAAAAAAGTGGGTAGTTCTTAATTTGTTATAATTTTCTAAAATTCCTCTGTGGTTTGTTGTTATGTGTGTTTCGTCAATAATTTTAATTGCATCATTTCCACTCTCTAATCTAAAACTTTATTATTACATTTTATAAATTTTATAGTTTTATCATTAGAAAATAATTCAATTAATTTTCGTTGTAAAACGTTATATTTTGGGTTTTCTAATTCAGAATAAATTCCTGTAGTACATTTTCTAATATATCTTCTTAATAGGTCAAATAAAATGTTATTATTATTTAAATCACTTTCAGAAACATAGATTTGTCTGAAGTGGTTGTATTTCATTATAATTCTTTATGTTTTTGTTTGACTAAATGAATTTGAGTATGGTATTTGTTAATAATATTTTCTGAGATAGGAATATGGTCACCCAAATCTTCGGCACTATTTCTTTAGGTTTTATATTTGCATATAACCTCATACGGTCTAAGGTCTGTGGTTCATTCCAGACATGGTTTATAGGTGTTATTTTAAATTTTTTGTTTGATTTAACTTGCTTTGGTTTTATATGAGCGTATAATTTCATACGTTTTAGAGTCTGTGGTTCATTCCAGACTGGGTTTATAGGATGTATTCGACGTTTTTTAGTCAAAACATCTGTTTCAAATTTATTTGAGTCAGTACGACTCAAGAAGTCTGCGACTTTGTTTTCTTTTCCTTTTACGTATTATTGAATATAATGGTGTAATCATATTCATTTAATTTTATTCGCCACCTTTGTAGCTTCGCATTAGGTTCTTTAAGAGAGCTTAACCACACTAAAGGTCGATGGTCATTTTTAATTGTGAATGTTGTACCGTACAAATAAGGTCTGAAGTATTTGGTTGCCCAAATAATGGCAAGCAATTCCTTCTCTATTGTTGAATATTTAGTTTCATGATCGTTTAACGTTCTGCTCGCAAAGCAGATAGGGTAGCCGTCTTGTTGTAAAACTGCACGAATTGCATAGTTTGATGCGTCTGTAACTAAAGTAAATCTTTTTTGAAGTCGGGGTAACGTAGAATAGGTGGACTTGTAATTAAGTTTTTAAGTTTATTAAAAGAGTCTTTATAAAGTACATCATTTACATTTATTTTACTATCTTTTTTAAGGCATTTGGTAAGGGGTTGTGCTACCTTAGCATAATCTTTTATGAACTTGCGGTAGTACCCTGTTATTCCAAGAAAACTTTTTATTTGTTTACGAGTTTTAGGGAGTTCTAAATTTCTAATAATTTCAATTTTTTTATCATTTGGTTTTATACCTTCTTTAGTTAAAATGTGTCCCAAATATTCGGTAGATTTTGCAAAGAAATTGCATTTATCAACTTGTATCTTTAAGTTATGTTCCCTTAATTTCCTTAATATTTCTGTTATTGCTTCAACATACTCTTGAAGAGATGTTGAGAATACCAGAATATCGTCGAGATAGACGACACAAATTTTATTTATATAGTCCCTCAGGACATGATTTATCATCCTTTGGAAGGTCGCGGGTGCGTTTTTGAGTCCAAACGGCATTCGTTTAAATTCAAAATGACCCTGTGGTGTTGAAGAAGCAGTTTTAGCCCTATCTTTTTCGTCAACCAAAATTTGGTGAAAGCCCTTAGCAAGATCTAAGGTCGAAAAGTATTGGGCGCGACCAAGTTTGTCAAACAAGGATTCGATGTTTGGAATAGGGAATTTATCATTGATGGTAATTTCATTTAATTTGCGGTAGTCAATTACTATCCGCCATTTCTGTTTTTCTGTGTTTTTTTTTTTTTTTTTGGAACAAACCATATAGGACTGTTATATGGGCTATTTGAAGGTTGTATAATATCTTGTCTTAACATTTCTTCTATTTATTTATTAACTTCCTCTTCATGAATTTTAGGAAATCTATATATTTTACTATAAATTGGTTGAGAACAAGTAGTTATTATTTGATGTTTCACATCATTTACGCAAGTAAGATTGTCACCGTCTTTAAAAAATAAATCTTTGTTTTTGTATAAAATATATTTTAAATGTTTTTCTTCTTCTTTATTTAAATTTTCGTTCCGTAAAACTTCAAATAAGTCATGGTTATTTAAATCTAATGGTTCTAGTTGGTATATATTTGTTGTGGGATAGGCGTAATTAAATTTAGTAGCCTTTTTATTTACCACAATTTCTCCATTATGTAGGTCAATTTAAGCACCTATTGGAGAAAGTAAATTTAGTCCTATAATAGCACTAAATTTTTTATTAGAAAGGTTAGTTACCTTCCATGACATTGAAGTAGACTCATTGAATTCGTCTGGTATTTTTGTTATAATTTCATTATGAATAATTTGACTACCAGTAATGGTTTGTAATTCTATAGGGTTAATTAATTTATAATATCTTTTTGAGGGAAAAATGTTATGGTCTATAATAGAAGTAGCTGCTCCTGTGTCTATTAGGCAATCTACTTTTTATCCCTCTATAGTCAAAGTTGTTATGGGTAGTCTATTGTTGGAGGCGTCAAAGGAAAATTTTCAACACGTTTTGTTGTATTATGTTATAATTCCATTGAATTAGGGTTATAATAATTCACGTCCATTGCGTTTGGATCAGGATTGTTATAATAGTTTCTATTGTTTCTAAAGTTTCCAGAATTAAACCTTTGGGTACTTCTATAATTACCCGATTGGTTGTGGTAAAGGTTAGAATTGTTAAAATTATTTTTGTTGTTAGTGTGATGAAAACGATTAAAAGCAGGATTGTTATTAGCCCTGTTAGTATTTTGATTAGAATAATTATTATTAAATTTGTGATTTTTATTATAATAATTATTTGAAAAAGCATTGTTATTATAATTATTATGATGCTTTTTAGGTCTATATGAGTCATTATAAGTTTTCAAACCCGTCTCGACTAAGGCTTGATATGCTTCCTCTAATGTATTTAAATTCCTGGACCTAATAAACATGGAATCCACCCTGTCAATTTTATTAAGAAATTTATCTAAAATTGACCTTTCGTTGTTTTTGGGTTGGAATTTCGCAGGATGACTAAGGTCCAGTGAATATTTCATATTTAATTTGTCTAGTATTAAAATTAATTTAGAATAAATTTGACTTACAATTTTATCTGGAATTTGATCCGCTTGATCTTTGAGCTTTAAGTTGCTTCTGCTATACCAAAAGATTTGATTAGCTGCAACTTTACTTGATCCCACGTTGGATTTGTTAAACGCCTAATAGCAATAGCGGCATTCCCTTGGAGTTTTGAATGTAGAATTCTATTTATGTAACTTTTTCCTTGTTCGTCTTCGACTAAGTTTAATAATGTTTCTACTTCTAATATATACGATGAAAGTGAATAAGTGTCGCTCCCAGAAAACACTGGTGTTGAGCGAGCTTCTTTCACTATATCATTAAATGTTAATGCCATATTTGGTTTTTTTGTTGTTATTTTAATTTTAGTTAGTTAATATTTTTAAAATGTTTTTGCACCAAAAGTTTTTATATGTTAGTTTTTTTTGTTTCGTTTATTTTATTTTATTTTTTTTTTGATTTTTGATTTTTAACAAAATAGGAACCGATTAACTCTTTGATAGGAGACACTGCACTAATCACTTTTATATAACTGATGTAAAGTTTTTTAAAGTTAATGTAATGTCGGCAATCCTACCGACTGCGCCAATTTTATTTTTATTTATTGTCAAAATCAAAAATAATAAAATATTCACACAATTATAAAAGTTGGTGTTATTCAATATTTATTTTATTAAACTTAAATAGTTAACATTACTTTCTTTTAATTTAAATAATTACTCTATTTAATTAATTTATTTAATTATAATATTAACTTAATATAATATTAATTTTAATATATTCCTTTTATTAAAGAAGGAACTGAGGAAGATTGATAACTTATAAGACTGATCTTTAATTGAAAGAACGTTAGTATTTATAATAAATAATTGTAAGAATCAGCATTTAATTTGTGAGAAAATTTATTGAACGCGATGCTAAAACTTTTGATGGGAATTAAGAATTATAATAATGACATGATTAACGAATGAAGTGGGAGAGAGAAAGTGATATTTATTTGTTTATGAATTATGATGGTCAATTCGAGGAATTAATAATTTACCGGTGAGGAAAATATTAAGCGCGGTATCTTTTGTCGGAAGAATTAAAGAATGGAAAAACTGACAAAATAATAGATTGACCAGAATTAAATTACAATATGGAAAATTTGTTAATAAATTTTCTCATTGAACAAAAATTTCAATTTCATAACAACAAAAAAAATATAATTATTTAACGGGATTATGATCTGCATATGATCAGAGATGACATATGTGACAGAAACAACAATATAATTGCAACTGTCATATGCAATTACAATGGATGTACGCACCTAAAACATGACACGGTTTCTCTACTTGACCGATAGATGACACTAGGGAAAAAATTAAGAATCGACATCTTGTAGATAGATTACAGTAGACATATCATTTACTTAATTGAAAAAAGGAAAAAACGATTCGAAACACAAGGCAGAACCTCGGATCATGGGAGGAAGCAAAAATAACTGCTCCGAATAGAATCAGATGGAGATGCCTAGTAGATATGCTATGCTCCCAAGAGGAGTAATAAGGACAAAAAAAAAAAAAAAAATGTAATAGAGCAAGTTACTTGGCAAAGTTGGACACCACTCGAACCAACTTTTAGGGTGTGGCAATTTTTTATTTTTTTGTTTTATGGGTTTTTTTTAAGCAAAAATTATAGGGTAAGGTGAGTCAAATTTTTTTTAATTATTTTACTTTTTTATATTTACTTTGTAATATATGTAGTAGCATAAAGAAATTAATTAAGGCTTTATTTTATATTATACCCACTATGATCAGAGCCGTCTTAAACCTTTCGTAGGCCATAGGCATATTACAACATATAATCGTAGTATGAAAAAAAACGTAGTACGCCAGAATAATTTTCTAAACATTTTAGTTTGAAATTCAATTGTTTCACAAGCTGTTATGTATTTTGGTACTTTAAAATTTAAAAAATTATTGCAACAGAGTGCCATTGTTTTTAAGTTTGTATAATTTATGTTATTTTGCATATGAACATGTATAATAGAGATGTGTCGTTCATGAACGATTCGTTCATAATGAACGAGTCATTTGAGTTAAAAAAACATACGATTCACTAAATTTAAAAAGACTCGTTCGAAAAGAATCATCAGTCAATCATCATAGATTTTGAACGTCGCACACGTACTATGGATACAAACAAAAAATTGCAAAGGAAAATATACGCACGCTTCTTTTTTTATTTGTATTCAGTATTGTATCATTATAATGTTAATACAATTAATACAATTGCAATATGCTAATGAGTATGACAAATGATACAAATACAACATGCAATTTGTATAAAATTTAGGTATAAAGTATGAATCGTATACATTTAGTTTATATAGTAATTATGTATACGATGTATGGAACCAGGAAATTTGAATAATACTTTATACAATATACTACACTATGATGAAATTGCTTGTGATTCTTTTTGAACGATTCTTTCTGAACGAGTCATTAAAAATGAACGATGCGTATGACCCGATTCAATGAAAAGAATCATTTTGCCCATCGCTAATGTATAACTATGTGCATTATTCAAACAGATCTCAGCATGCGAATTTTCAAACTTTCATCATTCAAAGTTTAATTTTATATATTTAGTAACGATTTGCTTTTGTTTGTCAACTGTGGTGTTTTTTAGGTTACTATTAATAACAAGAAAAAGAATATTTCTGCTTTCATATGTATTTATTGTGATTTAATTGTATTAAATAATAGTGATACAAAAATGTCCGATGGATATAAGAGACGACACGAATCTGGGACTATAAAACGAAAACGCAAAGAAGAAAAAGAAAAGGCGCTAAGTGAAATAAGATGTTCTTTACTTAAATTCGTTACTATTTCAGAACGACAGCCCAGCACTCAAACAACAAGTGAAAATACAAATAAAGAAATTGATTTTAATCAGATTAATATTATAAATCCGGAATCCGAATCATTGGCATTAGAGACAGTTGCAGATACCAGCCAGAATCAGAATAAATCTATTTCAGCTCCTAGTTCAGCTAAATATGTAGAAACTTTTGGATCGGATTCAGGTTACAACAAGGATCCCGATAAATGGAAAATAAATGCAGATCTTATGCATTACTTTGCTGAACGTATTCCATCTAACAATTTAGAACATAGCCTTAAAGCATTAAGCAGAAGATTTGGTGAGAAAAATAGGTATGTACGAAAAGAATATTTTTATAGAACATTAGCTAACAGAGAAATAGTTAAAAGAGACTGGTTAATATTTTCTGAATCTACTGGAAAAGTTTACTGTTATGTGTGCATGCTATTCAATAAAGTACCTAATGAACTATATAATCAATTTCAATCTGGCTTCGATGATTGGAAAAATGCAAATATAAGAATTCGTTCACATGAAAAATCAAAAGATCATTTCGCTGCTCTATCTGAAATGCTCCTATGTCAAAAATCTACGAGAATTGATAAACAGCTGGAAAATGAAAAGGAACATATCACTAAATACTGGATTAATGTGTTGAAAAGAGTAGTTGCTGTAGTAAAGTTCCTTGCAGAAAGGGGATTGGCTTTTCGTGGTAATAATCAAATGCATAATAATCCTCAAAATGGAAACTTCCTTGGATGCATCGACCTTTTGTCTCAGTTCGATCCATTTCTTAGAGAACATATTCGAAAATACGGAAATAGAGGTAGAGGAAATGTTTCTTACCTTTCTGCCAACTCCCCCCGGCGGATTGGGGCTTAGAAACATCCGCAGTAAGGAATGCTTGGGGTACGAGTCCTCTAAAATCCAACGAAAATCCAGAAGCGACTGATCCAGAATGGACGGCTCTCTGGTCTGCGTCGGTTCCCCAAAGGGGCGGCAGTTAAAATACCTGGTAGTAGGTATAAAATACAAAATATAACAATAAAAAATAATGAACACAAATAAAGATAAAAATATGGTAGGGATATCTACCAAAATGTCGGCAGAGACCACGGCTGCCGGCGAGGGCTTGGCTAATTCCACAAAGGGATTAGTTAAGTCGCCAGTGGTTAAAAATGTATCTACGTTCAACGCAGCCGACCCTTTCAAAAAGGGCGGTTTAGTGGGAAGATCACCACCTGTAGTTGAAAAAAAAACCAGTGACAAAGCGGGAATCCAGGCTAATGTCACTAGAAATATTACTGGTTCGAATTTAATAAAAATTATGTCTAACGATGACGGTCAGAATAAACCCCTAGACGTGGGTATTACAGTAGAGAAACAGTTTCATTTAAGAATAAGTGAACTAGAGAAGATGTGTAGCGACTTAATGAGTCAGATTCACACTCTAACCGAAGAAAATAAAATGCTAAAGAAAAAGCAATTAACTAAAAGTGCAGTAGAATACTGTACAGATGAAGAAGAACTAACTCGGGAAACCGAGTGGATTGTAAAACGTACAGGGAAAAAAAGAAAAGCGGAGCACTCACCAGAAATACACAAAGAAAATAGTGTAGAAAAATTAAAGGTGATTAAACCAAAAATTTCAATTGATAAACCCATAATTACAAGAAAAAACAAACCTCCTCCGGTTATCTTAAGTAATGTTGTAGAATACCCCAAAGTTAATAAAATACTGAAAGATGTACAAATTAACTATAAAATAAATATGATGAATAACCATCAACTGAAGATTAATGTTGAAAAAGAAGGGGAATACAGAGAACTAACAAAAATCATAAATGAAGCTAATTTAGAATGGCATACTTATGAAAACAAGTTGACCAGGCCAATTAAAGTTATGGCTAGGAACTTGCATCCTTCATGCGATCCTGAAGATATAAAGCAAGAGCTTAAATGTAAGGGTTTTAAAATCATTGAAGTTGTTAACAAAAGAAAAAAAATTAAAAAGAATGAGGAAGAAACTATAGTTAAACTACCTCTTTTTATGTTAACATTTGAAAATACTGAGGACATTGATAAGATTTATAAAATAGAGTTTATTCAGCACATGAGAGTGAAAATTGAAGCTCTGAGAAAAACAAATCTGATTCCTCAGTGTAAAAAATGTCAAAGATATGGTCACACACAAAAATTTTGCCAGCGTCTAGCTAAATGTGTAAAATGTGCAGGGTCACATCTATCAACGAATTGTGACAAAGACAAAAAGGTTACACCGAAGTGTGCTAACTGCCTTGAGGCACACCCTGCAAACTATAGGGGGTGCGTAGTTGCAAAAGAATTACAAAAGAGAAAAAAAAAAAGTAATCCAAAACATACCAAAGAAGGTGCGTCGAATTCACCTAACCCTAAATCTAGAAGCTTAAATCCTAGCAGGGTCATCGACGGTTTATCGTATGCCCAAGTATCACAAAATAGAGCAAAAGAACCTATTAGTGCAACAAAACAGAACAATGTAGCATTAGAAAAATCAGCTGAAAAAATAATAAAACGCACTAACGTTAGGAATATAACTCATAGCACAAATAGCATTCATAAACCTAACACTAAAGCTGATAATAACATTTTAATGCAGATGATGCAAAATTTGTTAAATTCAATGAACGACATCTCTAAAAGAATAACCAATTTAGAAAACAATTCTAGCAAAAGCTATAGTGGTACTCCGAAAAAATTTCTAAATAATGGCCCAAAATAAAATTAGTATTGCTACATGGAACGCAAACGGCGTACTAAATAAAAAACTAGCATTAGAGCTATTTCTCAAAACTAAAAACATTGATGTGTGTCTCCTATCAGAAACTCATATGACAAGACAGTCAAAACTAAAAATAATAGGTTTCACATGTTATAATGCAACACACCCTAGTAATAAGCCGCGAGGAGGTAGTGCAATTTTGGTGAAAAACTCTTTACTGCATCACGAAGAGTTTAAAATAGAAACTGATGAATTTCTACTTTCAGTAATACGTGTTAAGTCCCTTAAACAGGATTTAAACATTGGGGCTTTATATTGCCCTCCTAAATATAATTTAAAGAATATGATCCTTAAAGACCTCTTGAACCGACTTGGGGATAGGTTCATCCTAGGAGGTGACTACAATGCCAAACATATCGATTGGGGTTCAAGACTTACCTCAACAAGAGGAAGAGAGCTAAGGAAAGCTATTAGAGAGTTGGGTTGCTATTTTCATTCTACAGGCGAACCAACTTATTGGCCTACTGATACAAATAAAACTCCTGATCTACTAGATTTTTTCATAACAAAAAAAATATCTCCAAATTTTATTAGCCTAGAAAATAATGAGGATTTAGACTCAGACCATTCGGCTGTCGTACTAAACCTGCATGAAAAAATTGTTAAGAAACAAAATACACTTGTTAATAAATCAACCTACACTTGTTAATAAATCAACAAATTGGTTCAACTTTAAACAAGAGATAGAAAATAATATAAATTTAAGGGTTAAAATAACAACTAAAGATGAAATAGATTTAGCAATTGAAAGTCTTAATAAAATTGTCCAAAATGCTGCATGGAATAATACAAAAGAATGTAAATACATGACAGCAGGACCTAATTATCCTAGAGATATATTAAATGCGATTAAACTAAAGAGAAGAGCTAGACGAAGATGGCATGAAACACGTGACCCAGCTGATAAAACTGTATTGAATAGAATAACGCAGAATCTTAAAAGAAGAATTCTTGAAATAAAAAACAAATCATATGAAAAATATGTTGAGAATTTATCAGCTAAAAAAGAAAGAAATTACTCTTTGTGCAAAGCAACAAAGAGTTTGAAAAAACCTGTAGTGCCAGTCCCACCAATTCGGAAAATGGATGGTAAATGGGCAAAAAATAATAAAGAAAAAGCCGAAACATTCGCAGATCACCTGGAAGAAATTTTTCGGCCCAATGAAATAGAGTCAGACCTCTGTAACCATGTAAATACATGGCAGCAGGACCTAATTATCCTAGAGATATATTAAATGCGATTAAACTAAAGAGAAGAGCTAGACGAAGATGGCATGAAACACGTGACCCAGCTGATAAAACTGTATTGAATAGAATAACGCAGAATCTTAAAAGAAGAATTCTTGAAATAAAAAACAAATCATATGAAAAATATGTTGAGAATTTATCAGCTAAAAAAGAAAGAAATTACTCTTTGTGCAAAGCAACAAAGAGTTTGAAAAAACCTGTAGTGCCAGTCCCACCAATTCGGAAAATGGATGGTAAATGGGCAAAAAATAATAAAGAAAAAGCCGAAACATTCGCAGATCACCTGGAAGAAATTTTTCGGCCCAATGAAATAGAGTCAGACCTCTACATTGAAAATGATTTCAGAAGAGAAGAAAATGCCATAGAACTAATTACTCATATAGAAATGGTTGAAGAAATTAAAGCTCTGAAGTCAAAAAAAGCACCAGGTTTCGATCTAATTACTGCAGAAATTCTAAAACAACTCCCGAAAAAAGGGATAACAATGTTAACATATATAATGAATGCTATGTTAAGGTTAAATTATGTACCTAACGTTTGGAAGGTGGCAGAAATAATTATGATACTTAAGCCAGGAAAGCCTCCAAACGAAACAAAGTCTTATAGACCTATCTCTCTGTTACCAATTATGTCAAAACTCTTTGAGAAACTGTTATTAAAAAGGTTGAAACCTATAATAAAAAATAGAAAACTAATTCCAAACTATCAATTTGGTTTTAGAGAAAAACACTCTACTGTTGACCAAGTACATAGAATTACTGATATAATTGAGAAAGCTCTAGAAGAAAAACAAATATGCTCTACAATATTTCTAGACGTAGCACAAGCATTTGATAAAGTTTGGCACGAAGGCTTAATTTATAAGTTGCGGAAACTATTACCTAAAAAATATGTAGATATACTCTCATCATACTTAACTGATAGACTGTTTAGAATTAAACAGGATGAAGAGTACTCTACACTGAGAGAAATTAAAGCGGGTGTGCCTCAAGGAAGTATCTTGGGTCCAATATTATACTTGCTGTATACTAGTGACTTGCCCCAATTTCAAGAAATAACTGTAGCGACTTTTCAATCAAATGTCGGCGAGGCTACAAATAAACTACAAAAAGCAAGTGATAAATTATATCTTTGGACCAAAAGATGGAAAATCAAACTAAATGAATTGAAATCAGTGCAAGTAAATTTTACAAATAAACCTATTCAAAATCCCCCAGCCGTACAATTAAATGGGGTAGATATTCCTCATGAAAACAAGGCAAAATACCTAGGAATGACATTAGATGTCAAGCTAAAATGGAAAGAACATGTCAAAAAGAAAAGAATAGAATTAGAACAAAAATATAGAGAAATGTATTGGCTCCTAGGTCGAAAATCTAAATTGCCAATAGAGTACAAAATTTTATTATATAACCAAATAATTAAGCCTATCTGGTTGTACGGCGTACAACTTTGGGGGTGTGCCAAACAAACACATATTCAGAGAATTCAAACATTTCAAAGCAAAGTGCTACGTAACATGGTGAGTGCTCCCTGGTACGTACGAAATTCCGACTTACATAGGGATCTAGGAATTCCTATTGTTAGCGATGAAATAAAAAAATATGCCATAAAACATAAGACCCACTTAGAAGGTCACATAAACATAGAAGCGTCAAAACTTCTACTATTTTCAAATGTCAATAGAAGGCTTAAAAGAACTAGGCCCCTCCAATTAGCGATAAATTCAGATCACCTTAACGGAGGTCTGTAATTCCAGTAGATCATAAAAAGTTAGCGCAAAATTAATGGTTAGTCTCTAAGACTAGTTTTAATATTTTAAAACAGGGCGGGTGTTTTTAGTGTGTTAAAGTCACACATAACTGTGGTTGCGCTCAGTATCTTTCGACGATTTCCACCATCCTTACCCCAAGACAAAAAAAAAAAAAAAAAAAACCTTTCTGCCAACATCTATGAAAATTTTATCAAATTATTAGGATCAAAAGTTTTAAAACAAATTGCTTCTGAAATTAAAGAAGCTAAATATTATGGTATTAGCATTGATTCTACTCCAGATGTGAGTCACACAGATCAGCTTACTGTAATTATTCGCTATGTTTTAAAAGATGGGCAAGTGGTCGAGCGATTCTTAATGTTCATTCCTATCGAACAGCATGATGGAAAATATCTTTTTGATGTTATAAAACTTGTGCTTGCTGATCATGACATAGATATTCTCAACTGTAGATCACAATCATACGATACTGCAAGTAATATGAGTGGAATATATTCAGGAGTGCAGGCGAGATTTAAGGAAATAAACCCTTTGGCAATATGGATTCCATGTGCAGCACATAGCCTTAATTTGGTAGGAGTAAAGTTAGCAGAAAGTTGTTTTGTTGCAGTAAACTTTTTTGGTGTTTTACAACCTCTATTTGTATTTTTCTCAGCATCAGCGCAAAGATGGGCAAAATTAAAATTGAATATGACTGGAAATATTCATTCTGTTAAAAACTTATCACAAACAAGATGATCTTCGCGTAACGAAGCTACTAATGCGTTAAGTAAAAATTACAATCAAATACTAGCAGCACTAAGTAATATTTCAGAATGTGATCGACAACCACCAGCAGTAGTTCACGAAGCGAAATGTTTGTTAAAAAAACTCAACCATTTAGAAACGGCATTAATGACGGTTATTTGGGCAAATCTCTTAAATAATATTGATAAAGTAAATAAAGCAGTACAAGATCCAGGAATTGAATTCTGTACAATTGTGAATTTATATGATGGTCTTCTAACATTTTTGTCAGATATTCGAAACAAATTTCATGATTTTGAGAATATGGCTAAAGAAATGACAAATTTTGATTACAAGGATTGTGTACAAAGAAGGCGGAAAAGAAAACAATTTTTCGACAAAGTAACAGAAGAAGATTAAGAATTATCTGCTAGAGATACGTTTCGAATACATTCGTTTTACCCTATTGTTGATAGACTATTCACTGAAATGAAAAAACGACGAGGAGCATACAATATACATTATACAATACTTTCAGTTTTATTGGAGATAAATCTTTATCCAACGATGAAGTTAGGTGTAAAGCTAAAGACTTAGTTAAAACATATTCATCAGATTTAGAAGAAGAATTTGTTGATGAGTTTATAATATTTTCTTCTATGTATAAAGATAAGAAATCTGTACCAGATTTAATTAAATCACAAATTCAAGACAAACTATTGACAAGTTTTCCAAATGTCAATATTGCATTTCGAATTTATCTATCTATTATTGGAGCAAATGCAGAAGGAGAACGATCATTTTCCAAATTGAAACAAATTAAAAATTATATCCGTTCAACAATGAATCAAGATCGCTTATCATCGTTGTCTGTTCTTTACATAGAGAGTTATCTTAATCGGGATATGAATTTTGACGATATTATTCAAGATTTTGCCAAAGAAAAATGCCGAAACAAGATTATTATTTAAAGTTTTCAGTTCCTTTTTTTATATTTGAATTTATTTAATTTGTTATTGAAATAAAATTATTTTATTTTTCTTTATATATATAAATGTATTTTATTTTATTAATTTTTCTTCGTAGGCCACCTAACCTTTTGTATATTATTTTTTCTTCGTAGGCCACCTAAAATTTCGTAGGCCATAGGCACAGTGCCTATGGTGCCTATTGGATAAAACGGCTCTGACTATGATGGTATAATATAAAATGATGGTATAATTTAAAATTACAAAATGTAATAGAGCAAGTTACTTGGCAAAGTTGGACACCACTCGAATCAACTTTTAGGGTGTGGCAATTTTTTTTTTTTTTGTTTTATGGGTTTTTTTTTTTAAGCAAAAATTATAGGGTAAGGTGAGTCAAATTTTTTTTAATTATTTTACTTTTTTATATTTACTTTGTAATATATGTATAGTAGCATAAAGGAATTAATTAAGGCTTTATTTTATATTATACCCTCTATGATGGTATGCACGGGCATCTAAAAGTTGACACGGGCAACTATAATCTTCCGCGTTATATATTAAAAAAGATGATCCTCTATTGAACTATTAAGAGAATTTAGCTTTAGTTTTCTAATTTTATGTTTTAACTTTTTATTTCGCGATTTTAAACTTTTAAATACATGCAAAAGAAATGATACATTCAAAAAAGAATAGATTCTTTCAGAAATTATAAATTTTTTTAAATGAGAAAAAGTGTGATTTAAAAATAAATATTAAATAAACATAAACTGTGATCTATATTCATAACGAAAAGTTGGATTTCTAAAAGTTATATTGATATACATATACTCGTATTATATGAACTATCTCTTTTTTCATTCAAAATAGTTTTTTTCAAATGAAACCATTTTTGTTTTTCAAATTAAACTGCTTAACTAAAACATATATTCAAAATTTATACAAAATGCACCTTTAATTACATACACCGAGTCACCACAAAAATTAGTACATATACCTATATTTTTACATAGATACATATTCAATTAATTTTTAATAATTAAAATTATCTTTATAATATTTACAGTTCCGAAGACCTCAAAGCATATCTTTGAAATTAATAAAAAAAAGTTACTTGTAATTAAAATAGAACTTTCCAATTGTGTACAAGGGTTAACGAGTATTGAAAGTATGACGGGGACTGCATATGGGCGAAATCGTACCATGATTTCGGAAACTTTGAAAAGTTCAAGGGCTAACAAACATATTTATTTATTTATTTCAAACCAAAGCAAGGTTATTATAAGAATTATTAAATTTAAACTTATAATTACTAGTATTATAATATATACAATAAAAAAAAAGAATTAGCTGACCTAGAACTAGAATAGAACACAATTATAAATAGTACATTATCATCATTGTTATTTATAAATTTGCCATTACGTTTGTGACGCAAAGAAGAAGAGGGGTAGATATAGACTCAAGTGTATGGATCGAATAAGAATCGAAAAATAAATCGATTTAGCTATGTATGTCCGTCCGTCAGTCCGTCCGTCCGTTATCACAATAACTCAAAAAGTAAAATTATGAAATTTTCACAAATTCGTTTTTATGCAAAAACCGGAATCGCTATTTAAATCCAGCCATTTTGATCCACGGGTTCGAGTACCTGCCATACAACTTCTAATTTTAATTGAGCATTACATTCTACACTTAATAAAGCTGAATGTTTGAAATTTTGCCAAAAGTAATTAACCGGATGATATACTGTATATGTTACGGTCATGCGGGTATCCTAGAGTTGACACAGTCTACTCTACCACACTCTTCCTCGTTTTATATAATTTATATAAATATTACCTAAACTTTCTTATTAAAAGAAAGGCTAATTAAAGTATGTTAATGTGTTACGATTTTTTAAGAATGTTCACAGAAAATTGTGTCACAGAAAAGGTTGTTGAAATGATTAAATAATATGCAACACCTTTATATGGGTTCGCTTTACATTTTAAAAATAAACTGAATACAAACAAAACTGTACTTGCAATGTTATTATTGAGTGTCATATTACATACTTTTAATTATATCGAGATTTCTCAATAGTTCAATAACATAATATGTTATTAGTATAAATTGTTATACATACATTTTGTATTATCAGCAATATTGACCTTTTTATAACCTACACCTATAGAATAGGTAACGGGGTATATTAACTTTGGTATGGTGTTTGTAACCACCAAAAGGAAGCGAGCTAGATATGGAAAAGTATATATATTTGTGATCAGCGTGACCGCCTGAGTCGATATAGCCATGTCCGTCCGTCCGTCCGTAGGCACGATAACTCAAAAAATAATGGAGCTATCTTGATGAAATTTTGACTGTATGTTACTAGGACTGAAAGTACGGCGGGGATTGCATATGGGCGAAATCGGCCCAACGGTTCGGATTCCGGAACTTTTAAACCGTGTCAGGGCTAACGAACATATATAAAAAATCACGATAACTCAACAACTAATGACGCTTTCTTCATCAAATTTGTGCTGTAGGTTGTTACTAGTAATGAAACTACGGCGGTGACTACGTACGGTGAGGATTGGACAATGGGTTCGGGACTGAGAACTTTTTGATCGAATTTAGGCCAAACTAGCGTAATTCCGAAACCAATGAAAATATAACCTCCAAATTTGGTACCAGGGTGTCCCTTCCTATTGCGTAAGTGTCTTCGAAATTTGGGCCCCATTGGACTAGTGGGTCGGGGACCAGGCACTCAGTTCCGAGGACCTTCAAGCATATTTTCGAAATTAATAAAAATAGTAACTTGAAACAAATGTAGAAGCTTCAAATTTGGCCCAGGGTGTTCTTTACTATTTCTTCCGTGCCCCCCTAATTTGGGATCATTTGGAGTGGTGGTTCAGGACCTCTCTTAGACCCCCAAATGTGTAAAAGCTTATCATCGAAATTAATTAAACTAGTAACTTAAAATTAAGATAGAACGTTCCAATTGTATACAAGGGTTAACTAGTATTGAAAGTATGACGGGACTGCATATGGGCGAAATCGTACCATGGTTTGGGGTTCTGGAACCCTTTACAAGTTCAAGGACTGACAAACAACTATCTTAAAACACCATAACTCAAAAAATAATGCCGGTATTTTGATGAAATTTAAACTCTAGGTTACTAGTAATGAAAGTAGCATGGGAATTGGTTCTGGTTGAGTGTAATTTCAAAGCCAAAGAATATATTTCCTATGTCCTATGTGTCTCCGAAATCTAGACTTAATTGTAGTGGTTCAGCTATATTCAAAGGTACTTGCTGCATTTATGTAAAATTTATTTGAATATTTAAATGAATTATATGAAAAGGTCTAAATTTGTAATTGTATTTTAGAAATACATTTATTGCATATTTTGCGTTTGTAAGCTTTTGTATTAGGTATATAAACTAACCATTTAAAATAATTGCAATTTTTAAAAATTTGGATTATTAAATATATTATGCTTTGATTATCTTTTTATCACAAAATTTAATAATTAGAATTTTTTCATTTTGTAATTGAATTGAAATAAATATATTTTCATTTATTTCAAGTTTGTTTGTTTTTTAATATTTTTAAATAGATAAATTAGTAAGAATTTGTAATATTTTTTAATAGATAGTGTAATTAGAAAATGTTTTTAGTATTATAAAGTTAATTTGGTTAGCTATGTTTTACGATCAAATTAATAACAGCTTTTATGGTGTTAAAATGACTTATGGATATGTCCTTAAATTTGAACCAAATAGGTGTAGGGTATTTCTAAGTCGGTTGCACCGACTGACTGTTTCTTAACTTGTTTAATATTACAAAATGTTTTCAAGTACGGTTTTGCTTTATCAACATTTGAACTTATGTATTAAAACAATTCTTAACGTTTTAATATTTTATTTGAGTTTTAGTGTAAAGTGCTGTTTAGGTAATTATTAGCACTTGACAATATTTCATAATTATTACTTTTGTTTATCATTAGTTTTGGAGGTTCTTCATAGTTATTCGAAGATGAAGATATGTAACTTCTCCCTCCTTTAGTTTGAAATTCCCCTGAGCTTCATTTTTCAAATGAAAAACACTAGAAATTTTATCTTTGAATACTTTAAAACCAATGATAAACAAAATTATACTTATTACTAGAAAGATAAAAATTGTTATCCTAATGCCATTTGATATATTTTTGTGGTATTTTAATTCTTTAATCTCTTCTAAATTTTGCACATGATCTGTTGCTATATTTTCAAAAGTAAGTGTTTTTTTAAGGGTAATATTTTTGTTTATTTCTGGATAATAATAATTGTAATGTACCATATCGTGACCTCAATACTACAACTGGGTAACTTATAAATACTTGTTTTGAGATATTTGAGTTTAAAGATATCTAAAAAAATTAAATTGTAATTAAAAGTCAGATTTTATTAGCAAAACTTTAATGTGATTGCTTTTTAAATACTAGGCATCCAAATAAAAAAATTTCAATATATAAAACATAAAAATTATGATGCATAATTAAAAAAAAATCGAGTTATCTACTTGTTGCCACAAACCAAAAATATAAAATTTCCAGTTACTTCTTGTTACAACAAACAAAAATATTATAATAGTGAAAAACGTTTTTTGAAATTTTTGAAAAATAACTTTAATTCATAAAATTAAAAATAACTTAAATAAACCAAACATAAATAATTCAAATAGACTTAGAAATAATTCAAATAAACCAGAAATAAATTAAATAATTCAAATTTCATAATATTAAATTAAAATAAAAAAAATAAAAATTTCTTAATTTTCATCCTCCGATGATGATTCGAATGCAAAATCTTCCATATTTCCGCAATATGGAAGGCTGTTATAAAATGGTTTATAACAATCACTCAGCGCTGGTGGTTTCATTGTGAATAATGAATTTAAATCTTTATATTTTGCTTCAGATATTGGAATTGGTTGGAATTGCTTCAGATATTTGCAACCTTTGTATAGCAAATATGATGTTTGTTCAGTACGACGAGATTTTTTGTTGAAATTGTGAATTCTAAATTCACCATCAAAACTTTCTTTAAACTCCAAAATAAAGGGCTTGTTCTTATCAAATCGTAACCAACTCATTTTTTTCCAGTTTGCTACTCCCCCATTTTCATCAGTTTTTCTAATACACATGTTATTCTCAACAAATTTTTTATAGTCCATAATTTCATGTAACTGTAAATCATGGACTAAGTAGGGTTTACTGTTTTTTCGTCTGGCACCTCTTGCTATATTTTTCCAATCTTCTGGCCATAGCGCTTTACCAATTCTTTCAAATTCTGTACCGACGGTCGAGTGAATAGAGTCGCACTCCATTTCACTGTGACCAACCACTAAGAATTTCAAATTGATTGTTTCAATATTTGTAATTTCCTGTACTGCTATCATGCACATTGCTGCCATAAACCTGTTGAGTTTTTGGCCTCCGCATCGATCACTAAAAAATGTAACTTCTTTTGTTGTTATTGGTAATGATTTTAAATATTTATGAACGCAGCTATTAGTCTCACAACTTCCTCTCTTACCTTGCACTTCTGACCACATGAAGCAATCACATTGTATATTGTGAAATTATAGGTGGCTAATCTACGTTTATAAAAGAGTGCATTGTTCGTATGGTCTGTAGGAACAAGTAATACTTGCTGCAGATCAAAATTAGCGCATATAATTTGTCCGTTTGATACTTCTGCTTCGCATTTATTTTTATTTTTTTCTGCTCTTGCCAATTCTTTTGCTTTGAGATGTTCACTATGTGCTGCTTCCAGTGATCTTTTTTCATCTGCTGAAGCATTTTCAAACGACATACAGAACCGACACCGATCTTTTCTTGGTCGGTGGAATCCCAAGTTATAATTTTCATTGAAAATTTTTCTATATATAGGTTCTGACGCTTTTTCCTCGTTTCACGAGTCGCACAAGTTACAATAAAGCTTATACATTAGCGTTATATTAAGAGAAGAACAAAGATATTGGCGTTTTGTGCCCGACCGGCAATAATAAGACGGCACAGAAGGAAAGCTTTCTATATGGTCTTTTATTTTTTTAATTACAGTTTCAGGAGTAACTTTCTTTACAAACTTTCCCCTTTTGTCTCCTAACGTTGTATTTGCTGAGGTTCGTTTTGCCAAAGCTATGTCTACGACTCCCTTTTTAATACCTAACGTATTTATGAACATAGTTTTGCACACTGCTATTTTTTCAAAACTTTTGGGTAGAAAGAAAGTAGTTGACGAATTTCTTCTAGATTTGTTTATAGTTTTTCCTTTGATTTCTTCTTTTGTTGTATTAGAATTTATGAAATCTCGCTGTCTCGTATATTCTGCCAAATCCCAGTATCTTTTAAAACTCTCAAGTCTTTCTCCCTCCTGGAACTTCAAGTAATATTTTTTCCTGCAACTATTACTACATGGTGGATTAATTTTGACCGCAGGAATAATTTTATTTCTTGAAGAAACATACTCTTCTCCTCGGGCCCTTTTATTTTTAGCTACATTCCTTTTCCATTGATTAGATTTCAGTAACCGTTTTCTTGGTTGTGGTGTAGTCTCTGGGTATACTTGCATACCCTCTAGATTGTCGTGGCCAGATAAACTTTTCTGAAGAGATGCATCGGTGTTCGAAGACATAGACAAATTTTATGGAACATATTCACAATGGTCTGAAGAAAAATCTGATGCATTCGATAGTTGATCTTCATATTTCTCTAAAGCCAACTCATTTATTACTGCAGGAGTAGTAGCTAACTGAACGTCTGTGTTGATTGCAGAGTTTTCAGTTGACAGTTTTTCGAGAATTTCAACCGTAGTACAATCTTGTTCTGTTATAAAAATACCAAAGTTACAAAATAATATTATTATGTTATAATACTGACAAAATTGAAATCGCTAACTTTAGTTAGCTTGTTAATAGCAGAGCTCAGAAGTTCAAGAAATTTCATATTTTCGCATTTTTTTCATTTAATTGTTATTTGTATTATTTCACATATTTTTTACTTAAATATTTCGCTTGAAATACTAGTCATAAATAATCAAAATAATGTTCTGATTTCCTAGTCATAAATTTACATATTCTAATTTTTAATTTTAATTAAGCTAGGATTAAGATTTAATTTAAGCTAAAATTTTTTAAATTTATAAATTTATAGCAAGTAATTTTTACGTACCTACAAAGGAAAATGTTTGTACTTTTCAAAATTATTTTTCTTGTAGGTACATAATTTTTTATATACATACCTACCTATCGTACCTATGTGTCTGTTTTTTATATGGCTACTGGCTTTTCGCTATTATTATTCTTTAAGTGAAAAATGAATTTGATTTTGATAGCACAAGATAGTACATGAACTACTGAGCTTTGGTTATAACAAATCAAACAATTATTACTTAAGTCACATAAGTTATTAGATATTTTATTTTATTTTAACTACAAGTATATTCTGAAGAATTCCTATTCGGTTCAGAATTTTCTATACCAGCGTCAAATTTCGTACTACCTACATGTTTTTGTTTTCTTTGATGATAACATTATCTAGATTTTTTCGATTATGCTCTGTAATAACAGATAAGTAAAGGCAAAAGAAATAATTAGTCATTCTTGTTTTGTTTAGTATATTAAAATTTCAATTTTACTTATCCTTTTTACAAAGCTGGACCATTAAACGACCTCTACTTTCCATAATAAAAAAAAACACGTACAACCCTTTATATCACTAAAAACTTAGAACAAGTAAATAAATCAACAATTTATTATTCTACACAAACACTTTTGGTCGGTTAAGAAACAGTTATATTTCTAATGAATCACATCATGTAAGTTTCAAGAGTGTGTATAAAAGATCGAAAAAAAATTCATATGTAATGGTATTTGTTATTTATACAGTATACTCGCGATAGCTCGGCCAGTTCACATTATCGAAAAGTTCAAGTTTTTGAATGTAACGTACATAAGGTAATTAATAAAACTAATATGGATTGTTTTATTAGTTATAAAAGTACATTAATTTATAGCTTCATTTTCTTTTTTTTAAAGAAAATACAATTTAAAAATGTTATTATAATTATTTAACATTGACAAATTAAATTATATGTATTTTAATTATTTAAAAAGAAATAGTAAGTTTAGATGTTTTTGTTTTAGTGATAGTACAGCTTTTTCTCTTAATTTTAATACAAATATATCTGAAAATTGTACATTAACATTCACATTTCACACGAAGAAACAACAGGTTTTAAACAAAAGTAACAATATTTTATAACTGTAAATTTTAAAAAATCATGGTTTACTAAGAGTTTTATTTGTTCATGTTTTCGAATTTTGCATTGTTCACATTTTAGAATACTTTATATTGTATAAAATGTAATATATTCATGTTATCGAGAGTGTACTGAAATGTAATGTTCGAAAAAAAAATAGATATCTAAAATTTATAATGCACCAATTATAGATAAGTGAAGCTATCTAGTTGTAGATATCTGATTTTTAAAATGCAACAAGTAGACAAGTATTATTCTTTTACTTAACTAGTTGTAGAAATATATAAATAGTTTATTAGGAACATATCCACACTATGCAAATGTCATTTTCAAACATTTTGGTGTCACTTCAAGGTTAGCTGCTTGTAGCATTTAAAAGATTATGCGATTTTTATTATGTTGAGTAAGTTATCTAAAAACTGCGAATTTTCGAGTTATCTAGTTGTTGTATTGAGGTGGCGATATGTTTTTGGTTTGAGAAAATTTTATTATGCAATTTTATTTGACAATTATAAAATGTTAAGAGATAATTTTTATTTAGTATGATTTTTCTATCGTCACAATCTTGTATTAAGTTTTCATTTATAGCATTTTTTATTAAAATTGATTCATCATCTAGTACTTCAATTTTAGTTTTATGATTAAATTTTAATTTGCAATTATTGAACAGTATACAATTTTTACTTAACTTTAAATTTTTTATTAATTCATTTTCTACAAATGTATATGTTTGATTTGCAATAGTTACAATATGTTCATTATTTTCATCTATTTCAAAATTTTCTTTATTTGGTAGTAGATGTTAAATCTGTTTTTACATAATTTTGAGGAATTTTTATTGCGAATACAATACAATTTTTTTTATATAACATGATACCCATTTTAATTTATTTTAATTTATAAAAATCTATTTTATATGTTTCTATTTCTTCTGTTTTTAGGATACTAGGATGTACAATATTATGCTTGGCTGAATCAATATTATACTGTATCTGATCTATTTTATTTTCTAAATATCTCAATTTTAATATTTGATCTACATATAGAGAATGTTTCAAACTTTGTAAATTCATTTTATTAATTTCATTAAAAACATTTTTAATTTTACTTTTATCATTTTCTATTACATTTTTTAATTCTTGAATTGTTTTATTAAAATTGTTATTAATATTTATTTGATTATTTAAATTTGAAATTGAATTATGATTATTTTCTTCTACAATTTTTAAATGGTCTAGGATTTCTTCTCTATCATCATTATCCATTGTACCAAAAAGCCAATTTTGTGCTTTCCCTACTAAATTTATTAGTCCTCGTTTTCGTCTGTTACTAGTTGGTATTATAGACTTGATTTTTGCCCTAATATGATTTATTTCTGAATTTATTAAATTTTTATCCGACGAATTTAAATTATTTAGATTGCTTTTTATTTGTAAAAGTAATTCATTAAGTTCCTTGGGGTTAATAACATGAAGTATTATTACTGTTTCGTTAGTAATTTCTACCTCTCTTATTTTGATCTGAATATAACCTACTTATTCGGATATTTGACTTACTTGTAATAAACTACATACTCATAACCATCCTAAACATAATATGGTAATAATTATTATTTTAAAGATCTGTAATTTTATAGAAATGAGAAAAAAATTATTTTTTGTTAGAATAGTATTAATATATTATTTTTGTTTTTATTTTTTTATTTTATAAAAGAATTGAAATGAATAGTTTAATAATTATGTGTTATAATAATGTAATAAAACTAGTGTTTAACTTTGTATTTCTATTTCGTTTCCTGATTCATAAAATTTGGGGGGTCTTTTAATGTTAGTGATATGAATATTATCTAGCTTTAGTTTTTTATATTTTGGTTGTTCTTTATGTCTGAAGGCTTTATAGTTTTTAATAAATCCTGTAGATCTATTTTCTTGATATGTTTCACGTTTTTTATTTAAATTATTTATTTTCTTTTTTATTGTATTTTCTAGGTTTTCTTTTATTTTTAAAAAATCTACCGTCCTGTTTTGAACTTCGATTGGGGTACTTTTAATAGTAGTATGAAATCATTCGTTGTAATTTCTAATAGCTAAGTATCATAATCTTTTAACAGTCATTTCTTTATTTAAAAATTTTAATACTCTGAATTTTCAGCGATTGAATTGTGAAACCTTTCAATGTCATTATTACCTGTATGATTATTAGGTTTAGTTAAGTGCAAATTTATTCCTTCGTCTTGTAAAAATTGTTTAATGTGAATGGTTTTTAATTCATTGTCCGCTACTACTTTTTTTGGTTTACCAAATTTACTGAAATGTACCTCTAATTTTTCTATAAGGGTTAAAACATTTTTGTCAGAAAGATGATATGCTGTTCCGAATTTAGAGAATTTATCTATAGTCGTTGAGAAATTATTCTTCATAATGGTATAAGTGTCAATATGAAGAATTTCATTTACATATGCAGGAGTTTCAGTATATTGAAATTTTGGTTTAATTGGATTTCTATCATATTTTATCTCTTGATATATTTCACATTGATTGATTACAATTTGGGTTAATTCTAATAATTTGGGATAATATACTTTTTTTCTTAGTTGATGTGTATATATTCTTGAATTCCTAAATGGAAACTCTCTCAAACATGATATAGCGATATCTGTTTTACAGTTTCATCTTCATTTGCCATTTCTTCAG
The DNA here is from genome assembly GCA_963082915.1 of Dolichopus griseipennis. NCBI lineage: Eukaryota > Metazoa > Arthropoda > Insecta > Diptera > Dolichopodidae > Dolichopus > Dolichopus griseipennis. Next base: position 43,889,504 of record OY720444.1, on the reverse strand, counting down.
CTCTAAAAGAACATTTAATAAATTTTATTTGACTATTCCCTGAAAACATTTCCTTCAATTTTCGTTGTACTATATTATACATATTATCAGATAACTCAGAATATATTCTAATTTTTCCTTTATATAAGCGATTTTTAAAAATTTCATCTAACCTTTGAAAGTCGTATTCTGCAATGCATACAATTTTTCTACCTAAAATAGGCTCTTGTTCAATTGTTTTATTATTAGTTAATATTAACTGAGTTCTGTACTTATTGACAATTTCTTCCTTTTTGGTATGTGATCCAAAAACTCTTCTTCTGCTGAATGTATAGTTGCTAATGTAATATCATCTCTTTCATCTTCTAAATTAAAGATTGCTAAAACTGAATCACTTCTTCCATTTTGTATTGAGACATTTTCTGATATTGAAATATCTTCGACAATTTTCTCATTTTCTTCCTTCCCGAAATTTACGTCCTCATTCTACTCAGAAAATCAGCTACTCTGTTTTCTTTACCTTTTATGTAATCAATTTCGAATTGGTATCCTCCCAATTTCAAAGGCCATCTTTGGTGTCTTAGAGACATATCTCTACCTTTGTATTTGGCATGCAAATATTTGATTGGTTGATGGTCAGTCAAGATTTTAAATTTTTTACCATAAAGATATGGTCTAAAATAATTTATAGACCACACAATCGCTAAGAACTCTTTATCGGTAGCTGAATAATTCTTTTCATGATTATTCAATGTTCTTGACGCAAAAAACACTGGGTGACCTTGTTGTGATAATGCAGCTCCTATTGCGTAATTAGAAGCATCGTAGTAAGGGTAAAAGATTCCTCAAAGTTTGGATATCTTAATTCAGGATCACTTACTATAAGTTTTTTAAGTTTTTCGAATGATTCAACATAATTTGGGTCATTAATATTAATATGCATATTTTTTTTTTAATATTTTGTGATTGGTTGAGCTATTTTAGCATAATCCTTCACAAATTTTCTATAGTATCCTGTTAAACCCAGAAAACTCTTTATTTGTTTTTGTGTTTTGGGTAATTTTAAATTTTCGATAATTTCTATTTTTTTGGAGTTTGGCTTTAAACCGTCCTCTATCGAAACATGTCCCAAAAATTCAGTCTCTTTTCGCATAAAATTACATTTGTCTACTTGAATCTTTAAATTATTTTCTTTTAATATTTCGAAAATATCTGAAATAGATTTTATATGTTCTCTTAAACTAGTACTAAATATTAAGATATCGTCGAGGTAGACTACACAGCTCTTATTTATGTAATCTCTTAGGAGTTCATTCATTAGTCTTTAGAATGTTGCCGGAGCATTTTACAGTCCAAAAGGCATTCTGTTGAATTCATAAATACAGTATTTGATGGTATCCCTTGGCTAAATCGATAGTGGTGAAATATTGAGCTTTGCCAAGTTTATCCAAAATTGAATCGATATTCGGAAGTGGAAACTTGTCATCTACAGTTACCTCATTTAACTTTCTCTAGTCTATGACAATGCGAAATTTTCTCTGTCCTGAATTATCCATTTTTTTAGGAACAACAATTAATGGACTTGAATACCTAGAATTGCTTTTTCTTATTATTCCTTGTTCCTCCATTTCTGCTATTTGTCTTCTCACTTCCTCCTCATGTTTTGGTGGATATCTGTATAATTTAGCGTTGATTGATTGTTCTGTTGTTGTTATGATTTCATGTTTTACAGCTGTAGTACTAGTGAGTCTGTCACCCTCTTTATAGAACAAACTTGCATATTTTTTTAATAATCTTTCCATTTCTTTATATTCTTCTTTATTTAAATGGTCAAGTTTTAATAATTTAGTAATACTAGGATTTTTTGCTTCCAAAAATGAAATTTCATTAAATGAGTAGGGGTTATTAGATAATTTTATATCTTGATTATTAATATTAATAATGCCATCCTATAAGTTTATTATGGCATTCAGATTTTTTAATAAGTCAACACCTATTTCCTATTTGGTAAACTCTTTTGTTTCCATCTAATTAAAGCATTTACAGGACCTTTTAATTCTTTGAAAGCGGGAGTATGCACTTCCCAATTAATAAAATCTGGTAAAAACTCTTTTAAAAATAAACTGAATACAAACAAAACTGTACTAGCAATGTTATTATTGAGTGTCATATTACATACTTTTAATTATATCGAGATTTCTCAATAGTTCAATAACATAATATGTTATTAGTATAAATTGTTATACATACATTTTGTATTATCAGCAATATTGACCTTTTTTAATATTATAAAATGTTTTCAAGTACGGTTTTGCTTTATCAACATTTGAACTTATGTATTAAAACAATTCTTAACGTTTTAATATTTTATTTGAGTTTTAGTGTAAAGTGCTGTTTAGGTAATTATTAGCACTTGACAATATTTCATCATAATTATTATTTTTTTTGTTTATCATTAGTTTTGGAGGTTCTTCACAGTTATTCGAAAATGAAGATTTATATGTAACTAGGTTGCAGTTTTGTAAGAAATAATTATGCATAACTGAGGATCTTTTACGTGAAAAGCTCATAGCGTAACACTTACTGAGGTTGAGATCTAGCATGTAGTCAGAGCATCATTTATCTAAGCACTCTAATTTAGATTGAAGCAAACAGCAACCAGTATCATTTTTGATTACATGGTACATTTTTAGATCATCAGCATAAGTAAGGCGAAGTAAGGTGAGCAATGCCTTATAAACTAACAGAAGGATCTCTTATATAAGTTATCACAGTCTCATATTACAGCTAACAGTAAAATAACAGTTAACATATCAAATTACAACACACGCATTTCTAATTCATATTCAAGTTCAAACATGTTTCACACCAAAAATGTTGATGCAACAAAATTTACATGGGAATAAAAACCAAATCAATTTCTCACCAAAACTTATTAAATATAAATTGTTTTTGTCATTTATTAATAAAATTGTCAATTAAGCAAAATTAAATGTGTAAATTAAGTAAATTTCATTGTAATAATTTAGTCTTAAGCTAACTTTGTTCAAATAAACTTTTTTTTAAAGAATTAAAATTTCTTTTCGTTAACTGGCGCCCGAGCAAAAGTTTTCGCGATAAAACTAATCAGTAAAAAATTAGTAAAATGTGAAAAATATTAAAAATTAATTTTTCTAAAATATATAAAAAAATTTTCGAGTTTAAAAACGAAAATTTAAATCCGGGAAAAACAATTAAAACTATACTTTACCTAAAGAATAGTGTGGAAAATAACTAATAAGGTCCGTTGCAGAAAAGCGCATATATCGGTTATAAACGATAGTGCAATAAAAAACGAACAAAAAAGTGTTGAATAGTGACTCGATATTGTGCCATTAGTAGGGTATTGACAAGGCTAACGTCTTTACTCAAAGAGGAGAAACACAGATCATCCATCAACTAAGGAACAAAAGCTTAGCAGACTCATTGGGTATAAAAAAGGCATGAGAGCCCACGCCATTGAAGATTTCTTCTTGTAAGTTTTTAACTTCCTTATAAAATTAAGAAAATATAAAAAATAACTTAGTAAATTAATAAAATTATAAGAAAAAAATCAATTTTTATAATAAAAAAAAAAAATTAATAAAAATCCAAGATTAAAATTAAAGAAACTTTTTAAATAATAAAATTATAAGAAAAAATCAATTAAACAAATTTTTATAATAATTAAAAAATAAAATTAAAGAAACTTTTTAAATAATAAAATTATAAGAAAAATCAATTAAACAAAAAAATCCAAGAAAAAAATTAAAGAAACCTTTTAAATAAAAAACAAAATAAATCACAAAATTTATCAAACTAATTAGAAAAATTACTTGTAAAAAATTAACAAAGAAATAAGATTAATTCTATTAAGATCTAAGCTCTAAAAAATGTTTTCTTTGTTTTAAAGAAAAAAACATTAGAATAAATAAAAAAATCTTTTTAAACAATTGTAATAAATTTTCTTAATAAAATTTGTGAAAAAATATTTTAAAACTAATAAAAAAACATTAAAAAATAATAAAATTAAAAATTAAGATAAAAAAAAAAAAAAAACAAACAGAAGCGACAATGACCGATCAACTTCAAAAAACCGTGGTAGAACTAACTGGTGCATTAAACGCACAGATCGAACTCATAAGACAACTACAGGCACGCATAGAACGAATGGAAAAGTCACAACAGGCTACACCATCCACATCAAATGCAGCAACACCAACAAAGCCTAAAACCGAGCAGGACCTGAAGGAAATTAGTAAGTTAGCAGATTCTGTTAAAGAATTGTCAACTTTCGATGGTACATTATACGTCATGGGTACATAGCGTCGAAAGCATTTTAGATGACTACAAAATAATGTCCAACAAGCCAATATACCGTGCTATACTACAAAATATAAGACAGAAGATAAAAGGAAAAGCAGATGCAGCACTCGTATCATACAATATATTTGATGAAGACTGGGCAAGTATTAAAAAATGCTTATCACTATATTACGCAGACAAGCGCGATATCAGAACATTGGAACATCAATTAAGCCAAATGCATCAAGGCAAGTTTAGCATAGACGAATTTTATGCTCACGTGAATCATCAGCTTTCTCTTATAATTAATAAAGTCAAGACTGAAGATTACAGCCCAGAAACAGCAGCAGTCCTATCAGAACCCTATAGAAATAGAGCTCTTGACGTGTTCATCAGAGGTTTAAAAGGAGAAATATCAAAGATGCTACTTATTCAGAAACCGCAAACGTTACCAGAAGCATATACAACGTGTTTGGAAATCCAAAATCACAACTTCAGAAACATGTCACTTCATAGACGAGATTACAACAATACAGTTATGTCACCGATCAATCAAATATTTACGCAAAAACAATCACCTTTCCAAAATTTCAAAACAACACCTTCGGAAATCCGCAGAAGAAACACAATGTATAATAGACCAGAAACAGCTCAACAATACGGATACCAGCCACATCTCATACCACCAAGGCCAATACAACCCAAACCACCTACACCAATGGAAGCGGGCAACTCTATCCAAACTAGGCAAGTCAACTACATGAATCGACCATATAACAATAGCGGCGTAAAAAGGGAAAATTCAACAGAAGACCCCCAACGCAAACACCAACGTATATTCAACCTGGAAACACATAGTGACGAAATAACAAATGAAGACTACTCAGCATATGGAGATTACCAGAATCACGAAGATTACGAAGAGGAAGAAAACAATTCAATAAATGATGAGGAAAATGGTGAACTAAATTTTATGATGGGAGCCTTTTAAGCATACCATATCTAGAATACACAACACCAGATGGCAAAACCATCAAACTATTGATTGACACAGGAGCGAACAAAAATTTCGTAAAAGAAGAACATGCGAAAAAAAGTATACCAACTAACAGACCTTTTAAAATAAATTCTGCAGGTGGTAGTATAACAATTGATAAAAAAATAACTGGAAAAATTTTCAAAAGTATAGGGATAAATACAGAAATAGACTTCTTTGTCCTACCAGGACTAACATCCTTTGACGGTATTATAGGGGACCATACACTAAAACAATTAGGAGCTTTAATAGATCGGAAAAATAATCTCATGATAATACCACCAAACATAAAAATACCACCAAAGGAAAAACAATCAGCTCAAGTTAATAACATAGAAATAAGGGATGAACATTTACTATATGCGACAAAAAAAAAGGTAAAAAAACTGGTCAATAATTTCGAAAAACTATTTGGACCTATAGTTGACAAGGAAACTATTGAAACCAGTGTGGAAGCAGAAATTAAAACAACCACAAGTGAACCAGTGTATGTCAAAACATACCCATACCCAGTGGCTATGAGATCAGAAGTAGACAACCAAATAAAAAAACTTCTAGAAGACGGCATTATTAGACCCTCAAAGAGCCCGTATAATGCACCAATTTGGATAGTGGAGAAAAAAATGGATGCATCAGGAATAAAAAAATACAGGATGGTAGTAGATTTCAAAAAACTAAATTCTATAACAGTATCAGACACGTATCCTATTCCGGACATTGCAAACACAATTGCAAACTTAAATAATTCAAAAATTTTACTACAGTCGACTTAACTTCAGGATTCCACCAAATAAGGATGAGAAAAGCAGACATACAAAAAACAGCATTCTCAACTTTAAATGGAAAGTACGAGTTCACAAGGCTACCCTTTGGCCTAAAGAACGCCCCGGCAATTTTTCAACGAATGATCGATGATGTACTTAAAGAATTCATAGGAAAAATCTGTTACGTGTACATCGATGACATCATCATCTTTGGAGGGGAAACCGAAGATGAACATCTAAATAATATAAAAAAAGTTTTCTTAAAATTGCAGGAGGCCAACTTACGTGTGAATTTGAAAAAAACAGAATTTCTGAAACAAGAAACCGAGTTTTTAGGATACATCATAAGTCGTGAAGGTATAAAACCAAACCCGGCTAAAGTTGCAGCTATAAAAAATATGAAAGAACCAGAGAATTTGAAGGAACTAAAAGGATTTTTAGGACTAACATCATATTATAGACGTTTCATTAAGGACTTTGCGAAAATAGCGAAGCCACTTACCAACTTGACAAGAGGAAAAATGCCCAAATAAGTGCAAACCAATCAAAAAAAATAAAAATAAAATTCAACAAAGTAGAACAAACAGCCTTCCAAACTTTAAAAGACCTGCTTTCATCATCAGAACTACTGATTTTTCCAGATTTTAACAAGCCATTTTTATTAACGACAGACGCATCAAGTCATGCTATAGGAGCAGTACTCTCACAGGGCGAGGTAGGTAAAGATAAACCAATTACCTATATTTCTAGATCCTTAAATAAAACAGAAGAGAACTATGCGACCAACGAGAGGGAAATGCTGGCCATCGTCTGGGCACTGGAAAATCTCAGAAATTATTTATATAGAGCAAAACAAGTCAACATTCTGACAGACCACCAACCACTAACATTTGCTCTGGGAAGCAAGAATAACAATGCAAAACTAAAACGCTGGAAAGCAAGATTGGAGGAGTACAATTACAAATTACTATACAAACCAGGATGCACCAATAAAGTGGCAGACGCTCTATCAAGGCTACCAACAGAAATCAATTCCTTATCATCTTCAACAGAAACAGCAAGCGAAACTATTCACAGCGCAGATGAAGATAACACTAATCTCATTCCACATGTTGAAACACCATTGAACGTATTTCGAAATCAATTAATTATCAAAGAAGGTAAAGATTGCGAAGGTTTCGAAACGCCTCATCCAACATACCATCGGCATTACATCAACATACCAAACATAAATGAAGAAAGTCTAATCAAAACCTTAAAAGAAAAATTACATCCGAACATAGTAAACGGCATAAAGATTCCAGAGAACTTCATCCAAATACTGCAGGATGTGTACAAGGAACATTTTGCAAATTATAAGATCAGAATAACCCAAAGAAGTAAAGAAGAGAATATTTTTTCAATTATCAAGGAAACTCACAAAAGAGCGCACAGAAACCACCGGGAAAACAAAGAACAAATTCTCGAAAAATATTATTTCCCAAGAATGACGTCCCTAATCAAAAAGTTCACCAAATCTTGTGAAGAATGCAATATTAACAAGTACGACAAACATCCTAACAAACCTCAACTACAGCCTACACCAATACCAGTATATCCAACAGAAATAATTCATATAGACATTATCGAAATACAGAACAAGAAATTTATTAGTTGCATAGACAAATTTTCAAAATTTTTAAAGTTATTCCACATAAAAGATAAATCGGTACTTCATATAAGGGAAAAACTTATCAAAATTATTCACTACTTCACAACACCAAGAATGATAGTAATGGACAACGAAGCCAGTTTTATAAGCCCAATCGTAACAGATTATATCAAAACAATTGGAATAGAATTATACTTCACACCACCCCAAAAGAGAGAATAAATGGAGCAGTAGAAAGATCACATTCAACAGTCATCGAAATTATCAGATGTTTAAAAAACGAAAACAAGGACCTTACCACGAAGGAACTAGTGAACATAGCAGTGGACAGATACAATAATACATATCACTCTGTGACGCAAAAAAAACCCAGTGATATTTTTTTTGGAAGAGTAGGACGCATTAATTACCGAAATTTACGCAATTTCAAAGAAAAAATAAACGAAGACCTTATAGGACGTATCAGAAAAAATCAAAAAAATAAAATTATCAGGGAAAAAAACAAAAGAAATCAACCAAAAACATATAAAACAGGAGAAACCGTTTTTGCAGCAATCAAACAAATTCAAGGGAAAACAAAACCTAAATTCAGTAAAGAAACCGTAGCAAATAACAATAAAGTCACAATTACCACTACTTCAGGACGAAGAATTCATAAATCACAGCTAAAAAATATTAACTAATAAAAAATCTTAACTCTTTCAGCCTCAATTTTAGATTATGGACGATATCACACTCATTCGACTTATACACATATAGCACTCCACTAATAGCAATTAAAGAAGGACGAGGAAAGCTACTAAATGGGAACCTAAAGTTGGCTCATCTTATAAATTTAGCCGAATACAAAAAAATTATGGACACATTAGAACCAATGTTAACAGCAATACATGATAAAAGCAGTTTCGAATCTCAGATAACTCATCAGTTCAACCAAACACTTGAACTTATATCAGAACTACAAGGTCATTCAAATAGAGCTCCCCGTTCAATCAACTGGATTGGAACCGCATGGAAGTGGATAGCAGGATCACCTGACGCCACAGATTGGGATAAAATTGTCAAAAGTCAAAACCAAATAATAGAAAACAATAATGAACAGTACAAGGTCAACAAAATTTTAACAAGAAATGCTGAACAAATTTTGAAGGACTTCAACAAAATCGTTAAACACTTAAACAATAATTCGGAATCAATCACAGAACAAACATTATTTAACAAACTTACCATATTGAAGGAAGAAATAAAAGAGGTCGTAAGAGCAGCACAATTAGCAAAAAGAGGAATCATCTCTTAAGCAAAAACGAAATTAATCAGCTGATAACGGAATTAGAAACGTTACCCTATGCAAATGAAATAGAAGCCATAGAATATGCCACTCCAACTATGATGGTAAAAAATTTTACAATCCTTTATATAATATCTATTCCAAAAACAGGTGAAGATGATTACAATCATGTCATCATAAGACCATCTATAAAAGAAAACAAGCAGATCCACTTGGAACACAATGAACTTCTGACAATTCATGAACAAACATTTGGAATCACAGAGAAATGCAATCTCTTTGGGGAAACAATTATATGTAAGAGAAATCAAGTGAAGCAAATAGGAAAAAACCATTGTATCGCCCAACTAATGAAAGGTCTTAACGCAAGCTGTGAATACCAAATAAACGAAAAAGAAGTCGTTGAAGCCATAAATGAAAACACCATATTTCTAACAAACTTTAACGGGACAATAAAAGATAGCACCTTCAGTAAACATCTTGAGGGCATCTTTTTGATTCAATTCAAAAACGAAACGATTCAGATAAAAAACAGGATCTTTACCAATAAAGAAACAAGAACTTCCCACATATTGCCACCAGTTTTACAATCCAACATAACCAAAACAGGAACAAAGCTCGATCTAAAATACCTTTTTAGTCTATATAGAAATAATTTTGAAAAATTGGAAAAATTATCTTTCAACAACGAAACAACTCCTTACATAAATGTTACAATTATCACGGGAATAATCATCATTCTGGTACTAGCAACATTTATCAAATTTAGCAAAAAGAAACAAAAACTACAGATAACACTTGAGGTACCAAAGCAAAAACCAGAGGAACATCCACAATTGCAGTCCATTCAAATTAACTTAGATCCACGGGTCGCGGATCTTTAAAGGGGGAAGAGTTATTACAGTCTCATATTACAGCTAACAGTAAAATAACAGTTAACATATCAAATTACAACACACGCATTTCTAATTCATATTCAAGTTCAAACATGTTTCACACCAAAAATGTTGTTGCAACAAAATTTACATGGGAATAAAAACCAAATCAATTTCTCACCAAAACTTATTAAATATAAATTGTTTTTGTCATTTATTAATAAAATTGTCAATTAAGCAAAATTAAATGTATAAATTAAATAAATTTCATTGTAATAATTTAGTCTTAAGCTAACTTTGTTCAAATAAACTTTTTTTTAGAGAATTAAAATTTCTTTTCGTTAACTTATATATATTGAATAAAATTGGCCCTAAGTGACTACCTTGGGTTACCCCAGAGTACACAGAAATAGGGTTAGATATAAGTTAAATCTTCACCTCCACAGTAATATTATAAAAAATTTATACTTAATTTTCCTTTGTAAAGTTGAAATAAAAGTTGTAAAAAATAAAAAGACTATTTTTAATTAATTCATGACTTATTTTATTAACGGTTCTACTGAGAGTGAACAAACATTTTATTACAATGTTTTATTTTAAAAAGCTTCACCTCTTGCTGCCACGTGAGACCTCATTTGTGTGAACGCGAATAAACTTTATTTCCCACATTAAATTGCTGATCTTCGCAAAAGTGCGTTTTTCAATTTTTAATAAAATTGTGAAACTTTAATTAAGAAACTTTAAATTGAAATATTATCTTTTAAGTTTTTTGTTAGTTTGATTTTTTGTTAAATTGATTGCGTGTGTTAACTCCTCCACCCTCTAAAATCAAGTGTCCTCACTTGACCAAACTCGGGGGCTGATAATTTTCCTGAACTTCTTTTCGTAAAAGCTTTTAATTTATGATTAGGTGATGCTGAGATTTCTTCTGTTGGTCTGTTCGTTTTTGTTTCAATATTCTTGTTACATGGTAGTTGTGTGTTCATTTGTGGTAATTTATTGTGATGATTGATAACTATTGCATTCTTTCTTCTTTTTAAAATTAATATGACGACTGCTACTATTGAAAGAGATATTGTTAGAGTTGAAGGTGCCAAGTTAATAATGCTTAAAATTCGGTCTGTACTGTTTTCTTCTTTTAATATTTGTATTTCTTCTGTGTTGTTAAGATGTATGTCCTTAAGTAGTTCCAAAGATAGATGTTCTTGCAATTCCTTTTTTATGAATAGAGGTTGAAGTATGGCTGGTAGTACCTTTACTGAAGAGATTTCTTTTGACACGTAAGTTCTTCCCCTGATGTTTATGGTTGAATTGTGGAATTTGATTATGTAAGTTCCCGAAATATTGCGTTGTTTGTTATCGATTGTGATCACACCGTCGAACTGATTCAGGAGTAATACTCCCATGGCTATCTCTTCCACAGATGGAATATGGTTGCTGTTGGTTATGTTACAAGCAGAATTTTCTGCTTTTAATAAGTTACAGATGCAGGTAGAGTTTTGAGATTTACAGTATTATTCATATAATTATTTCATTAAGTTTTTTACAATTTTCTTTAATGCCGTATAATTTTTCATTATTATATAAAATATTATTAAATTTAGTTTTTGTTACAATATTCTTTTGTATTACAGGTTTTACTTTTAAATTTTCATACACAAAGTTATATGTTAGTGGAATATCGATAAGATAGAACCAACAAGTGCCACATGAAATAATTTTTACATTTGAAAAATCCAAAGCCTCTTCGGCATTAATGTATGGAAAATTTTCTTTATCTAATATTTGAATTACCGTTTCTATTTCTGATTTTGTTAAAAGTATTGAATTAACTACGCTTACTTTTGCCCAATGAGTTGCATAACTAAGATTCATTATTTCTTCTTTGAAAAGTTTTAATTTGTATTGAATTTTAAATGATGATTGATTGTCAAAATTATAAACTAGATTAATATTTCCTAATATATTATTAGTAATCTTAGTAATATTGTCTATTCTATCTTTATAAGTATTATTTATTACTACTTGTTTGTTAATAAATTATTCAATTTTCTTTTAAGCATTAGAAAATCTTCATGATATGGAGTGCCAGCTATCCATTTCCAAGTTGTACCAAGATAGTTAATTGATCTTCTGTTTCTCGTGGTCGTAAATTCATCTAATAAGTTCTGTATTTGTGTGCTTCATGATGTAGGTATTCAATCGTCCATCATTATCTTTTATAGAAGATGATTCAGATAATTTGTTATTACCAATTAACTTTCATGATGAAATTGATTTTGACATTATTTCGGAGTTCTATGGTAATGATTTACAACAAATTATAAATTTTCCAAATAAAAACAATAAGTGGCTACATCTTGCATTTTCAAATGCATATGACAGAGTGGTGGTAAAACTCGCTGATGATGCAGTCAACCTGTTCACTAACACTCCTCATCATAACGCAGTCATCTTCGAAATTTCCACTTCTATGCCTCAATTCGCGAAATCTTACAATAATAATATTGTATATGACTTTTTTAACGCTGATTATCAAAGCATTAATAATGCTTTGTCAATTTTAAATTTGGACGACCTGTTAATACAACAGGATATTAACTCTTCAATCTCTATCTTTTACTTAAAAATATTTGACATAATTAACTGCTTTGTGCCAAAAATTCGTAAAAAAGATAAAACAACAGAACCTCGGCTTAATAGAGAAATTAGGACATTGCGTAATCAACGCAACAAACTTTACAAAAAAAATTAAAGTTACGAAGGACCCTGATGTTATTTTACTGAACAGGTACAACGATCTTGTTTTAGAATTTAAACAGAAGTCAAATCTAGCATACGATAATTATGTCAATGAAATTGGTAATAAATTAATTACAGATCCAAAAAAGTCTTCATTAATACAAAGCGAAAAACATATGGATATCCAAGTTCTATGTCTAAAGATAATGTTTTTTCTTCTTGCCCTAATGTAATCTGTAATTTCTTTGCAGATTGTTTTCAAAAAGTTTATAGGCCATTAGATTCGCGTATCAATTTCGCTTTTCCTATCTCACTTAATAGATCTAATTCAATTATTACAGATCTATATCTTTCTGAAAACGAAATATTTGAAGCAACTACCAACCTTGATACAAAAAAAGGTGTAGGACCCGACTTGATCCTACCTTCTTTTTTATATAATTGTGCCAATTATTTGACTCAACCGCTTCATTTTATTTTTAATCTATCGCTTTCGACAGGCATTTTTCCGTATGCGTGGAAACCTTCTTTTTTGACCCCCATTTATAAAAAGGGTGACAAAGCTTCCGTCGAAAACTACCGTGGTATAGCTATCTTATCCACTATTCCAAAATTGTTCGAAAAAATTGTAGTTAGTAAAATTACACCCGTCATAAATACAAAATTAAACGAACAACAACATGGATTTAGAAAAGGTCGTTCTACTACAACTAATCTTACGGTTTACACATCGGAAATACTAAATGAAATGGAAAATGGTTATCAAGTTGATGCTATCTACACGGATTTTAGCAAAGCTTTCGATCGTGTGGATCACAATATTTTGCTTAAAAAGCTTGAAACTTTAGGCATTTCAGGTTTTTTCCTCGCTTGGCTTTGCTCTTATCTTACTGTAAGAACTCAAAATATTAAATTTCAAGGTTATTTATCAAACACAATTAATGTCACCTCAGGAGTGCCGCAAGGTAGCCATTTAGGACCACTTCTATTTAATATTTTTATTTCAGACCTTTCTAGAAAATTAGAGGGTGTATCACATATTGCATTTGCTGACGATCTTAAAATTTACCACGTTATCAAAAACAGTTCTGATTTGGCATTACTTCAATCAAATTTACATTCTTTACAAGAATGGTGTTTCTACAATAAATTAGAACTTAACATAGCGAAATGCAAGGTCATAAGCTTCACACGTAAAAGATCTACAATGTTTTTCGACTATGCAATAGATAACATAGTTCTTGAAAGGGTGTCCAGTATAACCGATCTTGGCATTCTTCTGGACTATAAGCTTAACTTCCATCTTCACTATTATCATATGATTTCCAAAGCAAGCAAAATGTTAGGTTTTATTAAGAGAAGAGCTAAAGAATTTAATAACCCAGCAGTAACAAAAGCTCTCTATTGCTCGTTAGTTCGATCTATTCTAGAATACGGTAACATCGTATGGGATCCAGCGTTTCAATTACATTCCAATAGAATAGAATCCGTTCAAAAGCAATTCCTTTTGTTTGCCTTGAGAAACCAATATAATCCTACAGACTATTCTACTCTTCCAAGCTATGCTGTAAGACTTAATTCATTGAATATGTTAACCTTATCTTCACGTAGGCAAATGCTTTCATCTTGATTTACCTTTGACGTCATAAAAAAAAGTATTGACGTTCAATTCTTAGTAAATAAGATTAGACTAAACAATGTAGTCAGAAATACAAGAAACACTAAATTTTTATTAGAAAATACACACAGAACAGAATACGGAAGAAATGAGCCAATAAACAGATGTTGCACTATATTCAACAAATACAGTCATCTTTTTTCATCAGACATATCAAGAAACTCTTTTAAACATAAATTAAAACAGAAATTCCTAAATGACCTAAATACTTAAATTACCTAATTACTTTGTAAACATTTAAAATTATTTCAAGTTCATATACATATCACATACATTCCAATTATTTATATCTCATACTGTGTTTTTGTCCTGTAAGCATTTTTGTTTTTTTGTTTTAAAATTTAGTATATAGTACAACTTTTTAATTTTTCATGTAAATTTTTAACTTAGTAATCAAATTTGTATTTTTTTTTTTTTTTTTGGTTTGTGCATATTGTTAGCTTTAAATTTTTTTTAGTTTTTTTCAATAGCTGTAAGATATTTTTTGTAAAAACCTTGTTTTGGTTTAATAAATAAAATAAAAAAAAATAAAAAAAAATAAAAATAATGGATTTCGCCGGGTAGTATCCTCCTCCAGGACAAGATTAATTTCATATAACACTTCTTGTAGAGTGTCGAGATCGCTTATGTGAATAATTCTGAACTTTCCTTCCTGTATTTTTGCTTTGCCGAGGCTTACTGTTACCATATGCGATCCGGTGTAGTCCAGGATTTGTACTTTTCCGACGCTTGCATGTAGTAAAATCCTAAAATTTGTAAGTTGTGAAAATTACTAACAAAAGCGAAAAATAATAATAAAATAAATGAAAAAATAATTTAAGCTTAACAAAGTTAAAAGTGAGACAGTGAAGTTTGTATGACTTAATATTAAATTTATGCACAGTTCTTCCTGATTGTGTTATGATAGTTGTTTTTCTATTTTCTTTTACTAATTCTTTTTTGTACCTAAAAGTTAATTTGAACCCCAACAGTTTATTGTGTTTTACATAGATTATTTGCCCTGGTTTATATTTTTTAATTGGTTTTCGTTTCTTATTGTGAAAAGCAATATCTTTTTGTTGTTTTGATTTAATCTTTTCGATGTTTGACAGTCGAGTTTTTTCAAATTCTTCTGGGCTGATGGTCGGAATTTTTCCAAAAAACAGTTCAATTGGTTTCCTTTTATTCACTGAGTGTGCTGTATAATTATACTCATTTACGGCTCTTTGTAACAGCTCCTCAAATTTCCTATTTATGCCTTCTGCTTTGAGACATCTCATGATCTCAGATAGGGTAGAATGAAATCTCTCTATCTGCCCGTTCACGGCACTTTTATATAGTGATGTTGTGAAGATTTTTATTTTCATTTCGGCAGAGTTAAGCGATTTCTCATCATATATATATATATAAAAGAGAATGTTTCTCAAAGCTCGTCTATTGACCTGCCTTCGATGATTCTTGCTTACGCAAACTTTGTTAATTTGTCGATGGCAGTGACGGCCAACATGGATTCCGTTGAAAATATGTCAATGTGGACAATGTGTCCTGAGTAGCTTGGAATCGGTGTTTCATTGATCTCTGGATTGCTCGGATGTCTATCATATTTGTTCTCTTTGCAAATTGAACAGTTTCTTACTATTTTGGCTATTTTCCTAGCCATACCTGGGAAATAATAGGTTTAAATGATTTGAGCTCGATTTTCTTGAGCATTTCTGTGGGCCCGTTTATGAGTATTGAGTATTATTTCGTTCTGTTCATTCTCATCTTTAATATCCTCAATGAGGATTCTTGTGAATCTAATTTTGTAATTTGCGAAATGTTGAGGGTAAATTCTTTGGATCTTTCCCATTATTTCTTCTTCAGTCATTATTGCATTTATGACACCCGGATTCAACTTGTTCTTTAAGATGTTTATTAATTCTTTTTCCGAAAAACCTTTTTTTGTTGTTACATGTCTCTTATAATTTAAAAATGTTGAATAAGTTTCGTACATCTCATTTTCTTCTATTTTCAGCACTATTTGGTTCCTAAATGCGTTTATTGGTGCCTCTATGAATTGAATGCATTGATGGACTGAACTATCACTACTATGTTGGGTCATTGATAATGAATTGACAAATGATTTCGGGATGAGTCTCGATAACGTATCTGCTACTACGTTTGTTGTTCCTGGTATGTATCTTTGTTCGTAGTTATATTCCTCTAAAATCGCCTTCCACCTTTTCAGCTTGCTATTCGAGTTCTTGTTACTTAATGCATAAATTAAAGGCTGGTCGTCCGTGATCCATAGAGAAAGATCCATAATGATGTTAATGCCCACACAATGGCCAACATTTCTTTCTCGTTTGTGGCGTACGTTTCCTCTGGTTTACTTAAAGTTCTCGGCAGAAATGTGATTGGTTTCTTGTCCTGTGCCAGGACTGCTCCTATCGCATAATTGGAAGCATCTGTTGGCAATTCGAACGGTTTCTCGAAATAAGGATATTTCAATATCACTTCTTCAGATATTAAAGAATTTTTGAGCCTCATAAATGCTTGCTGTGCTTCCGCATCTAGTGTTATAGCCGTCTTCCTCGATTGCGCTTTGAACACTCGTCCTCCTTCCCCCCGTAATAGAGATGTTAAAGGCTTCGCTATACCTGCGTAATCTAGTATAAATCTTCTGTTAAATCCAGACATCCCTAAAAATGATCGTAGTTCTTTTAAATTTTTATGAGTGGATAGATCACATATTGCTTCCACCTTTTTAGGGTTGGTTTTTATGCCACTTGCTTTTTCAACGAACCCTAAAAATTCAACTTCCTGTTTCAGGAACTCACTCTTGTCGAGCTGGATTTTCATGTTCGCTGTCTAATGTCCTAAAAACATTTTCAAGGTTCGAAAAATGCTCCTTTTCGTCTTTACCAAATATGATGATATCGTCTATGTAAATATAACAACTTCTTCCGATGAGTTCTCGAAGAACATCATCTAGGGTCCTTTGAAAAATTGCCGGAGCATTTTTCAGTCCGAGGGGAAATCGTGTAAATTCAAATTTTCCGCTGTTGACGGAGAATGCAGTTTTTTCGATGTCCTTTTCTTTGAGTGGAATCTGATGAAACCCACTCTTAAGATCAATAACCGAAAAATATTTATTCTCTCCTAGATTCATAAGGACTTCGTTTATCTCTGGAATAGGATATTTATCAGGAATCGTGATATTATTGATCTTCCTGTAATCGATCACCATCCTATATTTTTTTCTTTTTGAGGCATCTTCCTTTTTGGGCACTATCCATACAGGGGAATTATATGGAGAGCGCGATGGTCTTATAATCCCATCCTCTAAAAGTTGATTAATCTGTTTATCAATTTCCCCTTTCAGTGCCATTGGGTACGAATAGGATCTCGTGAATACCGGATCTCCTGTTGTTGTTCTAATTTCCGCTTGTACTCTGGTGGTATATGTGAGTTTTTCGTAAGGATCGGCGAATAAATTGGTATATTTTCCCACGAGATAGTTAACTCTTTCTTTTTGTAATGTTAATTTGAGCAATTCGAAGTTCTATTTTATTGACGGAATCTGAGATATGTTGTTTTATTGGAATCTTTGTAGTTTTTCCTAATTCTAAGTAATTTTCCTGTTCGTTTGTGTGAATTATCGCATTTAGTTCTTTCATAGTATCGTTTCCTTTGATGCCATCAAATAATGTTAGATCTGATAACATATAAAATTTCAATTTTGGTAATTCAGGGTATAAAATATTTATAAAAGCATGATGTGTGACAGTAATATCTCCTCCAATTAAACTTGCCTGGAAGGTTTCTTCATTTGGAATAGGATTTTTTATTAATCGTGGGTGTATGTAGTTCTTATTTGAGCTTATATCTATGAGGATTTTTAAGACTTCCCCCGTCTCCATTCTATGCTCAATATAGGGGAGCGAGGAGGTCTATAATCTAAAAAAGACTTGTTGGTTGTTTGTTTGGAGTGGTTGATATTTTTGTTTAGTTGGTGAGAACATTTTTCGCAAGATTTTGCTGTATCCTTTTCGTTCGCATTTTCGTCTTTATTATTATTCAGCGTAGTATAAGTAATCCTTTGCATTTTGCTTTTGTTGTAGTCATTTTGATTTGGAAGGAGTCTTCTATTATTAATATTTCTTAATTGGATGTGATTGGGTTCATGAGGGTTTCGAAACTGTTGGGATGCAGGTTGCATTTTAGTTTGATAGTTATTTTGATTTCCATATGTTGGGTGCCAGAGGAGGTTGGTTTCAAAATGTATCCTGATTCTCTGATCTATATGTGTAGTACTGCGGTCTTGGGTAGAAACTATAATTTTGATTCCGTTGGTAAGAGTGGTTTTTGTACTGGTCCAGTGTGGTTGTGTTGATAGAAATTCCTTCTTGATTATTTCATAGAATTTTTAATTTAATTTTATTAAATTTTACATAAAATTTTAATTTTTCGAAATCTTTAATTTTTATTACTATCTTAATTTATTCATTTCATAAAGTTTTTAATTTAATTTTTATTAATTTTTTCATAAAATTTTAATTTTTCAAAATTTTTAATTTTTATAATTATCTTATTTTATTTATTTTATAAAAAATTTTAATTTAATTTTTATTAATTTTTGTATAAGATTTTAGTTTGTTAGTGAAATTGGTTAGTATAAATTCGTTAGTATCTTTTAAAGTTAGTATCGATATTAATCGATGTTAGTATCGTTAATTTTTAATAGTTGTTAGAAATTTTATTTGAAATTATCAAGCTAGATTTAAAAAAAAATTTCTCTATGAAGATACTTTTTATCAATTTGTTTTCTTCTCTATGAGGATACTTTTTATCAGTTTTAATTTCTCCTCTATGAGGATAGCTTTTATCAGTTGAGAAAAAATATTTTATAATTTTATATAATCTTTTTTATATTTATATCGTTGTCTTGAAAAATTTTTATTTTTTCTATAATTTTTTTGTTTTATGTTTACTTGATTTTTCAAATTTCTTTTGCAGGGTACTGTGCCTAAGGCAGCCTCAACTTAGGTTGCGAAGAGTAGGCTTATGTCACAGTACCAATTATTTTTATTATATTTACTATTTTTAAAAATTTTTCTTTTATTTTTATATAAAAATTTTCCTATCAAAATTTTTAATAAAATTTGAATAATTAACAATATTAAATTATACGATTTTCTTTTTATTATTTTTTAATAAAATAGATTATTTTTTTTTCTTTTCAGGTAATTTTTTCTTTTTCTTTTTTTTTTTTTATATTAGGCAAAATAAAACTTACAGGATTATGAAGACCGACATCTGGACCTGCATGAATGTGCTGTGCCTTTCTGCCTTCAGCGGGAACCGGCGGATGTTGCTTGACTTAATTTTTGTTTCGGGTAACTCCGTTTTGCTGTTGCTACTTCGAGGCCTCTTTTCCTTTCCCAACTTGCCGTAGGATCCAGTCACACGTAGTGGTTAAAACTGAATTTAATTTTTTTTTCCACTTTTTATAAAATTCTTTATTTTTTTTCTATTTTTTTTGCTTTTCTTTGTTTAACTTATAGTTCACTCCTTTCTTTTATTTTAATTTAGGTTTTTTTTTATTTTGTGAAATAAATCTTTTAAGTTTATTGATTTTAGAAAAAAAGTTGATTGAAAAATTTTTTTTTTTATTTAAAAGTTTTATTGTTATTCTTTTTAAATTAAATTATTTATTTTTTATTATTATTTTTTAATATAGTGAAATTAGATTTAATTCCACCACTCACACTTTCATACTATCACTTGTCGGTCCCTGCTCGGGCGCCAGTTAAATCTTCACCTCCACAGTAATATTATAAAAAATTTATACTTAATTTTCCTTTGTAAAGTTGAAATAAAAGTTGTAAAAAATAAAAAGACTATTTTTAATTAATTCATGACTTATTTTATTAACAGTTCTACTGAGAGTGAACAAACATTTTATTACAATGTTTTATTTTCAAAAGCTTAACCTGTTGCTGTCACGTCAGACCTCATTTGTGTTGCTGCCACGTCAGACCTCTCTGATCTATATGTGTAGTACTGCGGTCTTGGGTAGAAACTATAATTTTGATTCCGTTGGTAAGAGTTGTTTTTGTACTGGTCCAGTGTTGTTGTGTTGATAGAAATTCCTTCTTGATTGATTTGGTTGGTAAAATTTATTTCTTGATTGATAAAAATTATTACTTAGTTGATAAAAATTATTTCTTGGTTGATAAAAATTATTTCCTGTTTGATTAAAATTATTTTTTGGTTGATTAAAATTATTTCTTGGTTGATTTGATTGATGTGTAGTGCCTTTAGAATAATTGTTTTGGTGGAAATTGTCCCTACGGGAATCCCTGGATTAAGTTACTGTTTGTTTGGGATGGTTATGGTTGTTATTGTATATTTGTTTGGGTTTATTTTCCATCACTTCAAGTCTTAAGCTGATGTGTAGCACTTGGGGCAAATTTTGTGGTTCCCTTACTTCTAGTAGTTGAGGTAAATTACTGTTGAGCCCTCTGATGAAAGTATCTAATGCCCTTGCTCTATACTGTCCTACTGTATTAGAAAATGATTCCTGTGATAAGTTTGTATAGTTGATTTTTTCCAATATTAACGTCAGATGTTGATAGACTTCCTAAAAATCTTGGATGCTATTATTTCCTTGTATGAGTTTGTAAAGGTTCTGATATATCTTTTGTCAGCATAATGGTGGTCCAGACAGTCAACAATTTTCTTCCAATTTAAGGGAGTATCAAAAACTTCCAATGCTTCCTCGGCTTCACCCACTATTTTATCCATAATGGCGCTAAGGATTCCAAAGTATCTGGGAGTGCCCCTTATATGATTATAGATGTTTAAAATTTTTTTCCACCCTTTTCTTCCAGGAACCGTACCCGCCGTTTTCACCTGAAAATGTTCTTAATCTTTCTACCATGTGTGGTATTTTTTCCAAATTTTCCGTGCACCTTCTTCCTCAAAATCGATATCTTCATCCCATTCTTCCTCTTGTGATGGTGCTTCACTCAATCCGTCTTTTAGTGCCTTTCTCGTTTCATATTGTACCATTTCTCTTATGGTATCTGCAATACCCTCATGATTTTCGAATATGTCGTTTATTTCAACATGGCCTCTGACACGACTTAGTTGAGAAAGATCCTCAGGAGTTGAGGACATTATAAAAGGTGTAGTTGTCCCTCCATTCTATGAAATCCGAAGGTGTCCTTTATACGGTATTTCCAAAACCTCTTACGAATTTTTAATTATTTAATTAGACTTTATAAGCAGATTTGGGAAGGAGAATTTGGAGTGAATCAAAGATTACAAGATGAATAATAAAATTTAAAAGCAGATTTTAATTAAGAAAATTAAGAAAAATGTCAAAAACTTGTTGATTTAAAATTTATTATTTATCTAAAAATTTTATTCCTATTTAAGAAATTTAATTTGACGGGCAAATTTAAAATTTTTATAGTTACTTTAAAGAGAACAAAGATTTTTTATAAATGATATTAATAAAAAATATCTTTTTAATAAATTATCTTAAATTGAAAGATGATCTATTTCAGAAATTTTCCTATTTTACTTCTTGTTTGTTCTTCCTAATGCAATACTAAAGAATTTTCTTAAAGTTTTGCTTCTTTTATTTTATTGATAATAATTAAAAAAAAAATATTTTAATAATACCAGTTGTAATAGTTGTAGTAAACCTGTGAAATATTTGGTAGTATAACATTACAAAAATTCTGTAAAGTTACTATGAACAGAATAGAATGTTGCTTCTTTAATTTTATTTTTCCTAAAATTTATGGAAAATATATTTATTTAAAGTAAATTTTATTTAATTTTAAAATAACAAAAATTCCAAAGAATTCCATTCCAAATTTCCATTTATCGAAAATTTTAACTTAACACTTATAATATGATTTCTATTAAAATTAAATTTCTTAACTTGATAATCATAATTTAACATTAATTATAGTCAGAAAATTTTGAGTTTTATCATTTAACTTACTTTTCCTAATTTGATAACTATATTTATATAATTTATTTTGTAACAGCAATTATATTTAATAACTTTTTAAATCTTACTATTTAATTTATGAACTTATTATTTTTATAAAAAAAATTAGATTTTAATTTAATTTTTATTAATTTTTCATAAAGTTTTAATTTTCCAAAAGCTTTAATTTTTATTACTTTCTCAATTTATTTATTTCATAGAATTTTTAATTTAATTTTATTAAATTTTACATAAAATTTTAATTTTTCGAAATCTTTAATTTTTATTACTATCTTAATTTATTCATTTCATAAAGTTTTTAATTTAATTTTTATTAATTTTTTCATAAAATTTTAATTTTTCAAAATTTTTAATTTTTATAATTATCTTATTTTATTTATTTTATAAAAAATTTTAATTTAATTTTTATTAATTTTTGTATAAGATTTTAGTTTGTTAGTGAAATTGGTTAGTATAAATTCGTTAGTATCTTTTAAAGTTAGTATCGATATTAAAATCTCGTTAATTTTTAATAGTTGTTAGAAATTTTATTTGAAATTATCAAGCTAGATTTAAAAAAAAATTTCTCTATGAAGATACTTTTTATCAATTTGTTTTCTCCTCTATGAGGATACTTTTTATCAGTTTTAATTTCTCCTCTATGAGGATAGCTTTTATCAGTTGAGAAAAAATATTTTATAATTTTATATAATCTTTTTTATATTTATATCGTTGTCTTGAAAAATTTTTATTTTTTCTATAATTTTTTTGTTTTATGTTTACTTGATTTTTCAAATTTCTTTTGCAGGGTACTGTGCCTAAGGCAGCCTCAACTTAGGTTGCGAAGAGTAGGCTTATGTCACAGTACCAATTATTTTTATTATATTTATTATTTTTAAAAATTTTTCTTTTATTTTTATACTAGCAGATTTACCCGGCGTTGCCCGGAAGCTTGCAAATTGTAAAAAAGCAAGTTTCAGCCAATTTTTTTAAATACTACTTTGCTTATAAATGAAGCCACAAAAAAATATTTGTTCCGTTAACCCATCGTGGTACAACAGCTTTTTATAGGTTTTTACGTTGCTTTGCTATATATTAGAAATGATTTAACAGATTAACTTCAAATTTCGTATATGTGTTCTTCTTTGAAAATGAAGTTCAATTTACTAACAGACTTGAAAGTTGTTAACTCCTGCCGACCCGACGATTGTTCAAAAAAAAATTTTTAAGTAAATAACGTCCAATTTTTGAAAGTAGGTACAACTTCTTTGAATTAGGGGAATACTTAAAAAAAATGTTTGTCGAGTTCTTTTAATCGAATGCGAAACAAAAACTTTAAAAAACAGTTTGCAAAACAATTTGAACGATTATCTCTAATTTTTCTATACATGGTGCTTCTTGAGAATTTGGTGCTCCTTGACGATATACTTGAGGATGGTAGGTTTCCGGTGAATAATGTTAACTGAATTAAAATAACTATAGGTCAAAAGGGGATTTTCTTGAATTGCCAACGTTTGAATAAAATATAGTCGATGGTTTAGAAAAGGTTTAAAAAATTTACTTTTCAACTTATATTTTGTTTAGTCCTGAAAGTTGTAATACGCTCTTCCTCGTTTTTTTCTGATTTTATAAGAGAAATGTAGGCTTATTTTTTAGAAAAACTGTTTTAAAATACTATGCATTTAAGTATTATATATAACAAATTGAATTTTTCGATTTTTAGATTTCATTTGAAGAAAACTGAAAATTTCATTGAATCTTTGTTCAAAACGCACAAACAGGTCAAAACCAAATTAACCTTGTGGGTTTTAATTAAAATGCTGGTAAAAAATTTTCAATAAAATACTTTTAATCGTATAAGAAAATAAAATATATAGAAAACTTCATAGCGTCGTCGTGGAAAATGGGTTAATTGAACTTAACTAAAACTTTTTGCAGCCTCCCTTTTAGACTACAAAATCAACCTGTAAAATTGGCACAAATCGAAAACACAAAACTTTTTGAAAGTCCGCCAGACCGAAATGGGTTAATTTATTCCAACCAAATTTATACAACTAAATTCGGTTGCTAAGAGGAACATTTGTGCAAAATTTCAAGTCAATCGGTCAAACCGTTTTGACTCGACATCAAAAACATTGAAAAAGCTTCTTCGCACCCTCGTGCTCAAATGGGTTAACCGAACTAAACAAAAATTTGTGCCAGACTTTATTTTCGACTGCGAAACCACCTTGTAAAATTGGACGCAAATCGGAAACACAAAATTTTTTGGAAGCCCGCCAGGCCGAAATGGGTTAAATTATTCCAACCAAATTTATGCAACTAATTGCGGTTGCTAAGAGGAACATTTGTGCAAAATTTCAAGGCAATCGGTCAAACTGTTTTGGCTCGACATCAAAAACATTGAAAAAGCTTCATTGCGCCCTCGTGCCCAAACGGGTTAACCGAACCCAACAAAAATTTGTGCCAGCCTCTCTTTTTGACTGCAAAACCACCCTGTAAAATTGGACACAAATCGGAAACACAAAATTTTTTGGAAGCCCGCCGGGCCGAAAGGGGTTAATTTATTCCAACCAACTTTATACCATTAAGTCCGTGTAATAAGAAGAACATTCGTGCAAAATTTCAAGTTAATCGGTTAAACCGTTTCGGCTCGACATCAAAAAAACGAAAAAGCTTAAAACGGCTCTGGAGCCGCAACCTGTTGACTTATAAAAATGCGACATAGCCTATGTCACCCCCCGGACTCCCAAATTTATTCCTCTAAAATTTGGTGTCAATCGGACCAGTGGTTTTCACGTGAATCCTGGACAAACAAACAAACAAACAAACAAACAAACAAATTTTCTTCTTTATATATTAGATAAAAATTTTCCTATCAAAATTTTTAATAAAATTTGAATAATTAACAATATTAAATTATACGATTTTCTTTTTATTATTTTTTAATAAAATAGATTATTTTTTTTTCTTTTCAGGTAAGTTTTTCTTTTTTTTTTTTTATATTAGGCAAAATAAAACTTACAGGATTATGAAGACCGACATCTGGACCTGCATGAATGTGTTGTGCCTTTCTGCCTTCAGCGGGAACCGGCGGATAACTCCGTTTTGTGTCGGGTAACTCCGTTTTGCTGTTGCTACTTCGGGGCCTCTTTTCCTTTCCCAACTTGCTGTAGGATCCAGTCGCACGTAGTGGTTAAAACTGAATTAATTTTTTTTTTCACTTTTTATAAAATTCTTTATTTTTTTTCTATTTTTTTTGTTTTTCTTTGTTTAACTTATAGTTCACTCCTTTCTTTTATTTTAATTTAGGTTTTTTTTTATTTTGTGAAATAAACCTTTTAAGTTTATTGATTTTAGAAAAAAAGTTGATTGAAAAATTTTTTTTTTTATTTAAAAGTTTTATTGTTATTCTTTTTAAATTAAATTATTTATTTTTTATTATTATTTTTTAATATAGTGAAATTAGATTTAATTCCACCACTCACACTTTCATACTATCACTTGTCGGTCCCTGCTCGGGCGCCAGTTAAATCTTCACCTCCACAGTAATATTATAAAAAATTTATACTTAATTTTCCTTTGTAAAGTTGAAATAAAAGTTGTAAAAAATAAAAAGACTATTTTTAATTAATTCATGACTTATTTTATTAACAGTTCTACTGAGAGTAAACAAACATTTTATTACAATGTTTTATTTTCAAAAGCTTCACCTGTTGCTGCCACGTCAGACCTCATTTGTGTGAACGCGAATAAACTTTATTTCCCACATTCAATTGCTCATCTTCGCAAAAGTGCGTTTTTCAATTTTTAATAAAATTGTGAAACTTTAATTAAGAAACTTTAAATTGAAATATTATCTTTTAAATTTTTTGTTAGTTTGATTTTTTGTTAAATTGATTGCGTGTGTTAACTATAGTACCTTGAAATTTAAAAAATTGTACTCTTTCAGTGACGTACGACCTTATCCATTTTAATATGGGACCAATGACACCTAATTTTAGCAGTTTATCTAATAATATATCATGATTTATTCGGTCAAATGCCTTACTAAAATCTGTATATATTGCATCAATCTGATGACGTTTTTCCATCTAAGATAATATATCTGATGTGAAAACCATCTGATAAGTAGTGGTTGAACGTCCTTTTCTTAAGCCGTGCTGTTCTGGGTTAAGAAATGGATTTATTATAGATGTAATTTTGTCGGTTATAAGTTTTTTAAATAATTTAGGTATAGTCGACTGAATTGCTATACCTCTATAATTTTCTATTAGTGATTTATCACCTTTTAATGGATGGGAATCAAGTATGAGCTTAAATGAGGTAACCTGAAGATTTACGTTTTGTATTAACAAATTGAAAGAATTTTCTAGGATTACTCAAAATGGAGTTAACAGTATTCTGCACGTAACTGTCGTACGATGCGGTGGATTTTCCTTCAAATTCATCCGATAATTTTTTATGCTTATTAATAGTTTCGGAACTTGGATTATCTGAAGATTTAATTATTCTATATAATTTATTTCTACGATTACTAGAATTATTATTTTATATATTATTAAGATTATTTCTACGATAGATCTCAGCTCCCTATCTAGCCATGGTTCCTGTAATTTGTCTTTTTTTACAATCTTTGCTGTGTAATTTATATTTATAATTCTTTTTTGTAAGATTTAGAGAACTATTGCTGATTTATATTGTTTAGTTCAATACTACATTATGATGCAGGGAATTTGCAAAGAGGTTTTCACTTTCTTTTGCACTGTGGACTAAATCATCGTCATAAGCATTAAAAAAGGCTAGGTCTAACAATCTACCATTATTTTTGGGGCTTTGAATAATTTGCTGCATGTCATTTCCATAAAATGAACTTATAAAATTAAATTCGATTTCATCCAAAAAATTAACTGGTAGTAGTTGATTATCATCTTCGTCAATGACAAAAGATAAAAAAGGACGATTAAAATCCCACAAAACGAAAATGCTGTCATCCTCATTCATAGATGTAATTATAGTATTACATATGTCCAAAAAGTAACAATAGGAGAATTCTTCAGAGTTGGGGGGAAAATAAGTAGATATTATTTTTACCAGTAAATATTTTTAAAAATATATGTTCGAAAGATAAAGGAGTGCTGCAAGATATTAACAGAGTGCTGCAAGAGTAGTTAACAGCAATTAGTACACCTCGGGTGGTGATATGTAGTTCATATGTAGTTACGATCATTTCTGTAAATTATCCACTGATTGTCAAGAATTTCTTCATTTTTAAAGGAGTCGTTTAACCACGTTTCTGTAAGAACTAGGATATTAAAATTGCAGGATTTGGCGTCGATGTAAAGATTTTTTAATTAACTTCTTAAACCAATGCAATTATAAGAGAATATCTTAACAGTTTTATTATGATTTTCGGCATTTTTCTTGCTGAAATAAATATTATCTGAGTTTTTAGGAACGAAAAAACTTCTCAGTTTCCCTATGTTATTATCATTATTATTATCACTATTATTATTCTTATTATTATCGTTATTATCGTTATTATTATTATTATTACAAACACCCGGTGATATTGTGTAGGAATACACGAAGTTACTATAATTATTACTGGTAGATGGTTTTGTATTATATATAATATATTTGTTTGTATATGTATTGCATTATTTGAAAATAGTGTCAATTGTGTGGTAATATACAGATTAATTATACCCTACACCTATAGAATAGGTAAAAGGGTATATTAACTTTGGTATGGTGTTTGTAACTACCTAAAGGAAGCGAGTTAGATATGGAAACGTATATATATTTGTGATCAGCGTGACCTCCTGAGTCGATATAGCCATGTCCGTCCGTCCGTAGGCACGATAACTCAAAAAATAATGAAGCTATCTTGATGAAATTCTAACTGTTAGTTACTAAGACTGAAAGTACGGCGGGGATTCTATATGGGCGAAACAGGCCCATGGGTTCGGATTCTGGACCTTTTAATCGATCGAAGGGCTAACGAACATATACAAAAAATCACGATAACTCAACAACTAATGACACTATCTTCATCAAATTTGTGTTGTAGGTTACTAGTAATGAAACTACTTCGGGGATTGCATAAGTTCGGGATTGGACCATGGGTTCGGAACCTAGAACTTTTTGATCGAATTTAGGCCAAACGAGCATAATTCCGAAACCAATGAAGATAGAACCTCCAAATTTAGTATCAGGGTGTCCCTTCCTATTTCCCTTGTGTCTTTGAAATTTGAGCCCCATTGGAGTAGTGGGTGGGGACCAACCATTTAGTTCCGGGGACCTTTAAGAAATTAATAATGATAGTAGCTTGGAACAAATGTAGAAGCTTCAAATTTGGCACATGTGCTTCTGGTACCTTTGGAAAGTTCAAGGGCTAAAGAACATATATCTTAAAAACAGCATAACTCAAAAAATAATGCCGCTATTTTATTTAAACTCTAGGTTACTAGTAATGAAAGTACCATGGGAATTGGTTCTGGTCGAGTTTGGTCAATGAGTTCGGATTCTAGAAGCTTTTGATCGATTTGAGGCCGAACGAGTATAATTTCGAAGCCAAAGAATATATTTCCTATTTCCTATGTGTCCCCGAAATTTAGACTTAATTGTAGTGGTTCAGCTATGTTCAAAGGTACTTGCTGCATTTATGTAAAATTTATTTTTATATTTAAATGAATTATATGAAAAGGTGTAAATTTGTAATTGTATTTTAGAAATACATTTATTGCATATTTTGCGTTTATAAGCTTTTCTATTAGGTAAATAAACTAACCATTTAAAATAATTGCAATTTTGATAAATTTGGATTATTAAATATATTATGCTTTGATTAGCTTTTTAACCCAAAATTTAATAATTAGAATTTTTTCATTTTGTAATTGAATTGGAATAAATATATTTTTATTTATTTCAAGTTTTTTTGTTTTTTAATATTTTTGATAAAGTTAGTAAGATAAATTAGTAAGAATTTGTAATATTTTTTAATAGATATATTTTTTAATAGTAAATTTAATAGATAGTGTAAAGAAAATGTTTTTAGTATTATAAAGTTAATTTGGTTAGCTATGTCTTACGATCAAATTAATAACAGCTCTTATGGTGTTAGAACGACTTATGGATATGTCCTTAAATTTGAACCAAATAGGTTTAGGGTATTTCTAAGTCTGTTGCACTGACTAACTGTTTCTTTACTTGTTTTTTTATAATTAAACACATCCAACAAAACACATTTAATTGAATGCGTTTGTTACACCTCATTCTAGACAAATATATTAATAATACTAAACAATATATATTTACTCTTAATATACTAAACAGTATATATGTACGTGTGTATTCATATATGTATAAAAAAAATGTTATTATCTTTATATTGCTCTTTTCAATTCCTGCTTGCTTCTTTTTTTTTAATAATAAATTAAAAAAAAAAAAAATAAAAATACAAAGATTTACAAAGGTACCACTGTCGTCATAAATAACTAAAACTTTATTAATTAAAAGAAGTTTTTTTTTTTGTCAACAACATTGATTTGTGATTACATTTACAGGGTGTGACAAAAAACTATAAACGAATTTTGTTTGCGATTAAAATTTCAATAATTTTTTTTTTGAAAATGTAGATGTTATCGATTTCCTTGATTTGAATTGGTAGTTCATTGAAATGTTTCAGGCAGTTATAAAGACAATTCGCTTTTTGACTATCAGTTCTGAATAAGGATAGATAAAAATTGCATTTATTGCGTGTGTTATAATTGTGTATATCGAAGTTTTGATGAACAGTAAGATTATGTTTAATTTTATTATTTATAATCTTGTACGCTAAAATATAACGCTCACGTTTGCAAATGTTCTCAAAGCTCATATGTTTTCTAGAGTAAATCGAGTTGGTAGGATGCCGTGTTGGTAAATTCTTTATTATTTTAATTGCCTTTTTAAGTAGCATTTTAATCTTTTTCAAATAAACTTGCGGTGCTCCTCTCCAGATAGTAGTTCATATGTAGTTACGATCATTTCTGTAAATTATCCACTGATTGTCAAGAATTTCTTCATTTTTAAAGGAGTCGTTTAACCACGTTTCTGTAAGAACTAGGATATTAAAATTGCAGGATTTGGCGTCGATGTAAAGATTTTTGAATTAACTTCTTAAACCAATGCAATTATAAGAGAACATCTTAACAGTTTTATTATGATTTTCGGCATTTTTCTTGCTGAAATAAATATTATCTGAGTTTTTAGGAACGAAAAAACTTCTCAGTTTCCCTATGTTATTATCATTATTATTATCACTATTATTATTCTTATTATTATCGTTATTATTATTATTATTATTACAAACACCCAGTGATATTGTGTAGGAATACACGAAGTTACTATAATTATTACTGGTAGATGGTTTTGTATTATCTATAATATATCTGTTTGTATATGTATTGCATTATTTGAAAATAGTGTCAATTGTGTGGTAATATACAGATTAATTATACCCTACACCTATAGAATAGGTAAAAGAGTATATTAACTTTGGTATGGTGTTTGTAACCACCTAAAGGAAGCGAGTTAGAAATGGAAACGTATATATATTTGTGATCAGCGTGACCTCCTGAGTCGATATAGCCATGTCCGTCCGTCCGTAGGCACGATAACTCAAAAAATAATGAAGCTATCTTGATGAAATTCTAACTGTAAGTTACTAAGACTGAAAGTACGGCGGGGATTCTATATGGGCGAAACCGGCCCATGGGTTCGGATTCTGGACCTTTTAATCGATCGAAGGGCTAACGAACATATACAAAAAATCACGATAACTCAACAACTAATGACACTATCTTCATCAAATGTGTGTTGTAGGTTACTAGTAATGAAACTACTTCGGGGATTGCATAAGTTCGGGATTGGACCATGGGTTCGCAACCTAGAACTTTTTGATCGAATTTAGGCCAAACGAACATAATTCCGAAACCAATGAAGATAGAACCTCCAAATTTAGTATCAGGGTGTCCCTTCCTATTTCCCTTGTGTCTTTGAAATTTGAGCCCCATTGGAGTAGTAGGTGGGGACCAACCATTTAGTTCCGAGGACCTTTAAGCATATTTTCGAAATTAATAATGATAGTAGCTTGGAACAAATGTAGAAGCTTCAAATTTGGCACATGTGCTTCTGGTACCTTTGGAAAGTTCAAGGGCTAAAGAACATATATCTTAAAAACAGCATAACTCAAAAAATAATGCCGCTATTTTATTTAAACTCTAGGTTACTAGTAATGAAAGTACCATGGGAATTGGTTCTGGTCGAGTTTGGTCAATGAGTTCGGATTCTAGAAGCTTTTGATCGATTTGAGGCCGAACGAGTATAATTTCGAAGCCAAAGAATATATTTCCTATTTCCTATGTGTCCCCGAAATTTAGACTTAATTGTAGTGATTCAGCTATGTTCAAAGGTACTTGCTGCATTTATGTAAAATTTATTTTTATATTTAAATGAATTATATGAAAAGGTCTAAATTTGTAATTGTATTTTAGAAATACATTTATTGCATATTTTGCGTTTATAAGCTTTTCTATTAGGTAAATAAACTAACCATTTAAAATAATTGCAATTTTGATAAATTTGGATTATTAAATATATTATGCTTTGATTAGCTTTTTAACCCAAAATTTAATAATTAGAATTTTTTCATTTTGTAATTGAATTGGAATAAATATATTTTTATTTATTTCAAGTTTTTTTGTTTTTTAATATTTTTAATAAAGTTAGTAAGATAAATTAGTAAGAATTTGTAATATTTTTTAATAGATATATTTTTTAATAGTAAATTTAATAGATAGTGTAAAGAAAATGTTTTTAGTATTATAAAGTTAATTTGGTTAGCTATGTCTTACGATCAAATTAATAACAGCTCTTATGGTGTTAGAACGACTTATGGATATGTCCTTAAATTTGAACCAAATAGGTTTAGGGTATTTCTAAGTCTGTTGCACTGACTAACTGTTTCTTTACTTGTTTTTTTATAATTAAACACATCCAACAAAACACATTTAATTGAATGCGTTTGTTACACCTCATTCTAGACAAATATATTAATAATAATAATACTAAACAATATTTATGTACTCTTAATATACTAAACAGTATATATGTACGTGTGTA
The DNA here is from genome assembly GCA_963082915.1 of Dolichopus griseipennis. NCBI lineage: Eukaryota > Metazoa > Arthropoda > Insecta > Diptera > Dolichopodidae > Dolichopus > Dolichopus griseipennis. The sequence goes on along the minus strand of OY720444.1, from coordinate 43,857,035 downwards.
TTCATATATGTATAAAAAAAATGTTATTATCTTTATATTGCTCTTTTCAATTCCTGCTTGCTTCTTTTTTTTTAATAATAATTTAAAAAAAAAAAAAACAAAAATACAAAGATTTACAAAGGTACCACTGTCGTCATAAATAACTAAAACTTTATTAATTAAAAGAAGTTTTTTTTTTTTGTCAACAACATTGATTTGTGATTACATTTACAGGGTGTGACAAAAAACTATAAACGAATTTTGTTTGTGATTAAAATTTCAATAATTTTTTTTTTGAAAATGTAGATGTTATCGATTTCCTTGATTTGAATTGGTAGTTCATTGAAATGTTTCAGGCAGTTATAAAGACAATCCGCTTTTTGATTATCAGTTCTGAATAAGGATAGATAAAAATTGCATTTATTGCGTGTGTTATAATTGTGTATATCGAAGTTTTGATGAACAGTAAGATTATGTTTAATTTTATTATTTATAATCTTGTACGCTAAAATATAACGCTCACGTTTGCAAATGTTCTCAAAGCTCATATGTTTTCTAGAGTAAATCGAGTTGGTAGGATGCCGTGTTGGTAAATTCTTTATTATTTTAATTGCCTTTTTAAGTAGCATTTTAATCTTTTTCAAATAAACTTGCGGTGCTCCTCTCCAGATAGTAGTTCATATGTAGTTACGATCATTTCTGTAAATTATCCACTGATTGTCAAGAATTTCTTCATTTTTAAAGGAGTCGTTTAACCACGTTTCTGTAAGAACTAGGATATTAAAATTGCAGGATTTGGCGTCGATGTAAAGATTTTCTAATTAACTTCTTAAACCAATGCAATTATAAGAGAACATCTTAACAGTTTTATTATGATTTTCGGCATTTTTCTTGCTGAAATAAATATTATCTGAGTTTTTAGGAACGAAAAAACTTCTCAGTTTCCCTATGTTATTATCATTATTATTATCACTATTATTATTCTTATTATTATCGTTATTATTATTATTATTATTACAAACACCCAGTGATATTGTGTAGGAATACACGAAGTTACTATAATTATTACTGGTAGATGGTTTTGTATTATCTATAATATATCTGTTTGTATATGTATTGCATTATTTGAAAATAGTGTCAATTGTGTGGTAATATACAGATTAATTTAACCCTACACCTATAGAATAGGTAAAAGGGTATATTAACTTTGGTATGGTGTTTGTAACCACTTAAAGGAAGCGAGTTAGAAATGGAAACGTATATATATTTGTGATCAGCGTGACCTCCTGAGTCGATATAGCCATGTCCGTCCGTCCGTAGGCACGATAACTCAAAAAATAATGAAGCTATCTTGATGAAATTCTAACTGTAAGTTACTAAGACTGAAAGTACGGCGGGGATTCTATATGGGCGAAACCGGCCCATGGGTTCGGATTCTGGACCTTTTAATCGATCGAAGGGCTAACGAACATATATAAAAAATCACGATAACTCAACAACTAATGACACTATCTTCATCAAATTTGTGTTGTAGGTTACTAGTAATGAAACTACTTCGGGGATTGCATAAGTTCGGGATTGGACCATGGGTTCGGAACCTAGAACCTTTTGATCGAATTTAGGCCAAACGAGCATAATTCCGAAACCAATGAAGATAGAACCTCCAAATTTAGTATCAGGGTCTCCCTTTCTATTTCCCTTGTGTCTTTGAAATTTGAGCCCCATTGGAGTAGTGGGTCGGAGACCAGCCACCCATTTCAGAAGACCTTAAAGCATATCTTTAAAATTAATAAAGATAGCAACTTGAAAAAATATAGAAGCTTCAAATTTGGCACAAGGGTGTTCTTTACTATCTCTTGCGAGTCTTCCCAATTTGGGATCAATTGGAGTTCAGTACCCCTCTTAGACCTCCCAAGTTTTAAAAGCTTATAATCGAAATTACTAAAAATTGTAACTAAAAATTAAGATAGAACGTTCAAATTGTGTACACGGGTTAATTGGTACTTAAAGCACAGTGCGGACTGCATAAGGGCGAAATAAGCCCAAGGGTTCGGATTCTGGACCTTTTAATCGGTTTCAGGGCTAACGAACATATATAAAAAATCACGATAACTCAACAATTAATGACGCTATCTTCATGAAATTTGTGCTGTAGGTTATTGGTAATGAAACTACGGCGGCGATTGCGTACGGTGAGGATTGGACAATGGGCTCGGAACTTAGAACTTTTTGATCGAATTTAGGCCAAACAAACATAATTCAGAAGCCAATGAAGATAGAATCTTCAAATTTGGTATCAGAGTGTCGCTTTCGATTTCCTTAGACTCCTTAAAATTTGAGCCCAATTGGAGTAGTGGGTGGGGACCAACCATTTAGTTCCGAGGACCTTTAAGCATATTTTCGAAATTAATAATGATAGTAGCTTGAAACAAATGTAGAAGCTTCAAATTTGGCACATGTGTTTTCTTTACTATTTCCTGCGTGTACCTCTAATTTTGGATCAATTGGAATGGGGTTCAGTACCTCTCTTACAACCCCCAATGTGTAAAAGCTTATCATTGAAATTAATAAAACTAGTAACTTAAAATTAAGATAGAACGTTCCAATAGTGTACAACGGTTAACTAGTATTGGAAGTATGACGGGGACTGCATACGGGCAAAATCGTACCATGGTTTCGGGTTCTGGAACCTTTGGAAAGTTCAAGGGCTAAAGAACATATATCTTAAAAACAGCATAACTCAAAAAATAATGCCGCTATTTTATTTAAACTCTAGGTTACTAGTAATGAAAGTACCATGGGAATTGGTTCTGGTCGAGTTTGGTCAATGAGTTCGGATTCTAGAAGCTTTTGATCGATTTGAGGCCGAACGAGTATAATTTCGAAGCCAAAGAATATATTTCCTATGTGTCCCCGAAATTTAGACACTATCTATTAAAAAATATTACAAATTCTTGCTAATTTATCTATTTAACAAGTAAAGAAACAGTCAGTCGGTGCAACCGACTTAGAAATACCCGACACCTATTTGGTTCAAATTTAAGGACATATCCATAAGTCATTTTAACACCATAGAAGCTGTTATTAATTTGATCGTAAGACATAGCTAACCAAATTAACTGTATAATACTAAAAACATTTTCTAATTAACCTATCTATTAAAAAATACTACAAATTCTTACTAATTTATTTATTTAAAAATATTAAAAAACAAACAAACTTGAAATAAATGAAAATATATTTATTCCAATTCAATCACAAAATGAAAAAATTCTAATTATTAAATTTTGTGATAAAAAGATAATCAAAGCATAATATATTCAATAATCCAAATTTTTAAAAATTGCAATTATTTTAAATGGTTAGTTTATATACCTAATAGAAAAACTTATAAACGCAAAATATGCAATAAATGTATTTCTAAAATACAATTAAAAATTTACACCTTTTCATATAATTCATTTAAATATAAAAATAAATTTTACATAAATGCAGCAAGTACCTTTGAACATAGCTGAACCACTACAATTAAGTCTAGATTTCGGAGACACATAGGACATAGGAAATATATTCTTTGGCTTCGAAATTAAACTCGACCACAACCAATTCCCATGGTACTTTCATTACTAGTAACCTACGGTTAAATTTCATCTAAATACCGGCATTATTTTTTGAGTTATGGTGTTTTTAAGATATATGTTTGTTAGTCCTTGACCTTTTCAAGGGTTCCAGGACCCGAAATTATGGTACGATTTCGATGATAAGCTTTTACACATTGGGGGGTCTAAGAGAGGTTCTGAACCACCACTCCAATTGATCCCAAATTAGGGGGGCGCGCAAGAAATAGTAAAGAACACCCTTGTGGCAAATTGGAAGCTTCTACATTTGTTTCAAGTAACTATCTTTATTAATTTCGAAAATATGCTTTAAGGGCCTAAGAACTGAGTGGCTGGTCCGCGATCCACTACTCCAATGGGGCCCAAATTTCAGAGACACTTTCTAAATAGGAAGGGACACCCTGATACCAAATTTGGAGGTTCTATCTTCATTGGTTTCGGAATTATGCTCGTTTGGCCTAAATTCGATCAAAAAGTTCTAAGTTCCGAACCCATTGTCCAATCCTCACCGTACGTAATCACCGCCGTAGTTTCGCTGCCAATAACCTACAGCACAAATCTGATGAAGATAGCGTATTTAGTTGTTGAGTTATCGTGATTTTTTATATATGTTCCTTAGCCCTGACATCGATTAAAAGGTCCGGAATCCGAACCGTTGGGCTGATTTCGCCCTTATATAGTCCACGCTGTACTTATAGTACTAGTTAACCCTTGTACACAATTTGAACGGTCTATCCTAATTTTAAGTAACTATTTTTAGTAATTTCGATTATAAGCCTTTAAAACTTGGGAGGTCTGAGAGGAGTACAGAACCAGCACTCCAATTGATCCCAAATTAGGGGAACACGCAAGAGAGAGTAAAGAACACCCTTGTGGCAAATTGGAAGCTTCTAAATTTTTTCAAGTTGTTATCTTTATTAATTTTAAAGATATGCTTTAAGGTCTTCGGAAATGTGTGGCTGGTCCCCGACCCACTACTCCAATGGGACCCAAATTCACAAGACACTTAGGAAATAGGAAGGGACACCCTGATACTAAATTTGGAGGTTCTATCTTCATTGGTTTCGGAATTATGCTCGTTTGGCCTAAATTCGATCAAAAAGTTCTAGGTTCCGAACCCATGGTCCAATCCCGACCTTACACAATTCCCGAAGTATTTTCATTACTAGTAACCTACAGCACAAATTTGATGAAGATAGCGTCATTAGTTGTTGAGTTATGGTGATTTTTTATATTTGTTCGTTAGCCCTGAAACCGATTAAAAGGTCCAGAATCCGAACCCATGGGCCGATTTCGCCCATATGCAATCCCCGCCGTACTTTCAGTCCTAGTAACTTACAGTTAAAATTTCATCAAGATAGCTCCATTATTTTTTGAGTTATCGTGCCTACGGACGGACGGACGGACATGGCTATATTGACTAAGGCGGTCACGCTGATCACAAATATATATACTTTTCCATATCTAGCTCGCTTCCTTTAGGTGGTTACAAACACCATACCAAAGTTAATATACCCCTTTACCTATTCTATAGGTGTAGGGTATAAAAAGCTGATTTATAATATTTTAGTTTTATAATTACTACTCAATTAGTAGTATTTTCATTCATTAACAATATAAACAAAATAAAAATTTAAAACATTGAACTTGAATTATCATATTACAATTTCTAATAAAAAAAAATAATTTATTACAATTTATTGTGAGTAATTTATTATTAACTCCTCCCCCCTTAAGTTTGAATGTCCTCATTCAACAATTCCATTGGTTTAAGATGGAATATTACTGGAGCCTGGTTTTGATTGATATGCTTAACTGTAGAATTTTCATTTTCTGATGTTTGACTTCCTTCATTGTTGATAATTAACTTGTTTCTTCTTTTATTTGAAATTAATAAAAGTGCTAATACTATTATTATTATAATAGTAGTAATACTGAAATTAACATATCTGTCTCTTTGTCTATCATTATCAATTAAATTTATTGCTTTGGTGTTATTGATTTATTGATATTTATTTCCTTCAATAACTCCAAAGACAAATGTTCATGTATTTTACCAATTATAGAATTTGTTTGTAGAATAGCTGGTGGTGGCTTTATCTTGCTGACTTCTGCTGATCTAAATTCTTGGTTGTTAACTTTTATTGTAGAATTATTAAATATTAATAGAAATGTCCCAGTAATATTCTGCTTGTTACCATCGATTTCAATTGGTCCCTCGTATTGGTTAAGTAATGTAGTTCCTGTTGTTATTTCTTCGATTGTTAAAATATGTTGGTTGTTCGTAATGACACATTTAATTTTCACCCTTTATTAAATTCGGTATACAAGTTGAATTTTCTAAATTTACTAAATTTTCTTTATTACATATAGTTATAGAATTGATATTATTACATGTTTTTAAAATTCCAAATATTTTTTCTTTATTAATTAAAATTCTATTAAAATTAAAATGAGTTACAATATTTTTTCTTTTTACAGGTTTAATTAATATTTCATCAAAAATTTCAAATTTTGTCATAGGTATTTCGATAATATAAAATAAATTTTTTTTTTTTTTAATAATTAAAATTTTTTGCAAAATATTCTTAAACACTTGACAAGTTTCAAAAAAATTTAATTTTGTATAACCAAATAATTCAAATGATAATTGCAATTTTTATACCCGTATGACTATATAGTCAAAGGGTATAATAAATTTGCCATTACGTTTGTGACACAGAGAAGGAGGGGGGTAGATATAGACTCAAGTGTATGGATCGAATCAGAATCGAAAAATAAATCCATTTAGCTATGTATGTCCGTCCGTCTGTCCGTCCCTCTGTCCGTCCGCACGATAACTCAAAAACTAAAGGAGCTCGGATCTTGAAATTTTCGCAAATTCGTTTTTTTGCAATAGCCGTCATCGCTATTTAAATCCAGCCATTTTGGTCTATGGGTTCGGGTAGCTGCCATACAACTTCTTTTTTTATATGAGCATTATTCTGTACCTATTACAGCTGCGTGTCTGAAATTTTGCCAAAAGTAGTTTAGTTTTATGGCCAAAGTTTCTGCAAAATTTGGTTGGTCTAGTGGAGTGGGTTCGAGTAGCTGCCATACAACTCCTTATTTTATATGAGCATTTCTCTCCACCTAATGAAGCTGTGTGTCTAAATTTTTGCACAAAATTGTTTAGTGTAATGGCCAAAGTTTCTGCAAAATTTGGTTGGTCTACGACAGAGGGTTCGAGTAGCTGCCATACAACTCTTTATTTTATATGAGTATTCCACTACACTTAATAAAGCCAAAAGTAATTAACCGGATGATATAATGTATATGTTACGGTCACCGGGTATCCCAGAGTTGACACAGTGTACTCTACTACACTCTTCCTCGTTTTTTTTTGTTTTTATTTTTTTGTCTATGGAATTAATTTTTAAATGTCAAAAAATTTTTTTTTTTTGAATAATATTATTGTTAATTATTTTGACAATTTGAAATGACATTTATGAATGAAATTATAAATAAATTATAATTTAGAAAATGTCATTCAAACATTCAAATACTGTGAGAACACTTTTTTACAAAATAACTGTAACACTGGTTTTAAGGAAAAAAAAAATATGTGCCTTGCTTATTCTTCACAAAAATAGTACCTATTAAAAACCTATATAAAATTTTAATAACAATTTCAATACAAAATTTTAATTTTACTCAAATTAAAGTAATTTTTCAAAAAAAAAAATTTTTTAACTTTATATAAAAAATTCTTTTTTTTTATAATATAAAAATTAAGATAATTTATAGAATAATTTTAAGTTTACTACGGAACAACTTTATAACAGGAAAAATCTTTAATTATTACTTTTAATACTTATTTTTATTTTCTTTATTTTTACAACTAGATTTTTCCTCTCAAATTTATTACTTTTAGTTTTAATACGATGAATCAAATTTTTATAGTGTTCTGTAAAGTCTTCGGTATCTGAATTCTCTAATTCTACCTTAGACATTTAAAAAAAATAATTATTTTTTTCTTGATTATTATTTCTTATTTTTGATTAATTAGTTTTAATTATTAGAAAAAAAATTTTAGTAGAAAATAAAAAAAAAATTATAATTAGTATTAATTAATTAATCTATAATTGTAAAGATGCTATTAGTAAATTACAAATTACAGTTTAAATTCTAACCACTAAGTAAAATAAAAATAGAGAAAAAAAAAAATTTAAAAATATAACTATTACTAGAGCTCTGTTTACTGTATAATATTTTATTTTATTCTTTTTTTTCTTTAAAAAATTTTTTAATATTAATATATAATTTAGTAATATTTTTTCTTGACGTCTTTTAATTCTATTGGATTCTTCTTTTCTCCATACAGATGTGGATACTTATTTACGAAGATCCAATATATACTAAATTGTTCAAGATGTAAGTTTTAAGAAAAACACAAAAAATTTATAAAAAAAAAACAATTTATTTTAGAGTTTTCAACTCTTTAGTTGTCAAGAAAGAACTGGTTACAATTTTCCAAAATCATTCTTTTTAAAGAAATTTTCAAATACATAATTACATGATTTCCAAATACATAAAATTAATAATTTATTACAAATTTCCAAAAATATTACAAAGCAAATTAAAAATAGTTTAAATTCAATAATTTATTATAATACAATTTCCAAACTAAAAATAACAAAGAACAAATAATGCAGCGATAACAAATTTTATAAGTGGTTCGGTCATTACTTTATGCATGGTAAATAATATTAATTAAGGTCACTTTTTGAAATAACAAATTATTAAGAAAGTACTACGATTTAATTATGTGTAATAATTTATTATTAGGTCGGTCATTGCTTTGACCAATTAGTAAGAAAAAAACTGAAATTTGAGAATTAGAATAATAAAAGCAAAAGAAAACAAACAAATAAAAATTTATTAATTTTTATTTGAATTTTTACTTAAAGAATTTTTTAATTTGAAAGAAATTTTAATATGGAGAAATTTTAATATTGTAACATTTCCAGAGGATAGTTATTTAGAGGATTTAGATTTACATCATTTGATGTAGATGATATAACTCCTCCCTCCTTAAGTTTCGACTCCTGGCGAATACTCTTTAGTACTACATTGATTTTCGGAATTTTATTGCGAAAATAAATTGAAACAAATAGACCGACAAAAATGAGTATTGCTATTACAAGTATTGTTATAATATCAATTGTTAAACTTGTATACCATCTCCAAGTATTTTCATATTTAATTTGTTGGATATGTTTGGTGTTATTGAAATGGTTATAATACAAGTCTGTTAAATGAATTTCATCAGCAATGTTTAGAACACTAATATTGCGTTCGAAAAGGTGTATTATGTCACTATAATATTCTTCTTCAAAGTTTTCTTGACGAAAGGTATTGATTAAAATTTTACAATTTGAAATTTTAATGATATTATTACCTTTAATTGTAATTGGTCGTGGATCTTTTCCACAATTATTGAACAATAAAGTTTCATTTAAATTTTTTGTTACTACAATGGAATCAGATAAAGATTTTATTTCCATTGACAAATTTTTGCGAAAACTGCACTGCATTTGATTTGTGTTCAACAAATTTGATATACAATTATCATTAAATGATATTAAATCTTTTTTTAAGATATCCATTTTGTTTACAAATTTAAAAATATTTACTTTGCAAGTAATTATTTCATTAATATTAGTATCTAGTTCTAAAAATTTATTTTTATTAGGTATTTTTTCGAAAATGGTTTTAAAACAATTTTCTTTAGTAAAATTTGGTATTGATATTACAAAAATAATTATACTACTATTAAACAAAACACAATTTTTTATATAAGGTAACATTTCAATGCTTATATTATAATTTATTATTTCTTCTTCTGTAAGGATATCTTTTGACAAAATTTCCAATTTACTTGATAAAATTATATCTTTTATATCAGATATTTGTTTATGTAATAAATTAATATTTTCATTAATTTCTGATTTTATAATAAAGAATTTAAGTCTTGATCTATATGATTAATATTGTTTTGGAATTTATTAATTACACTAGCAGATTTACCCGGCGTTGCCCGGAAGCTTGCAAATTGTAAAAAAGCAAGTTTCAGCCAATTTTTTGAAATACTACTTTGCCTATAAATGCCACAAAAAAATATTTGTGGAGTTCCGTTAACCCATCGTGGCCTAACAGCTTTTTATAGGTTTTTTCGTTGGTTTGCTATATATTAGAAATGATTTAACAGATTAACTTTAAATTTTGTATATGTGTTCTTCTTTGAAAATGAAGTTCAATTTACTAACAGACTTGGAAGTTGTTAACCCCTGCCGACCCGAAGATTGTTCAAAAAAAAATTTGTAAGTAAATTACGAACAATTTTTGAAAGTAGGTACAACTTCTTTGAATTAGGGGAATACTTAAAAAAAAGGTTTGTCGAGTTCTTTTAATCGAATGCGAAACAAAAACTTTAAAAAACAGTTTGCAAAACAATTTGAACGATTATCTCTAATTTTTCTATACATGGTGCTTCTTGACAATTTGGTGCTCCTTGACGATATAGTTGAGGATGGTAGGTTTCCGGTGAATAATGTTAACTGAATTAAAATGACTATAGGTCAAAAGGGGATTTTCTTGAATTGCCAACGTTTAAATAAAATATAGTCGATGGTTTAGAAAAGGTTTAAAAATTAGCTTTTCAACTTATATTTTGTTTAGTCCTGAAAGTTGGGTTACGCTCTTCCTCGTTTTTTTCTGATTTTATGAGAGAAATGTAGGCTTATTTTTTGGAAAAACTGTTTTAAAATACTATGTATTTAAGTATTATATATAACAAATTGAATTTTTTGATTTTTAGATTTCGTTTGAAGAAAACTGAAAATTTCATTGAATCTTTGTTAAAAACGCACAAACAGGTCAAAACCAAATTAACCATGTGGGTTTTAATTAAAATGCTGGTACAAAATTTTCAATAAAATACTTTTAATCGTATAAGAAAATAAAATATATAGAAAACTTCATAGCGTCGTCGTGGAAAATGGGTTAATCGAACTTAACTAAAACTTTTTGCAGCCTCTCTTTTAGACTACAAAATCAACCTGTAAAATTGGACAGAAATCGAAAACACAAAATTTTTTGAAAGTCCGTAATTTATTCCAACCAAATTTATACAACTAAATGCGGTTGCTAAGAGGAAGATTTGTGCAAAATTTCAAGTCAATCGGTCAAACTGTTTCGGCTCGACATCAAAAACATTGAAAAAGCTTCATTGCGTCCTCGTGCCCAAACGGGTTAACCGAACCCAACAAAAATTTGTGCCAGCCTCTCTTTTTGACTGCAAAACCACCCTGTAAAATTGGACACAAATCGGAAACACAAAATTTTTTGGAAGCCCGCCGGGCCGAAAGGGGTTAATTTATTCCAACCAACTTTATACCATTAACTCCGTTTAATAAGAAGAACATTCGTGCAAAATTTCAAGTTAATCGGTCAAACCGTTTCGACTCGACATGAAAAAAACCAAAAAGCTTAAAACGGCTCTGGAGCTGCAACCTGTTGACTTATAAAAATGCGACATAGCCTATGTCACCCCCCGGGCTCCCAAAATTATTCCTTTAAAATTTTGTGACAATCGGACCAGTGGTTTTCACGTGAATCCTGGACAAACAAACAAACAAACAAATTTTCTTCTTTATATATTAGAAGATTAGTTATATTTTCTTGTGCTAAATTAAATATGTAAAGTTACATTTTCAATCTGCTCTGAAATTTGTTTATTAATAGAAACTTGATTATTTAAATTTTCAATTATTTTGTCATTATCTAATATATAAAGAAGAAAATTTGTTTGTTTATTTGTTTGTTTGTTTGTTTGTTTGTTTGTTTGTTTGTTTGTTTGTCCAGGATTCACGTGAAAACCACTGGTCCGATTGACACCAAATTTTAGAGGAATAATTTTGGGAGTCCGGGGGGTGACATAGGCTATGTCGCATTTTTATAAGTCAACAGGTTGCGGCTCCAGAGCCGTTTTAAGCTTTTTCGTTTTTTTGATGTCGAGTCGAAACGGTTTGACCGATTAACTTGAAATTTTGCACGAATGTTCTTCTTATTAAACGGAATTAATGGTATAAAGTTGGTTGGAATAAATTAACCCCTTTCGGCCCGGCGGGCTTCCAAAAAATTTTGTGTTTCCGATTTGTGTCCAATTTTACAGGGTGGTTTTGCAGTCAAAAAGAGAGGCTGGCACAAATTTTTGTTGGGTTCGGCTAACCCGTTTGGGCACGAGGGTGCAATGAAGCTTTTTCAATGTTTTTGATGTCGAGCCGAAACAGTTTGACCGATTGACTTGAAATTTTGCACAATTCTTCCTCTTATTAAACGGAATTAATGGTATAAAGTTGGTTGGAATAAATTAACTACTTTCGGCCCGGCGGGCTTCCAAAAAATTTTGTGTTTCCGATTTGTGTCCAATTTTACAGGAAGGTTTCGCAGTCAAAAATAGAGGCTGGCACAAATTTTTGTTGGGTTCGGCTAACCCGTTTGGGCACGAGGGCGCAATGAAGCTTTTTCAATGTTTTTGATGTCGAGCCGAAACAGTTTGACCGATTGACTTGAAATTTTGCACAAATCTTCCTCTTATTAAACCGAATTAATGGTATAAAGTTGGTTGGAATAAATTAACCCCTTTCGGCCCGGCGGGCTTCCAAAAAATTTTGGGTTTTCGATTTGTGTCCAATTTTACAGGAAGGTTTTTCAGTCGAAAAGAAAGGCTGGCACAAATTTTTGTTGGGTTCGTTTAACCCGTTTGGGCACGAGGGCCCAATGAAGCTTTTTCAATGTTTTTGATGTCGAGTCAAAACGGTTTGACCGATTGACCTGAAATTTTGCACAAATGTTCTTCTTGGCTACCGCAATTAGTTGTATAAATTTGGTTGGAATAATTTAACCCATTTCGACGTGGCGGGTTTCCAAAAAATTTTGTATTTCCGATTTGTGTCCAATTTTACAAGGTGGTTTCGCAGTCGACAATAGAGTCTGGCACAAATTTTTGTTGAGTTCGGTTAACCCGTTTGGGCACGAGGGCGCAAAGAAGCTTTTTCAATGTTTTTGATTTCGAGTCAAAACCGTTTGACAAATTGACTTGAAATTTTGCACAAATGTTCCTCTTAGCAACCGCAATTAGTTGTATAAATTTGGTTGGAATAATTTAACCCATTTCGGCCTGGCGGACTTTCAAAAAATTTTGTGTTTTCGATTTGTGTCCAATTTTACAGGTTGATTTTGCAGTCTAAAGTGAGGTTGCAAAAAGTTTTGGTTAATTCGATTAACCCGTTTTCCACGACGACGCCATGAAGTATTCTATAAATTTTATTTTCTTATACGATTAAAAGTATGTTATTGAAAGTGTTGTACCAACATTTTAATTAAAACCCACATGGTTAATTTGGTTTTGGCCTGTTTGTGCGTTTTGGACAAAGATTCAATGAAATTTTCAGTTTTCTTCAAATGAAATCTAAAAATCAAAAAATTCAATTTGTTATATATAATGCTTAAATACATAGTATTTTAAAACAGTTTTTCCAAAAAATAAGCCTACATTTCTCTCATCAAATCATAAAAAAACGAGGAAGAGCGTATTACAACTTTCAGGTGAGTACTAAACAAAATATAAGTTGAAAAGCAAATTTTTAAATCTTTTCTAAACCATCGACTATATTTTATTCAAACGTTGGCAATTCAAGATAACTACTATTGACATAGTATAATGACATAATGGCAAACTTAGTATCCCCATTTGACCAATAGTCATTTTAATTCAGTTAAAATTATTCGCCGGGAACCTAACGTCCTCAACTCTATCGTCAAGGAGCACCAAATTCTCAAGAAGCACCATGTATAGAAAAATTAGAGATAATCGTTCAAACTGTTTTTTAAAGTTTTTGTTTCGCAATCGGTTAAAAGAACTCGACAAAACATTTTTTTAAGCATTCCCCTAATTCAAAGAAGTTGTACCTACTTTCAGAAATTGGACATAATTTACTTACAAATTTTTTTTTGAACAATCGTCGGGTCGACAGGGGTTAACAACTTCCAAGTCTGTTAGTAAATTGAACTTCATTTTTAAAGAAGAACACATATACAAAATTTGAAGTTAATCGGTTAAATCATTTCTAATATATATAACAAAGCAACGAAAAAACCTATAAAAAGCTGTTGGGTCACAATTGGTTAACGGAACTCCACAAATATTTTTTTGTGGCTTCATTTATAAGCAAAGTAGTATTTCAAAAAATTGGCTGAAGCTTGCGTTTTTACAATTTGCATGCTTCCGGGCAACGCCGGGTAAATCTGCTAGTCTAATATATAAAGAAGAAAATTTGTTTGTTTATTTGTTTGTTTGTTTGTTTGTTTGTTTGTTTGTCCAGGATTCACGTGAAAACCACTGGTCCGATTGACACCAAATTTTAGAGGAATAATTTTGGGAGCCCGGGGGGTGACATAGGCTATGTCGCATTTTTATAAGTCAACAGGTTGCGGCTCCAGAGCCGTTTTAAGCTTCTTGGTTTTTTTCATGTCGAGTCGAAACGGTTTGACCGATTAACTTGAAATTTTGCACGAATGTTCTTCTTATTAAACGGAATTAATGGTATAAAGTTGGTTGAAATAAATTAACCCCTTTCGGCCCGGCGGGCTTCCAAAAAATTTTGTGTTTCCGATTTGTGTCCAATTTTACAGGGTGGGTTTGCAGTCAAAAAGAGAGGCTGGCACAAATTTTTGTTGGGTTCGGTTAACCCGTTTGGGCACGAGGGCGCAATGAAGCTTTTTCAATGTTTTTGATGTCGAGCCGAAACAGTTTGACCGATTGACTTGAAATTTTGCACAAATCTTCCTCTTAGCAAACGGAATTAGTTGTATAAAGATGGTTCGAAAATATTAACCCATTTCGGCCCGGCGGGCTTCCAAAAAATTATTTGTTTCCGATTTGTGTCCAATTTTACAGGGTGGTTTTGCAGTCGAAAAGAAAGGCTGGCACAAATTTTTGTTGGGTTCGGTTAACCCGTTTGGGCACGAGGGCGCAATGAAGCTTTTTCAATGTTTTTGATGTCGAGCCGAAACAGTTTGACCGATTGACTTGAAATTTTGCACAAATCTTCCTCTTAGCAAACGGAATTAGTTTTATACAGTTGCTTGGAATATATTAACCCATTTCGGCCTGGCGGCCTTTCAATATTTTTTTTGGCCGTTTGGGCAAGAGAGCGCAATGAAGCTTTTTCAATGTTTTTGTTGTTGAGCTTACACTTTTTTCAGCAAATCTTGTACACATTTTTCAGCTAATCTTTATTAGCAAAGCTCACAGGGTTAATTTGATTTTTATCATTTAACCCCTTTTGTCACAAGGGTTCATTAAATTTGATCTCCTTAAAGAGTTCAATCTTTAATATAAATTTGTTCTTCTGTTGAAAAGGTTTAATCAATATGTTAAAAAAAAAACAATTGTTCGACTAACACAGTTTAAAGTTAACGCAAACATTGCATTATTTCACAAGCTCACCAAAAAACATGATTGCGCTCTATTAACCCGTTTGGACCTAATGTATTTTTTTTAAGTTTTTGTTGGCCTGCTTAACGGTCGAAAACAATATTTTTAAAACTTTTAACTCATGTCTATTTGTAATTTTCTAAAAGGTTTTGAATGCAAATTTCTAATCTAATATATAAAGAAGAAAATTTGTTTGTTTATTTGTTTGTTTGTGTGTTTGTTTGTTTGTTTGTTTGTTTGTCCAGGATTCACGTGAAAATCACTGGTCCGATTAACACCAAATTTTAGAGGAATAATTTTGGGAGTCCGGGGGTGACATAGGCTATGTCGCATTTTTATAAGTCAGCAGGTTGCGGCTCCAGAGCCGTTTTAAGCTTTTTGGTTTTTTTCATGTCGAGTCGAAACGGTTTGACCGATTAACTTGAAATTTTGCACGAATGTTCTTCTTATTATACGGAATTAATGGTATAAAACTGGTTGGAATAAATTAACCCCTTTCGGCCCGGCGGGCTTCCAAAAAATTTTCTGTTTCCGATTTGTGTCCAATTTTACAGGGTAGTTTTGCAGTCAAAAAGAGAGGCTGGCACAAATTTTTGTTGGGTTCGGTTAACCCGTTTGGGCACGAGGGCGCAGTGAAGCTTTTTCAATGTTTTTGATGTCGAGCCGAAACAGTTTGACCGATTGACTTGAAATTTTGCACGAATGTTCCTCTTAGCAACCGCAATTAGTTGCATAAATTTAGTTGGAATAATTTAACCCATTTCGGCCTGGCGGGCTTCAAAAAAATTTTGTGTTTCCGATTTGTGTCCAATTTTACAAGGCTGGTTTGGTTTCGCAGTCGAAAATAAAGTCTGGGACAAATTTTTGTTGAGTTCGGTTAACCCGTTTGGGCACGAGAGTGCAAAGAAGCTTTTTCAATGTTTTTGATGTCGAGTCAAAACTGTTTGACCGATTGACTTGAAATTTGGCACAAATGTTCCTCTTAGCAACCGCATTTAGTAGTATAAATTTGGTTGGAATAAATTAACCCATTTCGGCCTGGCGTTCTTTCAAAAAATTTTGTGTTTTCGATTTGTGTCCAATTTTACAGGTTGATTTTGTAGTCTAAAAGAGAGGCTGCAAAAAGGTTTAGTTAAGTTCGATTAACCCATTTTCCACGACGACGCTATGAAGTTTTCTATATATTTTATTTTCTTATACGATTCAAAGTATTTTATTGAAAATTTTGTACCAGCATTTTAATTAAAACCCACAGGGTTAATTTGGTTTTGACCTGTTTGTGCGTTTTGAACAAAGATTCAATGAAATTTTCAGTTTACTTCAAATGAAATCTAAAAATCAAAAAATTCAATTTGTTATATATAATGCTTATACATAGTACATAGTATTTTAAAACAGTTTTTCCAAAAAATAAGCCTACATTTCTCTCATAAAATCATAAAAAAACGAGGAAGAGCGTATTACAACTTTCAGGACTAAACAAAATATAAGTTGAAAAGCGAATTTTTAAACCTTTTCTAAACCATCGACTATATTTTATTCAAGCGTTGGCAATTCAAGAAAATCCCCTTTTGACCTATAGTCATTTTAATTCAGTTAACATTGTTCACCGGAAACCTACCATCCTCAACTCTATCGTCAAGGAGCACCAAATTGTCAAGAAGCAGCATGTATAGAAAAATTAGAGATAATCGTTCAAATTGTTTTGCAAACTGTTTTTTAAAGTTTTTGTTTCGCAATCGATTAAAAGAACTCGACAAACCTTTTTTTTAAGTATTCCCCTAATTCAAAGAAGTTGTACCTACTTTCAAAAATTGGACGTAATTTAGTTACAAATTTTTTTTTGAACAATCGTCGGCAGGGGTTAACAACTTTAAAGTCTGTTAGAAAATTGAACTTCATTTTCAAAGAAGAACACATATACGAAATTTGAAGTTAATCTGTTAAATCATTTCTAATATATAGCAAAGCAACGAAAAAACCTATAAAAAGCTGTTGGGCCACGATGGGTTAACGGAACTCCACAAATATTTTTTTGTGGCATTTATAGGCAAAGTAGTATCTCAAATAAGTGGCTGAAACTTGCTTTTTTACCATTTTCAAGCTTCCGGGCAACGCCGGGTAAATCTGCTAGTCTAATATATAAAGAAGAAAATTTGTTTGTTTGTTTATTTGTTTGTTTGTTTGTTTGTTTGTCCAGGATTCACGTGAAAACCACTGGTCCGATTGTCACAAAATTTTAAAGGAATAATTCTGGGAGCCCGGGGGGTGACATAGGCTATGTCGCATTTTTATAAGTCAACAGGTTGCGGCTCCAGAGCCGTTTTAAGCTTTTTCGTTTTTTTCATGTCGAGTCGAAACGGTTTGACCGATTAACTTGAAATTTTGCACGAATGTTCTTCTTATTAAACGGAGTTAATGGTATAAAGTTGGTTGGAATAAATTAACCCCTTTCGGCCCGGCGGGCTTCCAAAAAATTTTGTGTTTCCGATTTGTGTCCAATTTTACAGGGTGGTTTTGCAGTCAAAAATAGAGGCTGGCACAAATTTTTGTTGGGTTCGGTTAACCCGTTTGGGCACGAGGACGCAATGAAGCTTTTTCAATGTTTTTGATGTCGAGCCGAAACAGTTTGACCGATTGACTTGAAATTTTGCACAAATCTTCCTCTTAGCAAACGGAATTAGTTGTATAAAGATGGTTCGAAAATATTAACCCATTTCGGCCCGGCGGGCTTCCAAAAAATTATTTGTTTCCGATTTGTGTCCAATTTTACAGGGTGGTTTTGCAGTCGAAAAGAAAGGCTGGCACACATTTTTGTTGGGTTCGGTTAACCCGTTTGGGCACGAGGGCCCAATGAAGCTTTTTCAATGTTTTTGATGTCGAGTCAAAGTGGTTTGACCGATTGACTTGAAATTTTGCACAAATGTTCCTCTAAGCAACCGCAATTAGTTGCATAAATTTGGTTCGAATAATTTAACCTCTTTCGGCCTGGCGGGCTTCCAAAAAATTTGGTATTTCCGATTTGTGTCCAATTTTACAAAGTGGTTTCGCTGTCGACAATAGAGTCTGGCACAAATTTTTGTTGAGTTCGGTTAACCCGTTTGGGCATGAGGGCGCAAAGAAGCTTTTTCAATGTTTTTGATTTCGAGTCAAAACCGTTTGACAAAATGACTTGAAATTTTGCACAAATGTTCCTCTTAGCAACCGCAATTAGTTGTATAAATTTGGTTGGAATAATTATACCCATTTCGGCCTGGCGGACTTTCAAAAAATTTTGTGTTTTCGATTTGTGTCCAATTTTACAGGTTGATTTTGCAGTCTAAAGAGAGGCTGCAAAAAGTTTTAGTTAATTCGATTAACCCGTTTTCCACGACGACGCCATGAAGTTTTCTATAAATTTTATTTTCTTATACGATTAAAAGTATTTTATTGAAAATTTTGTACCAACATTTTAATTAAAACCCACATGGTTAATTTGGTTTTGACCTGTTTGTGCGTTTTGAATAAAGATTCAATGAAATTTTCAGTTTTCTTCAAATGAAATCTAAAAATCAAAAAATTCAATTTCTTTATATAATGCTTAAAAACATAGTATTTTAAAACAATTTTTCCAAAAAATAAGCCTACATTTCTCTCATCAAATCATAAAAAAACGAGGAAGAGCGTATTACAACTTTCAGGTGAGTACTAAACAAAATATAAGTTGAAAAGCAAATTTTTAAATCTTTTCTAAACCATCGACTATATTTTATTCAAACGTTGGCAATTCAAGATAACTACTATTGACATAGTATAATGACATAATGGCAAACTTAGTATCCTCATTTGACCAATAGTCATTTTAATTCAGTTAACATTATTCGCCGGGAACCTAACATCCTCAACTCTATCGTCAAGGAGCACCAAATTCTCAAGAAGCACCATGTATAGAAAAATTAGAGATAATGGTTCAAACTGTTTTTTAAAGTTTTTGTTTCGCAATCGGTTAAAAGAACTCGACAAAACATTTTTTTAAGCATTCCCCTAATTCAAAGAAGTTGTACCTACTTTCAGAAATTGGACGTAATTTACTTACAAATTTGTTTTTGAACAATCGTCGGGTCGACAGGGGTTAACAACTTCCAAGTCTGTTAGTAAATTGAACTTCATTTTCAAAGAAGAACAAATATACAAAATTTGAAGTTAATCGGTTAAATCATTTCTAATATATATAACAAAGCAACAAAAAAACCTATAAAAAGCTGTTGGGCCACGATGGGTTAACGGAACTCCACAAATATTTTTTTGTGGCTTCATTTATAAGCAAAGTAGTATTTCAAAAAATTGGCTTATGCTTGCGTTTTTACAATTTGCAAGCTTCCGGGCAACGCCGGGTAAATCTGCTAGTTTTTCTCTATAACCGAGAGATGATTTTCAATTTCTATTCTATCCTCATTATCCATAGTACCGGCTAAAAACTGTAAAGCATTGCCTGCTAAATTTATTAATCCTCGTTTTCTTATGTGGTGAGGGACAATACTATGAAATTTTGATTTTAGTTTTATTAAATTATGATTTAAAGTGTTAAATATTTTAGTATTTTCATGCAATTTAATTATGTTAATTTCTAATTTGTTAATTGTTTCTTCATATTTTAAAAGGTCAATAATATGTAAAATTCTTTTGTAACTGTGTATTATTTTAATTTCAGATTAACGGATAAGTATGTAACCATTTCCGTTAGTGATTTGATTTACATTTATTGAGGATTTGCTTATAACATGCGTTGTTAGTAGTAACATAATTACGATTTTTATCATTCCTAAAAAGATAAAAGTAAAATAAATAAAATTATGTTTGATATTTTAATTTCTTTTTGAATTGACTTTTTATATCGAGGTAAGTTTGCTTTATTAATTTTGAAATGATTTTCATTAGACTCAACTATATGGACTTTTTTATGGTACGGTTGAAGTTTTGTGACTCTATTAAGTTTTAAATAATTTGAAGGTTTCCCTTGTTTTCTTTTAGTATTTAATTTATTGATTGTTTTTACTTTAGTTTTTTTTATTCTTTCGAATATTGAATCAAACTTTTCTGGAGTTATTTTACCGTTAATGAAGTCTATGGGTCTTTCACCCGTTGTTGAATGAATTGTTTCGTTGTATATTTTAACGATTTGAATTATTGGGTCAACGTCATGTGAAGTACCTTCTTCTTTTTCTATAACTTCAAGAATTCTCAAATGTTCATTCAGAGTATTATGAAAACGTTCAATGTCGACATTACTACTTTTGTTATTGGGAGTTGTAAAATGAATTTGTATACCCTCGTTATTTAAAAAGTTTTTGAAATTTAAACTGTTAAAGCCCTTTTCTTGGTCAGTAACAATTTTTTTGGTTTACCACAAGAAGAAATATACTGCAATAGAGCAGTTTTAAGATCGTTCCAATTTCGTGAGTTTAAGGTAATTATTTGTGCATGTTTTGTGAATTTATCGATTAAAGTAAGATATGGTTTACCTTTTTTGTGGAACCAGATATCCATATGCACAATTTGTAAAGGTTTATTAGCTGTTTCATTTTAAAAGGTAGTTTTAACGGATTGCGTTCATATTTTGCAATATTACAAATGTGGCAATTGTTTATTACTTTCTGTATTTCAACTTTTAATTTTGGATAATAAATTTCGAGTTTTAAGTTTAAATAGACATCACTAATACCTCTATGATTGGTTTTGATATGTTGGTCTAATATTCTTTCATGTAACTCACTTTTATTTAATACATCTTTTAAAAGTGAGGAACATTTGTTCAATTTTAAACATTTATTTTTTGAAAAATACTTTAGGTAAGTATTTTGAAAAGTATTATAAATCGTAATATTGTCAATCATAATTCCTATAATTCCTTTTGTTGGAATGTGTTCTTTAAAAATATTAATGAAGAAGTTTTCATCTGGGTTTGTACAGATAATTGTCGTTCGTGTTCTACTGTTAATTTTTTCAATATTTAGAGAATCACCATTTTCTATAATAATTTGTGTTTTAAAGAAATTCAGTGGGGAGAATGAAATTGGGATATAATCTGAATTATCTTCGCTAGCTGAATGCATTGTCGCATCAGTTGAGCGTATTTCATCGATTTCCATTTCATTGGTTAAATTAGAATTTAAATTATTTAATGCAGTTTCGTTTAAATGAATTGCTACACGTGAAAGAGCATCCGCTACTTTATTTTCTTTTCCATTCAAATATTCAATGGTAAAATTAAACTCTTCCAACTTAATTTTCCATCTTTGTAGTTTACTATTTGGTTCCTTTAAGTTGTGGAGCCATTGTAAAGGTTTGTGGTCAGTTCGTATAATAAATTTACGACCGAAAAGATATGGGCGAAAATATTTTGTAGCCCAAACAATCGCGAGTAATTCTTTCTCAGTTGCAGAATATTTACACTCATGTTCGTTTAGAGTTCGTGAAGCGTAACATACAGGGTGATTATCTTGCGATAATACAGCACCTATAGCAAAATCACTTGCATCAGTTGTTAAAGTAAAAAGTTTTGAAAAATTAGGATATATGAGAATAGGGTCAGTAGTAATTAATAATTTTAGCTTATTAAAAGCGTCTTTATAATCAGAATCATTAACATCAATACGTCTTCCTTTTTTTAAACACAAGGTTATAGGTTTTGCAATTTTTGCAAAATCCTTGATAAATTTTCTATAATAGCCCACAAGACCAAGAAAACTCTTAATTTGTTTTGGAGTTCTGGGTATGGGGAATTTAATTATTGTCTCTATTTTATTGGGATTTGGCTTAATGCCTTTAGTAGTAACAATATGTCCAAGAAACTCTGTTTCTTGTTTTAAAAATTCACTTTTATCAAGTTGAATTTTTAAATTAGCATTTGAAAGTCTTTCTAAAATTTTTTGTAAAAAGATAAGGTGTTCTTCAAGACTAGTACTAAAAATGATAATGTCATCAAGGTATACAAAACAATTTTTGCCAATAAATTCTTTTAAGACTGAGTTCATTAAACGCTGGAAAGTCGACGGAGCATTTTTAAGACCGAATGGCATCCGTAAGAACTCATAGTGACCATTAACTGTGCTAAAGGCTGTTTTTTTTATGTCATTTTTCTCAATCTCAATTTGGTGAAAACCCTTTGCCAAATCGAGAATGGTGAAATACATTGAGCGACCAAGTTTATCAAGAATGTCATCGATGTTTGGAATTGGGTATTTGTCATCTATAGTAACGTTATTAAGTTTCCTATAGTCTATGACAATACGCCATTTCTGTTTTCCAGAAGCATCGATTTTTTTTGGTACAGCCCATAAGGGGGCTGAATATGGTGAATCACTATGCCTTATTATACCTTGTTTTAGCATTTCGTCAATTTGTTTATTGACTTCTTGTTTATGTAGCTCAGGGTATCTATAAATTTTGGTATAAATTGGCATTTCATTTGTAGTACTGATTTTATGTTTAATCAGCTCTTTCTATGGATGTGAACATGCGCATCATATCGTTCTGGTTTTTTGATATTATTACTATATCATCAGCATACGCATAAAACAATTCTGATCTGCAGAATATGTGACCTGCTCTATATAGATCTCTGACCGCATGATGTAGCATCAAGTTGAATATTGTTGTCGATAGTGTATCTCCCTGTCTTACTCCTGATTTAATTCTAAAAGACTCGGATATATTTCGCTGTAATAAGACCTTACCCATGGTATTGTTTAGTGTCATCATGGTGAGATTTATTAGTTTTGTCGGTATACTCAAGTTATGCAAAGAGTTTGGAATTTTGCTTCTTTCAATGCAGTCGAACGCCTGTTTAAAATCCAAAAACAGTAGGTGTAAATCTGTGTTGAATTCATAGCATTTATCTATAGTTTGCTTTAGTAGGAATACTTGATCAGTTGTTGACCGGTTTGGTCTAAATCCACACTGATATTCATCCAATATTAGCTCAGCTTTTTCCTTTAATTTTTTCGAGAGAATAATTGAGAGCACCTTGTAGCATACATTCAGTAATGTAATTCCGCGGTAGTTCTCGCAATTCAGTTTGTCACCTTTTTTATGGATGGGTACTATTAAGCCCGTAAGCCATCCTGTTGGTATACATTCCTCCTGCCATATTTGTTCCATCAGCTGGTGCGGCGTTAGAATGTTTTCCTCACCAATTTTTTTTATCAATTCGGCTGTTATTCCATCATCGCCAGGTGCTTTATAGTTTTTAAGATTTTGTATGGCGTCTTTTACTTCATCTAACGATGGAGCTTCAGTTAAGTAACGTTGTTGCTCAGTTTGCTCACTGATGTTTCTTGGTGGTACAATATTGCTTGTATCCCCTTCCTGCGTATTAAGTAGCTCTGAAAAGTATTCTCTCCAACGAGTGAGTATTGATTCTTCTTCTGCAAGGGTGGCGCCAGTTTTATCTTTACAGTTTATTAGTTTCGGTTGGAAGCCGTTTTTTTGCTGTTTAATGCCGTTAAAGAATTTCCTCATATCATTTCGATGAAAGTTCTCAGCTATGCTCTCCACTTTAGCTTTAAGGTGTAATTTTTTCTTCCTTCTGCAGAGTTTTGTGGCTTCTTTTCTTAATTCAATGTAAGCATTTCTATTACTCCTAGTGTTTCTTTCTAGACATTTTTGCCTTGCGTTATTCTTTCTTTCAATCGCTCTTTTACAATCTTCGTCAAACCATTCCGCATTTCTAGCAACTTGCTTTTGACCAATACATTCGGCTGCTGCTTGTGTTATTGCCTTTCTAAAATTTGCCAATTGCTCTCAATACTGTTGGTCGTTTGTTCTGCCTGGCTTTCTCTTATTACTGATGCGATTTTGCGTTGGTATGCCGCTAGATTTCCTATGTCTTTTAATTTTTCATCGAGTAATCAGTACTTTTATCATTTGTTAGCTTTTCCAAATATAAATTTATCGATTTTTTTTTCACTTCCTTAATTCTTCTTCTTAGTTGTTGGGTGATATTTTTTCCCTGTTCTCCGTTTTATTGCAATTAGTTCTAAGATTTCGGCTGGATATTTATTTTCTTTTATTCTTTGTATCCTTTATTATCTTTTACTGGAGTATTTTCCCACACTGTAAGTTTTATATCTTTAATGTAGTTTTCCACCTCCGCATCCAATTGTTCTTTGTATTGCAACGGTACAGCTAGTTGTATTTTTTCTTCCAGACATACTTTTTCCTGCTTTGGGTATCATAATGACCTCGGCCACTTTCCACAATTTCGGCACATATTTCAGCCTGAATGCAGCATTTATAAGATTTGTTATTTTAACTATTGCCTTTTCTGGTAGCTGCTTCAGAATTTGTCCGGTTATTAAATCATATCCCGGAGCTTTTTTAGATTTAATGTTGTTTTTAATTTCTTTTTTCACTTCAGCTGGATTTGTTAATACGATTTTCTCTTGCTCCTGAATTTGTTCTACATCTAGTCTAGATCTTCATCTTCTTCTCCAGTGTTTACTTGAAATATCTTTTCTAGGTGTTCCGGTAATTTGGCTTTTTCTTTATTATCTCTCGCCCACTTTCCGTCCAGTTTTCTAATTGGAGGAATTGCTGCAAAAGGTTTTTTCAGATTTTTAGCTGCCTGCCAAAGAGAGTAATCAGTACTTTTATTATTTGTTGGCTTTTCCAAATATAAATTTATCGATTTGTTTTTCACTTCCTTAATTCTTCTTCTTAGTTGTTGGGTGAGATTTTTTCCTTGTTTTCGGCTGGATATTTATTTTCTTTTACTCTTTGTATAATTACTGGAGTATTTTCCCACACTGTAAGTTGTATATCTTTAATGTAGTTTTCCACCTCCGCATCCAATTGTTCTTTGTATTGCAACGGTACAGCTAGTTATATTTTTTCTTCCAGACATACTTTAAAGCTTTCCAGGTCAGTGTATTTATTGGCGATAATCGGAATGCTCTGCTTTTTAATAGCGTTTTCACTTACAGTTAGCAGAATTGGTGAGTGGTCAGAGTCCATTTCCTGCCTATCTTCTATCTGTATGAAATTATTCGAAATGTTTTTAATTATGAAAAAATCTATTAAATCAGGTATTTTATTTGGATCTGTAGGCCAATATGTAGGTTTTCCTGTTGATATGATTTCACACCCAAATTCGCTTGTTGCTTGGAATAATTCCCTGCCTTTGGTTGTTGTTAGCCGTGATCCCCAGTGTGTATTTTTGGCATTAAAATCACCTCCTATAACAAACTTTTTTCCTAGTTTCTTAAAAAGATCTAAATAATGATGTTTCTTCAAAGTACATAGGTGGACCATATATACTTCCTACTACAATAAAGTAGTTCTTACAATTTACGTTTACGGCCATAGCTTGTATTTCTTCTGTTTTAAATTTGGCTTCTTCAAAATGTTGTATACTTTGTTTTATACTCATATATTATACTCATATTACACTTCAAGTTCACATAATTTTATATAATCTATAATTTAGTTATTTTTGTTTTGTTTTTTACTTTATAAATTGAATTTTAACTGTGTTTTCGCTATGTATGCATTTTTTACAATCTACAAAAAACAAATAAAAAAAGTAAATAAACTTTTGATTTTTATGTATTTAAATTTATGTTTTGTAATCAAATTTCATGTTAATTTTAAGTTTTAGCTATAAAAATTTTTCTGTAAAAACCTTGTTTTGGTTTACAATAAAATAAATAAATAATCACTGCACTTCCTCCTCTAGCAGAGTTACCTGGATGTATGCTATGATAAACTTTATAACCATGAAAATTAATATGCGTTTGTTTGTTAAAGTGTGTTTCTGCTATAAGACAAACATCTATATTATTTATGTCAAGGACTGCTTGTAGCTCTTGTTGGTGTTGTAGCAGACCATTGGCATTCCATGAAAGAATTTTTAGTTTACTCATCTTTTCGATTTCGAAGCAGGTTTTTGGTACTGCCCTCTAGTGCTCCTATTCTACAATCCGTATCGACCATAGAAATTCCTATTTTGGCTCCTTTTTTTTATAAGCAGAATGGATTGTTTTAAATCATTTTCTTGTTCGCTATTATTATTAAGTTTTTTACCCGCAACAACTTGGGCATAAGTTTTACTGCTTCTATTTGTCTGGAAATCTTGCTTCACTTGCGACGTTTGCAGATGGTTTCTGATTTGGTTTTTAGCGTATTGTGGAATATTCTGTTGTTGTGAATTTGGGTTCATATTCTTAAATTTAATTTTTTTAATTTCTTTTGCGATTATGCAGCCTCTATAATTAGCTGGATGTTGATTTCTGCAATGAACACATTTTGGTGGTTCAGTTTTAGGTTTTAAACATTCCCTGGTATGGTGCCTACTTGCACATTTTACGCATCTTGGGGTTTTTCCACAATATTTTTGTGTGTGACCATATGCCTGGCATGATTTACATTGTACTACAAGCTTATTTTTTCTTAGGGGCTCGATTTTCACAATAGATTTTAGAATACTTTTAATCTCGTATCTTCTTCCGCTTTGAAGGTTAACGTAAACATGTTTAATGGTTCTTTATTCTTCCAGCTACGTTTATTTGCAGCTCCTATTATTTTATATTCTCTATTTTCAAGATCTTTAATTATTTCTTCTGTTTTACACGAGTGAGGCAAGTTCTTCACCTTAACTCGTATTGACCTTTGCTGTTTGCTTTCGTATGAGTGTCAACTATATTTATACTCTGATAGCGCTTTTGTTAAAGTTCTGTAAGCATCTTCATCTAACATATTGATTTTTATACAATTCTTTCCAAGGAGTTTCATCTCAAACAGTTTTTCTGTTATTACTTTTTTTACTCTCTCGCAGAATTCAATATAGTTATTAAATTCATCCACAATTATTGGCGGTGGAGATTGTTTTTTCTTAACTTTTTCCGGATCGGTTATTTTTTTGGCGAAATAACCTTTTTTGGAGAAGTTTCTTTACTTGGAGTGGTTTTATAGCCCATCTTTTTTGTGTTTGGAGGGGTAAGTGAGTCATTTAACTTCCTTTTTTGTTTCTGTTTTTCCCTTATCCATTCAGTCTCTTTCGCTAATTCTTCCTCATCTGTAGAGTATACTCTTTTTTACTGTTTTTTGACTTTGATAAGTGTTGAACTTGTGGTTTCTGTATCTTTAAATTAGTAATTTTATTTTTAAGATCCTGTATTTGTTTTTCCATATTGCTTATCAACTGCTTTAGTTGTGTTGTTTCATCGACAGCCTTCTGCCATTTGTTATACAGTGTATGTTCATTTTGGAGTTCTCTAATTGGTGGTGATCTGTTAATTTTTCAGCTCTTCTTAAATGGGTTCGCTATATTGTTTTTTGAATTATTTGAATTTTGGGCCACTGGCGACTCCTCTGACCTTCTTATAAAATCAGCAAAGCCCTCGCCGGCAGCCGTGGCTTCTGCCGACACTTTGGTAGATATCCCTACCGGATTTATTTCTTTATTATCGTTATTCATGTTTTCTATCTTATATATTGGTTGCATTTTACCTACTGCCAGGAGTTTAACTGCCGTCCCACAAGGATCAGACGCAGACCAGAGAGCCGCTCGTTCCGAGTCAGTCGCTTTGGGATTTTTGTTTGAACTTTTAGTCGCCTTTTACGACAAGCAGTTCATACTGCGGAAGTATTCTATTCCCCTACCGCAGGGGTCAATTACAAAATGAAAAAATAATTATTAAATTTTGTGATAAAAACCTAACCAAAGCATAATATATTTAATAATCCAAATTTTTCAAAATTGCAATTATTTTAAATGGTTAGTTTATATATCTAATAGAAAAATTTTTAACGCAAAAAATGCAATAAATGTATTTCAAAAAATACAATTACAAACTTAGACCTTTTCATATAATTCATTTAAATGTAAAAATAAATTTTACATAAATGCAGGAAGTACCTATGAACATAGCTGAACCACTACAATTTATTCTAAATTTCGGGGACACATAGGAAATAGGAAATATATTCTTTGGCTTCGAAATTATACTCGTTCGGTCTCAAATCGATCAAAAGCTTCTAGAATCCGAACTCATTGACCAAACTCGACGAGAACCAATCCCCATGGTACTTTCATTACTAGTAACCTAGAATTTAAATTTCATCAAAATAGTGGCATTAGTTTTTGAGTTATGGTGTTTTTAAAACATATGTTTGTTAGCCCTTGAACTTTTCCAAGGTTCCAGAGCCCGAAACCATGGTACGATTTCGCCTATATTCAGTCCCCGTCATACTTTCAATACTAGTTAACCCTTGTACACAATTGGAACGTTCTATCTTAATTTTAAGTTACTAGTTTTATTAATTTAACAGTCTTAACTTATTTGTTGACCTATACACTGCACGCGCTTTAATTTATTTTATTTTAATAGTTTATTACTTATTAATTATTAATTTCTGCAGTGCAATTATATTTTTTGTTAATATAATAAATAAAAAACACAAAAAAAAATAAAAATTAAGTTAACAAATTCTTTCTTTTAAACTGTGTCATTACATTATTGAATTTTTTTATCAAAAGTGATACTTAAATTTTAAAAGCATTTAATTTAATTTGCCTTGTAGTTTTTTTTTTTATATTGATAATATTTCCAAACTTTTTTTTGCCAACTGTATCATATTACATTATTGAAATTATTTTTTATGTTGTATTAAGTGATACTTAATTGTAAAGGCATTTAATTATTTAATAATTTTTTAAACATTTTAAAAACTTTTTAGAGCATTTTTTTTGTTTATTTCTGCTGAATTCACAACTTTTTGGTTTTTTGTTAAGTTAAATTTAAAAATAAACTTTAATATGGAATTAAAATGTAATCTTGCTAATTGTACAATTTCTGATAACAAATCTAATTTTGTGGTTTGTAAAGCGTTCTGCAAACGTAAATTACATGGTGTTTGTATTGGAGCCAGTAGGGATTGGTACTACCCTTCTTTACAAAATTGGTTTATATGTGATGACTAAATATAGGAACCTGGAACGTTACTAGTCTATATGAGTCTGGTAAACTAGCTAATGTAGTACAAGAAATGCAACGTCTAGCAATTCATATTTTGGGCATCAGCGAAACGTGGTGGCCAGGCCAAGGCACATGTCATGTAAAGGGTGCTAAGTTTTATTTCTCAGGAAATAATACTTCAAACCATAGAAATGGTGTCGGTTTTATTGTTGCTGACCATCTTGTAAACAATGTAGTAGATTTCGTACCGCATTCAGATAGAATTGCTTTGTTAAAAATGAACACAAAACCTATAACAACAAATATTATACAAATATATGCACCAACTGCAGATAAAGCAGACGACGAAATAGAAGAATTATACGAGCAAATAACATATCTTCTAAAGCAAACTAAGCCACATGAAATGAACTTAATAGTTGGCGACTTCAATGCAAAAGTTGGTTCTGGAAAAGTAGAAAATGTAGTAGGGCCATTTGGTATGGGTGCAAGAAACGATAGGGGTCATCGTTTATTGCCAAGAATTTTGCCAAGAAGAAATACAATTTTGCCAAGAAGAAAATCTGAAAATCACTAACACAACCTTCTGTTTACCACCAAGAAGGCTATATACATGGGTATCACCGCAGGATGGAATAGAAAATATAGTTCGCAATCAGATTGATTACATATTAATTAACAATCGTTTCGCAACATCTTTTAAAAATGTTTCAACTTATCCGGGTGCTGATGTACCATCAAACCATAATTTACTCCTTGCTAAAATTAAAATCAAACTAGCAAAACCAAGAAGGGGTAATCAGCAACCGAAATTAGACATAGAGCAGCTTAAAAATAGTGAAACAAAAGCTCGTCTCTCTACTGAAATCAATAATCAATTGCGCACTGTTGATAGTGCTGGTGATATATGGCATCAAATGAATGTGATGAAATTGAAAGACTTCAGCAAATCCATGATGACTTCAACTTGCATAAAAAAATTAAAGAAATGTCTGGAGTCTATAAAAAGTCTAACACCACTTCTCTGAGGGATCAAAACAATAATTATGCTATGCAACAACAAGATAAAATTAAAATATGGGAGAGCTACATCAAAAAACTGTTTTCAGACGCTGACCGGTCATTCTACCACATAGAGTCACAGATACAACTATCTGAAACTCCCATCACACGAGATGAAATTAGGGCAGCAATAAAATCAACAAAAAACAATAAAGCACCGGGACCAGATGATATTACTTCAGAAATAATCAAACTTGTGAATGATGAGAATCTTAAACTGCTAGAAGAAATCTTTAACAAACTATACAATACAGGAATCTTTCCTAAAGATTGGCTAAAATCTACTTTTATTACACTTCCAAAAAAGTCAAATGCAAAATCTTCTGATGACTATAGATTGATTAGCCTGATGAGCCACACTCTCAAAATATTTTTAAAGGTCATTCATAATCGAATCTATACAAAATGCGAAGACCACATGGGGAAAACACAATTCGGTTTCAAAAAGGCGACGGGTACCAGAGAAGCTCTTTTTAGTCTACAAGTATTGATTCAAAACTGCCGAGATGTACAAAAAGATGTTTTTCTCTGTTTTGTAGATTACGAAAAAGCCTTTGATAAGGTTAACCATGAAAAACTTATTAACATTCTCAATGGTATGGGCATCGATGAAAATATTTTGCGCTGTATTAAAAATTTGTACTG
Source organism: Dolichopus griseipennis (assembly GCA_963082915.1). Classification (NCBI taxonomy): domain Eukaryota; kingdom Metazoa; phylum Arthropoda; class Insecta; order Diptera; family Dolichopodidae; genus Dolichopus; species Dolichopus griseipennis. The sequence continues at coordinate 43,826,235 of OY720444.1, read as the reverse complement.
GCAACAATCGGCTAACGTCAATGTCAATAAAGACTTAACCAGCAGCATTGAAATACAAAAAGGTGTCCGGCAGGGCTGCATACTTTCGTCAATGCTCTTTAATTTGTATGCTGAAGTTATCTTTCAAGAATCAATTGCCGACTTGGACGTTGGAGTAAAGGTGAATGGACGCTTCATTAACAACATCAGATATGCAGACGATACAGTTCTCATCGCAGATAATCTTCTGGACCTACAGCACGTAGTAGATAAGATTAACTATTATAGCAATAAATTTGGATTAACAGTAAATATTTCTAAAACCAAATTTATGATAGTTAGCAGAAAAAAGATTCCCTACACAGCAGCTTCAATTACAATCAACAACCTTCCGATTGAACGTGTGTCAAAATTTAAATACCTTGGAAGCTGGTTAAATGAAAATTGGGACTGTAGTACAGTAATCAAAAGTCGAATCGAAATGGCTAGAAATGCTTTTTTCAAATATAAAAAATTATTTTGCTGTAGAGATTTAAATATCAAACTTCGCATAAGATTCATGAAGTGCTATGTATAGTCAGTTCTATTATATGGCATGGAGACCTGGACGTTAAAAATTCAAGACATCAACAAATTGGAAGCATTTGAAATGTGGGTCTACAGAAAAGTGCAAAAAATCTCATGGACTGAACACGTTTCAAATGAGGATGTCCTGTGCAGAATTTGTGCAAATAGAGAACTGTTTCTAAAAATTAAACGTCAGAAAACATCATATTTAGGCCACATTATGCGCGGAAACAAATATGAATTGCTTCAACTTATTATCCAAGGCAAAATTGAAGGACGAAGGGGCATAGGTAGAAAACAAATGTCATGGCTAAGAAACATCAGACAGTGGACAGGCGTTTCAGACATAGGAGAGTTAATTCACACAGCCAGGGATCGCATTAATCATCAACAGTTGATCAACAGCATCATATGATCGCTAACATCCAATAATGGATATGCAGCAAAAGAAGAAGAAGAAGTGATGACTGTCAGCATCATGAATCGGTTTTAAGACATATGTTCGACAACCTTAGTAAGTCCATAGCTGATATGAACGATAGGAATACCGGCTTATTAAATAAAGCTATTTTGGTAATTGATCAAATCGCAATTCATTCAATGATATGGCTAAATCATTTGATTTATTATGCAACACAATGGCGGAGAAATCTACCGGTTCTAATCACACATTAAATAATGAGTTTAACGACTTAAAAACTGAGCTATTAACTGAAATTTTTGCTCAATTTACTAAAAATTTTGAGAATATTTCCAAGTCGTTAGAAGCTGGTTCCAGCAGTGCTTCATCAATTTTTGCAGTTCCTAAAAATTTTGAACGTATGGAAGCAGCTGTTATTAAGCATATTAATACGGTTCATCAGGAATATGTCAGCACTAATGTTGAAATGTTATATAATTTTTGTACCGAACTGCATAATTCGAGATCACAAGTTCAAAATTCCGAATATAGTAGAAAAATACAAAATTTTGATAAGGCAATTCAAGTTGATACACTACTTGATTCTCCTAAAAATTGCGTTAAAAGCGTGCAAACAGATTTTGCAATTTTATATAAATTTGGGACCCAATGGACTAATGATGAATGGAGTGGAAGAATCACCAAGCTAATAGATTGTAATAAATCATCAATCGTCAAAGATAGTAACTATTCGTCTACTTTTGTAAAGGGCTTTTGTAAAAGTTCCTTGCTCGTTTGATGAAAATAAGTTAACTCAATTTATAAAAGCATAATTCAACATTGGTTCGGTAGTGTGTACTAATTTAACACCATTAATAAAAAAGAACAAAATGAAATATTTATTTCTGTTTATTCTATGAGAATTTTACAACATCCTAGCAACGTCAATATCTGGAATAAAATTGGTGCAGCTATTGAATTAAGTAAGCCTCAGGTCAAAGGTAACCTAAACAAAAATATGAAAACAGTTTTACAAGACACGAATACAGGTTATACAATAAGAAATTCTAAATTAAATTTGTTTTCAATTTTCAAGAAAATTTATATTCTAATTATGTGCAAAACATGTCTTTAAATATTAAAAATAATCCAAAACCCTTTTGGAAATTTGTTAATTCCAAAAGAAAAAGTGATCAATATCCAATGTGTATGAATTATAAAAATTCTAGTAGTATAGATTCTAATGTTATTTCAGAATTTTTCCGTGATTTCTTCTCAAATAGTTATTCTTTGCCCGCTTTCTCGTTAAATGAAGATAATTTTTGGCATTTATCAAACTTTCCTAATACACTGGGTAATATTCATATTGACTCTAATTCGGTATTTAACTATTTGACAAAACTTGATAGTAACACTAGTCCTGGGATTGACGGCATCCCTAACATATTTTTAAATAAATGCTCATCTTCATTATCTGGTCCTCTATCTTCTTTATTTAATTCTTCTTTAGCTTCTGGTATCTTCCCTTCTATTTGGAAAACTGCCATAATTAAGCCAGTTCATAAAAAAAATCTTAAAAACGATGTTACTAACTATCGTCCAATTGCTAAACTTTCTTCTATACCTAAGCTTTTTGAACTAATTGTATTTGTTTCTATTTATGATCATTGTACTTGTTTTTTATCGCCTTTCCACCATGGCTTTGTAAAGCTTACATCAACCGTTACTAATCTTGTTGAATCTACATCTACATTTATTAATAATATGGAAGATGGCTTCCAAACAGATGTAATATATACAGATTTTAGCAAAGCCTTTGATCTTCTTCCACATAATGTTATTATTTTTAAGCTAAATAAACTAGGATTTCCGACTTATTTTATAGATTGGATTAATTCTTACCTCTCTGATCGTAGATATAGTGTTTTTTTTTAGATCCTCGATATCTTCTGAGTTTGCAGCTCCCACAGTTGTGCCTCAAGGTAGCCATCTTGGACCTTTACTTTTCATTATTTCTATTAATGATGTTTCTTCTTTAATAATTAATAGTCACATTAAAATTTATGCCGATTGGAATTTGAAGAATCTTATGTATTAAATCTCTTTATATTTGCCTGGTTAGACCTAATTTAGAATATGCCAGTCAAGTTTGGTGTCCATTTTATGGTGTCCATATAAATAAAATTGTATCGGTTCAGGAAAAATTTCTGAGGTATGCTTTACGTCTTCTTCCTTGGGAGGACTCTTTTAGATTACCTTCTTGCGAACATAGAATAAATTTAATACATCTCAATACACTTGAAATGCGCCGTAAAGTTGCAGATATTATATTTCTAATTGAATTAATTAAAGGCAACATTGTTCTTCTCAACTACTCGCTAAACTTAATTTTTCTTCGCATTCTAGATTAAGATCTGCTAATTTGTTTGATTTACAGTTTCACCGAACTAACTATGGTAAATATGAACCAATTAATAGAATGATGTCTCTCTGTAATATATACAAATCCCATATTAACTTTTCCCAAACTAAACAATCATTAAAAAATAACTTGTATTTGTGTTCTTGAAATTTTTGGACTTACATTCTTTGACCTTTGTCTTCTTAATTGAAGCTTTTTTGTTTTTTTTAAATATAATCAGTATAATTTTTAACTTTTTTTCACACTTTTTTTTTTCTTTCTTAAAAATTTTTTTTGATGTAAAATTAATTATTAAATTATTAATTTCTATAATCTTTACTTTCTTTTTTGTTTTTTCTAATGTTTAAATTTAGTTTATTAATTTAATATAAATTATTGTAACTTGCTTGAATTAAGCTGGGTATAAATAAATAAATAAATAAAATAATTTCGATGATAAGATTTTACAAATTGGGGGGTCTAAGAGAAGTACTGAACCACCACTCCAATTGATCCAAAATTAGAGGGGCGCGTAGGAAATAGTAAAGAACACTCATTTGCCAAATTTAAAACTTCTACATTTGTTTCAAGTTACTATCTTTATTATTTTCGATAATGCTTTAAGGTCCTCGGAACTGAGTGGCTGGTCCCCACACACTACTCCAATTGGGCTCAAATTTAAAGGAGACTAACGAAATCGAAAGCGACACCCTGATACCAAATTTGAAGGTTCTATCTTCATTGGTTTCGGAATTATGCCAGTTTGGACTAAATTCGATCAAAAAGTTCTAGGTTCCGAACCCTTGGTCCAATCCCAAACTTACGCAGTCTCCGCAGTAGTTTCATTACTAGTAACCTACAGCACTAATTTGATGAAGATAGCTTCATTTGTTGTTGAGGTATCGTGATATTTTATGTATGTTCGTTAGCCCTTCGATCGATTAAAAGGTCCAGAAACCGAACCCATGGGCCGATAGCTCCATTACTCATCAAGATAGCTCCATTATTTTTTGAGTTATTGTGCCTACGGACGGACGAACGGACGGACGGACGTGGCTATATCGACTCAGTAGGCCACGCTGATCACAAATATATATACTTTTGAATATCTAGCTCGCTTCCTTTAGGTGGTTACAAATACCATACCAAAGTTAATATACCATTTTACCTATTCTATAGGTGTAGGGTATAAAAAGCAGTATTATATTTAATGTAAACAAAAAAACTCACGTGCCGGTATGAAATTAAAAGTAAAATTAAAGGTGAATAATTATTTACAAAAAAAAAAAATTAAGTATTAAAATTGAAAATAAGAAGTAAATTTAAAAATAATATTTTCAACACAAAATAAAAAAGAATATAAGTGATTTTTCGAAAATTAATTTAGAATTAGTGCTGTGGATTTGGGATTTTTTAGGAGGCATCTGAACAACGACTACAACTAAGTCTCAATTTCGGGGACACATAGGAAATAGGAAATATATTCTTTGGCTTTGTAATTATGCTCGTTTGGCCTCAGATCGATCAAAAGCTTCTAGAATCCGAAATTATTGTCCGAACTCGACCAGAACAAATTCCCATGGTACTTTCATTACTAGTAACCTAAAGTTTAAATTTCATCAAAATAGCGCCATTATTTTTTGAGTTATGCTGTTTTTAAGATATATTTTCTTCAGCCCTTGAACTTTTCAAAGGTTCCAGAACCAGAAACCATGGTACGATTTTTCCCATATGCAGTCCCCGTCATACTTTCAATACTAGTTAATTCTTATACACAATTGGAACGTTCTATCTTAATTTTAAGTTACTATTTTCATTAATTTCGATGATAAGCTTTTAAACCTTGGGGGGTCTAAGAGGGGTACTGAACGATATAAAATTAGAGGAACCGCACAGGAAATAGTAAAGAGCACACTGTGCCGAATTTGAAGCTTCTAAATTTGTTTGAAGTTACTATCTTTATTAATTTCGAAAATATGCTTTAAGGTCTTCGGAACTGTGTGGCTGGTCCTCAACCTACTACTCCAATTAGTCCCAAATTTCAATAACACTTAGGAAATAGGAAGAGACACCTTGATACCAAATTTGGAAGTTCTATCTTCATTGATTTTAGAATTATGCTTGTTTGGCCTAAATTCGATCAAAAAGTTCTAATTTTCGAACCAATTGTCCATTCCCCTCCGTACGAAATCACCGCCGTAGTTTTATTGCGAGTACCCTACAACACAAATTTTATACACATAGCGTCATTAGATTTTGAGTATCGTAACTTATTAATTATTATATATGTTCGTTAGCCCTTAGAAACGATTAAAAGGTCCAGAATCTGAACCCTTGGGCCGACTTCGTCCATATGCAGTCCGCGCTTATATAATTCATTTAAATATAAAAATAAATTTTACATAAATGCAGGAAGTACCTTTCAACATAGCTGAACCACTACAATTTAGTCCAAATTTCGGGGACACATAGGAAATATATTCTTTGGCTTCGAAATTATACTCGTTCGGTCTCAAATCGATCAAAAGCTTCTAGAATCCGAACTCATTGACCAAACTCCACCAAAACCAATTCCCATGGTACTTTCATTACTAATAACCTAGAGTTTAAATTTCATCAAAATAGTGGCATTATTTTTTGAGTTATGGTGTTTTTAAGATATATGTTTGTTAGCCCTTCAACTTTTCAAGGGTTCCAGAACCCGAAACCATGGAACGATTTAGTCCATTAGCAATCCCCATCATACTTTCAGTACTGGTTAACCCCTGTACACAATTGGAACGTTCTATCTTAATTTTAAGTTACTAGTTTATTATATTTATATATTATTATAGTTGATAAACTTTTACACCAGGGAGGGTCTAAGGGAGATACTGACCACCACTGCAATTGATCCAAAATTAGAGGGACACACAGGAAATAGTAAAGAACACCCATGTGCCAAGTTTGAAGCATCTACATTTGTTTCAATTTACTATCTTTATTAATTTCGAGAATATGCTTTAAGATCCTCGGAACTGTGTGGCTGCTTCCCACTCACTACTCCAATTGTATGCTTTAAGATTTTCGGAAATGTGTGGCTGGTCCTCGACCCACTACTCCAATGGGACCCAAATTTTAAAGACACTAAGGAAATAGGAAGGGACACCATGATACTAAATTTGAAGGTTCTATCTTTATTGGTTTCGGAATTATGCTCGTTTGGCCTAAATTCGATCAAAAAGTTCTAGGTTCCGAACCCTTGGTCCAATTCCGAAATTACGCAATCCCCGAAGTAGTTTCATTACTAGTAACCTACAGCACAAATTTGATGAAGAAAGCGTCATTAGTTGTTGAGTTATTGTGATTTTTTATATATGATCTTTAGCCCTTCGATCGATTAAAAGGTCCAGAATCCGAAACCATGGGCCGATTTCGCCTATATACAAACCCCACCGTGGGGCCGTACTTTCAGTCCTAGTAACCTACAGTTAAAATTTCATCAAGATAGCTCCATTATTTTTTGAGTTATCGTGCCTACGGACGGACGTGGCTATATGGACTCAGGAGATCACGCTGATCACAAATATATATACTTTTGTATATCTAACTCGCTTCCTTTAGGTGGTTACAAACACCATACCAAAGTTAATATACCCTTTTACCTATTCTATAGATGTAGGGTATAACAACTGATCTTCATTATAAGTATATGATTTCCAGCGCAAACAAAATGCTCGGTTTTATAAAATGAAGAGCTAAAATATCTATACAACAACAACAACATACACAACCGTAATAATCATAACAGTGCTAAGACTAATCAAAGTTAATAAAATGAAGAAAAAAAAAAACATTCTTTCATATTTTCCAAAATTATGGTCAAATAAAAACCCTATAATTAAAAGTAATGCTGAAAGAAATAAAAATTAAATGAACGATAATATTAAGCATTTTTCTATGATAAAAATGATACCTGCTTTATGGTAAAACACAAACCAATATAATTAAATTAATCTTTTGTTGATCTTAATTTTTTCCTGATACCAATCTAAATTTATATGACATCATATTTTATAATTATTAAATACTAGCTAATACCCGGTGCGCGTTGCTGCGCCTGTCAATGGAGGTTTAATTGAATTTGATGTTACTGCAAAAAGTTAACACAAAACTTACACACGGTTTACACATGTAAATTTTAAAATGTGTGAAAGCAATCTTTTTAAAACGATTTTTATAGGATTATTCTAGTAATTTTTGAAACTTTCTGTAATTCAAAGCAGTACGAACTACTTTCCAAATTTTGACGTAATTTACTTCCAAAAAATTTTTTTTGAAAAATCGTAAGACCGGCTGTTAACAGACTCAACTCCATTTTCAAGTTGCTTCACACATATAAAATTTGAGGTAAACCGGTCAAATCGTTTCTAATTTAGAGTTAAGTATCGCAAAAATCTATTAAAAGCCACTGTGTCCCACTGGGTTAACGGAACTACACTTTCTCCTTGGGCAAAGCAGTATTGCGCAAAATTGGACGTAATTTGCTTCCAAATCACTCAACAAAATTTTTTTGAAGCTTTCTTTTTAGCCAAAGCAGTACTTCGCAAATTTTGACAATATTAGATTCCAAAATTATTTTGACCAACCATTATTTTGTCAAACCGTTTTTAATTTAGAGTTAAGTATTGAAAAAACCTATAAAAAGCTGTTGGCCCCAATGGGTCAATGCAAGTCAATATAATTTTTCTGTGGGTTTTCTTTTTAGGCAAAGCAGAATTTCATAAAATCGGACAAAATTCGGACCCAAAATTTTTTTTGATACCCCGTTGGCCCAACATGGGTTAATAAATCCAAAACTGTTAATAGTGTCAACTCAATTCTCAAGGAGCATCACGTATACAAAATTTGAAGTCAATCGGTCAAACCATTTCGAATTTAGAGTAAAGTATTGAAAAAACCTATAAAAAGCTTTTGGGCCGCTATGGGTTGATGGAACTCAACAAAATTTTTTTTGGGGATTTCTTTAAAGCTAAAGCAGAATTTCGTAAAATCGGACAAAATTGGGACCCAAAATTTTTTTTGACCACCCGTCGGCCCGACATGGGTTAACAAATTCCAAAACTGTTAATAGTGTCAACTCAATTCTCAAGGAGAATCACGTATACAAAATTTTAAGTCAATCGGTCAAACCGTTTCGAGTTTAGAGTAAAATATTGAAAAAACCTATAAAAAGCTGTTGGGCCGCAATGGGTTAATGGAACTCAACAAAATTTTTTTTGGGGCTTTTTTTTAAACCAAAGCAGAATTTCGTAAAATCGGACAAAATTTGGACCCAAAATTTTTTTTGAACCCCCGTCGGCCCGACATGGGTTAACAAATTCCAAAACTGTTAATAGTGTCTACTCAATTCTCAAAGAGCATCACTTATACAAAATTTGAAGTCAATCGGTCAAACCGTTTTCATTTTAGAACAAAGAAGTTTAAATACTTGCACCACATCCCCAACTTGGCGGTCCGTTAGAGCAAAATTTTTGGGCCACGATTTCCTTCCGCACCCAAAAACCCCTATATACAAATTTTCATGAAAATCGGCTGGGCAGTTTAGGAGTCTATTCGCTACATACAAACAAACAAACATACATACAAACAAACATTCCCTTTTATATATATAGAAGATAAGAATATTAAAGCAACTTCTGAGTATAACGTAGTATATAAAATGCAACAAACTTGTTTTCTTCTGAATCTTTTGAACAAATTTTTTGAATTTTTTTGAATATCGTTTTTAGCCTGCTTTGCCGTTTGATTTTTATTTCCTTTATTACATTAAATTTCTCACAATTTTTTGATAATAAAATGATATGGAAATGTGTATGGAAATATAGTGTATGGTCATAAATATTTTATATGGTAAGTTTTTTTTGACAAATTTTCTTCTTCTGAATCTGTTGAACAAATTTTTGAATTTTTTTAAAAATCGTTTTTAGCCTGCCTTGCAGTTTGTTTCTTGTTTCCTTTGTTAAATTAAATTTCTCACAATTGTTTGATAGTAAAAAGATATGTGTATGGAAAAAAGGTACACTATATTTGTATGATCATGGATATTTTATATGGAAAGTTTTGTTTTTTTACACGCGTATCAACTCTGTGAACGAATTTCTTTATACAGGTTAACAAATAAGAACGAACAGCAAAGTTCATAGATTTCGCAATTTCGTCATCATCAAATTTCATATAAAAAACAATAATTGAGATTGACTGTTTCATCAAATTTCATAATTTCCATGTGAACTAATTTCACCATTTTTTCACACCAAAAAAAGTCACGTTGCATCAACACGCGAGTCGGCATAGAATACAGGTAGAGTAACAAATTAAAAACAAATAAAAAAATAATTTTTCAATAAGATTTTAATTCTAAAAAGAAGCAGTCGAATAAAATATTAATAATTTTGAATATAAAACAAAAATTTGCATTTTTTTTTCTCATATGTATATAAAATAACAAATTATAACTAAATTTTTTTTCGGGAATAAAACATCAAAAATATTAACTGGCGCCCGAGCAAGGACACTAAAGGTGTAGGAAGTGCTAGTGAAAAGTGAAATAATATTGTATTTCTACCTTTTAATTTTTATTTTATCTAAAGATGCTAAATAAAGTATCTTATAAAAAAAAAAAAGAACAAAAAAAAATTAAGTTAAATAAAAACTATAGACCAAAGAGAAAAACAGTGTAAATAAAATAAATATAGAGAACAGTTGCATAGAAAGATTATATGAAATAAATTTTAAAGATACGATATAAATAAAAAATATTAAAAATTTTCTATAAATAGATAAAAAGTATCCTCTATGAGAAAATAATCTGAAAAATTATCCGTATAAAGGAGAAAATAAAATATTTACAATTTGAATAAATGTCCTCATAGAGAAGAGAATAATTTTAACATACAAATTTTTATATAAATAGATAAATGGTACTCCTTTCAACATGTTCACTGCTATATCTCTGTCTAACTTTCCGCCGTTAAATTTACTGGTATTTGCATTAAAAACTTTATTATCAACTTCAGTTGTGTTTGTTTTATTACATACATTTGAATGGCAGACTTTAAAACATCATGAATAGATGGGCACTTTGGTGGAATGATGGTAGAATCGGTACACGTTGAAATTTCCGTGATTTTATGTCCCACGAAAGAAACATTTTATCCCATTTATTGTTTGTGTTTACAACATTGTTAATTCCACTACGAAGTTTAGAAAACGAAGAAACCAAGTAATGTAATGGATTTACAAAACTGGGCACGTATAGCTCAATCAAATTAGCTGGAATGTTTTATACATTTTGTAATTTTCTTCAACTTTACTTGTCAAGATGTATTGATTTTTAGTTATGACATCCAACGACTTACTAACTTCGGACATGGCCTTTAAGAATTTTCTAGTTAAATTCTCTATTTTTTTATTAAATATATTGATTATTGAGAGGCCACTAGTACTCTCGGACATATTATGTTAACTTTTATTAGAAAATATTTTATTAGATAACTTGTCTAAGTTCTTTGAGGTCTCCAATATATTTCCATTGTTAATATGAATTACTCCATGTAATTTATTAGCCATACTGTCTTTTTCTCTGCTTAGAGCAGTTATTCATTCATTGATGTTATCATACATCGTTTTAAGAAGAGCATGGGTATTTTGACAGTCGGTACACATGAAGAAATCATTCAAGGATTGATGAAATTGCACTCTAGCTGCTCCAATGCACGTACCATGAAGTTTCCTGTTGCAAAAACCTTTGCATATTAAGTTTATCGAATAATTATCCAAAGCAGTGCAATTACTCATATCACATTTGAAATTCAATATTATTATTTAAATAATGAAAGAACAAAAAACCGAAATTTAACACTTTTATTTTTTATTTTTTAATTCAAAGCTAAGAACAAAAAAACTAACGAAAAAGTAGTGTAAATGACTAATTTAGTTAATTAACTTAAATGTTTATATTTTTTTATTGCAAGCATACACATCTGCACTGATTAACTGTAGAATGATGAATTTTTTTAATTTTTATTACATTATATCTATGTTTTATTGAATTATTACCATAGGCAATCTATAATTAAAAAATTATGTACAATACTTAAATTGTAAAATTTATTTTTATATTTAAATAAATTATATGACAAGTTTTAAATTTGTAATTGTATTTTACAAATACAGTTATTGCATATTTTGATTATGAAATTTTGTAATAAAAAGATAATAAAAGGATTAGTGGTTTTATTTAACATTGAAAACCATCAAATTATATAAACTTTTATATTTATATTATTACAAATTATTATTTATTTCGAATAAATTTGAGTTTAATTATATAAAAGATTAAAAAATTAGTAAATTAAGACAATTAACTTAAAAACTATTTAAAATTGAAATATTTAATCAAGGGTACTAAATCATTCAACAGTAATTGCACTACAGCTAAAAATCCTGAAAAGAAGTAATTGCTGCATGTGTGTAAAATTTTATTGAATTGGATAAAAACTTTTAAATATGTAATTTTGAAATTGCATTTTACGAATCCATTTATTGTAAGTTTATTTGTTCTTTAATATTTTTAAATAGATAAATTGGTAAGAATTTTTAAATAAAGTTAATTTCGATAGCTATGTATTACGATCAAATTAATAAAAGCTTTTATGGTTTTAAAATGACTTATGGACGTCCCATTTAAAAGCATTACATAGATGTAGGATATTTCTAAGTCGGTTGCACCGACTGACTGTTTCTTTACCTGTTTTAGTGTATTAAAAAGCGTATTTTTCGTCGTTTATTAAAAAAATATTTTGTTTTTAATTTATAAAATATGATACATAATAGGTTTTATAGTAAAATGTTTAGCCTTTCAAAAATATAAAAGTGTTAAATAAGAACAGCGATAGGAAATAATGTATCAAATTTGATTTTTTTTATCTTTATTAATTTCGAATATATTACGCTTCAAGGTCTTGGGAGTAGTGTGAGTGGTACGCAAAACGCTATTCCAATTCATCCAAAATTTGACGTACACAAAACAAATAAGAAGAAACACCTGTGCCCCAAATACAAGGTTCTATCTTCTTTGAATTCGAATTATACTAGTTTGACCACAATTGGATCAAAAGCTTCTAGAATCCGAACTCGACCAGAACCAATTCCCATGGTACTTTCATTACTAGTACATGGAACATAAATTTCATGAAAATACCGTAATTAGTTTCTGAGTTATGGTGTTTTTAAGATATATGTTCGGTAGCACTTGAACTTTTCAGAGCCGGAACCATGGTACGATTCGCCCATATGCAGTCCCCGTCGTTCTTTTAAAACTAGTGAACCCTTGTACACAATTGGAATGTTCTATCTTAATTTTAAGCTACCTTTTTATTAATTTCAATGTTATGCTTTAAGCTCTTTAAAACTGTGTGGATGGTCCCCGACCTACTACTCCAATTGGTCCTAAATTTCAAGGACTCTAAGCACATAGGAAGAGGCACACGGATACCAAATGTGAAGGTTTTATCTTCATTGGTTTTGTAATTTTTTGGAAAAAAATAAAGACTTTTGTGATTTTTACCATATTTTCTTTTAGAGTTCTTTTTATTAAATATTTACCTAAACACTCCAAATTTTACATAAAAATAAAATTTGAAGTGTATTTTATAACATATCAAAAATTCAGCTTTGAGCTCAAAATCTTTAATATGTTTTAGAACAAGAGTCATTAAAACAAGTTAAGAAACATTCAGTCGGTGCAACCGACTTAGAAATACCCTACACCTATTTGGTTCAAATTTAAGGACATATCCATAAGTCATTTTAACACCATAAAAGCTGTTATTAATTTGATCGTAAGACATAGCTAACCAAATTAACTTTATATTACTAAAAACATTTTCTAATTACACTATCTATTAAAAAATATTACAAATTCTTACTAATTTATCTATTTAAAAATATTAAAAAACAAACAAACTTGAAATAAATGAAAATATATTTATTCCAATTCAATTACAAAATGAAAAAATTCTAATTATTAAATTTTGTGATAAAAAGATAATCAAAGCATAATATATATAATAATCCAAATTTTTAAAAATTGCAATTATTTTAAATGGTTAGTTTATATACCTAATAGAAAAGCTTACAAACGCAAAATATGCAATAAATGTATTTCTAAAATACAATTACAAATTTAGACCTTTTCATATAATTCATTTAAATATTCAAATAAATTTTACATAAATGCAGCAAGTACCTCTGAATATAGCTGAACCACTACAATTAAGTCTAGATTTCGGAAACACATAGGACATAGGAAATATATTCTTTGGCTTTGAAATTAAACTCAACCAGAACCAATTCCCATGGTACTTTCATTACTAGTAACCTAGAGTTTAAATTTCATCAAAATACCGGCATTATTTTTTGAGTTTTGGTGTTTTTAAGATATATGTTTGTTAGTCCTTGAACTTGTCAAGGGTTCCAGAATCCCAAACCATGGTACGATTTCGCCCATATGCAGTCCCGTCATACTTTCAATACTAGTTAACCCTTGTATACATTTGGAACGTTCTATCTTAATTTTAAGTTACTAGTTTTATTAATTTCGATGATAAGCTTTTACACATTTGAGGGTCTAAGAGAGGTCCTGAACCACCACTCCAAATGATCCCAAATTAGGGGGGCACGGAAGAAATAGTAAAGAACACCCTGGGCCTAATTTGAAGCTTCTACATTTGTTTGAAGTTACTATTTTTATTAATTTCGAAAATATGCTTTAAGGTCCTCGGAACTGAGTGCCTGGTCCCCGACCCACTAGTCCAATGGGGCCCAAATTTCAAAGACACTTACGCAATAGGAAGGGACACCCTGATACCAAATTTGGAGGTTATATCTTCATTGGTTTCGGAATTACGCTAGTTTGGCCTAAATTCGATCAAAAAGTTCTCAGTTCCAAACCCATTGTCCAATCCTCACCGTACGTAGTCCCCGCCGTAGTTTCATTACCAATAACCTACAGCACAAATTTCATGAAGAGAGCCTCATTAGTTGTTGAGTTATCGTGATTTTTAATATATGTTCGTTATCCCTTACACCGACTAAAAGGTCCAGAATCCGAACCCATGGGCTGATTTCGCCTTTATACAGCCCGCGCTTTACTTATAGTACTAGTTAACCCTTGTACACAATTTAAACGGTCTATCTTAATTTTAAGTAACTATTTTTAGTAATTTCGATTATAAGCTTTTAAAACTTGGGAGGTCTGAGAGGGGTACTGAACCACCACTCCAATTGATCCCAAATTAAGGGAACACGGAAGAGATAGTAAAGAACACCCTTGTGGCAAATTGGAAGCTTCTACATTTTTTCAAGTTGTTATCTTTATTAATTTTAAAGATATGCTTTAAGGTCTTCGGAAATGTGTGGCTGGTCCCCGACCCAGTAGTCCAATGGGACCCAAATTCACAAGACACTTAGGAGATAGGAGGGGACACCCTGATACCAAATTTGGAGGTTCTATCTTCATTGGTTTCGGAATTATGCTCGTTTGGCCTAAATTCGATCAAAAAGTTCTAGGTTCCGAACGCATGGTCCAATCCCGACCTTACGGAATCCCCGAAGTAGTTTCATTACTAGTAACCTACAGCACAAATTTTATGAAGAAAGCGGCATTAGTTGTTGAGTTATCGTGATTTTTTATATATGTTCGTTAGCCCTTCGATCGATTAAAAGGTCCAGAATCCAAACCCATGGGCCGATTTCGCCCATATGCAATCCCCGCCGTACTTTCAGTCCTAGTAACCTACAGTTAAAATTTCATCAAGATAGCTCCATTATTTTTTGAGTTATCGTGCCTACGGGCGGACATGGCTATATCGACTCAGGCAGTCACGCTGATCACAAATATATATTCTTTTCCATATCTAGCTCGCTTCCTTTAGGTGGTTACAAACACCATACCAAAGTTAATATACCCCTTTACCTATTCTATAGGTGTAGGGTATAAAAATTATGGATACGCGTTTCAGAAAGACCTGATTGACAACCTACTAAGTATAGTTGGGTATGTGCTTATCATTTCACGGAATCGTGTTTTATGAAAAATTCACAGAAAGTTGCGGCAGACGCTGTTCCAAGTATTTTCTCCAATAATCCGCGATTATCTAATAACAACTCAGAAACACTAAATTCTGATGACAATAATTTAATTTTAAATTTTGGCAATTTGATAAAAAAACAAGTAAAGCAACAGTCAGTCGGTTCAACCGACTTAGAAATACCCTACACCTATTTGGTTCAAATTTAAGGACATATCCCTAAGTCATTTTAACACCATAAAAGCTGCTATTAATTTGATCGTAAAACATAGCTAATCAAATTAACTTTATAATACTAAAAATATTTTCTAATTACACTATCTATTAAAAAATATTACAAATTCTTACTAATTTATCTATTTAAAAATATTAAAAAACAAACAAACTTGAAATAAATGAAAATATATTTATTCCAATTCAATTACAAAATGAAAAAATTCTAATTATTAAATTTTGTGATAAAAAGATAATCAAAGCATAATATATTTAATAAGCCAAATTTTTAAAAATTGCAATTATTTTAAATGGTTAGTTTATATACCTAATAGAAAAGCTTATAAACTCTAAATTTCTAAAATACAATTACAAATTTAGACCTTTTCATATAATTCATTTAAATATAAAAATAAATTTTACATAAATGCAGTAAGTACCTTTGAACATAGCTGAACCACTACAATTAAGTCTAAATTTCGAAGACACATAGGAAATATATTCTTTGGCTTCGAAATTAAACTCGACCACAACCAATTCCCATGGTACTTTCATTAATAGTAACCTAGTGTTAAATTTCATCAAAATACCGGCATTATTTTTTGAGTTATGATGTTTTTAAGATATATGTTTGTTAGTCCTTGAACTTTTCAAGGGTTCCAGAACCCGAAACCATGGTACGATTTCGCCCATATGCAGTCCTGTCATACTTTCAATACTAGTTAACCCTTGTACACAATTGGAACGTTCTACCTTAATTTTAAGTTACTAGTTTTATTAATTTCGATGATAAGCTTTTAAAGATTGGGGGGTCTAAGAGAGGTTCTGAACCACCACTCCAATTGATCGCAAATTAGGGGGACACGCAAGAGATAGTAAAGAACACCCTTGTGGCAAATTGGAAGCTTCTACATTCTTTCAAGTTGTTATCTTTATTAATTTTAAAGGTATGCTTTAAGGTCTTCGGAAATGTGTGGCTGGTCCTCGACCCCCTACTCCAATGGGGCCCAAATTCACAAGACACTTAGGAAATAGGAAGGGATACCCTGATACCAAATTTGGACGTTCTATCTTTATTGGTTTCGGAATTATGCTCGTTTGGCCAAAATTCGATCAAAAAGTTCTAGGTTCCGAACCCATGGTCCAATCCCGACGTTACGCAATTCCCGAAGTAGTTTCATTACTGGTAACCTACAGCACAAATTTGATGAAGATAGCGTCATTAGTTGTTGAGTTATCGTGATTTTTCATATTTGTTCGTTAGCCCTGAAACCGATTAAAAGGTCCAGAATCCGAACCCATGGGCCGATTTCGCCCGTATGCAATCCCCGTCGTACTTTCAGTCTTAGTAACCTACAGTTAAAATTTCATCGAGATAGCTCCTTCATTTTTTGAGTTATCGTGCCTACGGACGGACATGGCTATATCGACTCAGGCGGTCACGCTGATCACAAATATATATACTTTTCCATATTTAGCTCGCTTCCTTTAGGTGGTTACAAACACCATACCAAAGTTAATATATTCCTTTACCTATTCTATAGGTGTAGGGTATAATAATTTAAATGGCTGGTCAATAAATAAGAATGAAAATAATGTCATTTTATATTTTTTGAAAAATGATGATCGGATACAAAATTAAATATAGAATTATAATTGATAATAGTTTGCAAGTTACATGCGTCCCAGGCCTTGCATAAAATCAGGAAAAATTTGAAAAAATTTTGTATCGGAAAATATGAAACTAGTCTTTTGGTGTCAGCTACAAACTTTAATATCGTTTTTCAACAATGAAGAATCATCAATTTCTAACAATTCGATTGTACTTTTAGAAAAAGCATTGCTTCTTCTTAAAGAATATTCTAATTTTGAGGATGATTCTGAAAAACGAAAATATTAAATATTATCATAGAACAAGTTGACCTCATAAGTTGGAAATCACCAATATATAGTTATAATACCATATCTTGTGTAATTTTTGTTCATTCCAGAGCTACTTACTCCATCATTTTAAAATTTCTTTCTCTGCCTCAAAGACTATCTTCTCGTTTGCACATTACACCTAATTATAAAAATGTTAAAAAAGATGAGAGATAAAAAAAAAAAAATCTACTGCTTTTCAGTCCTTAACGGAACGTGAAAACTTGGTAGCCACCTTTTTTTGTTTATTTTTACACGTTAACTAAACGCTAGGAAGGAATTCCTATATACATAACATATAGGTTTATTTAGAAAGAGAAGGAAAATAGGATAATAGAGGAGAATTAGGAAGTAGGCTGGAAATGAATCTGAAAAGATTCGTTTTGAATTTTTGCAAATTGTTGGAATTGTTTTAGAGGTGGTATAATTGACTTAAGTTCAATAGAGCAAGTGTCATTACCTACAAGATATCTATAAAACAGAGAAATCGCTCCAATATTTCGACGACAGTTAAGAGAAGTAAATGCTACTTGCTCGACAGGGTCACTTATTAGTCGTTACCCACGATTTTAAATTTTATTGAGGCAACTCAAAAACGTTTGGGATGCGGCAGCCCAAATGTTGGAGTTAAACTCCATCTTCGGTCAAATATTTGTTTTTTTTTTTTGCCAGGAATGGAACGCTCGAAAGCCACCCAGCTGTGTTGTATTTCGGTGGGTAGTCCCATCGACTTTAACGCACCAAAACCACACCCTTTTTGAACCAAACTTTAGGAAGGAACCTGTGATACATATGTAAAGTTTGGTTACAGGGATGGGATATGAAAGGATTTTAGGATTGTGGGAGGATATTTGGGAATTTTGGATTATGGTGGATGGGGAAAATTCGGAGAGATATTTAGGAGAAAGATTTTAATATTCTTCTTAAATTTATTTAAGTCGTACACATCCGAATTACCAACTTTAGGAAACTCATTGGACGGAATGTGATTCCATAATCTCGAAATGTGCACAACAAACGAATTTCCATAAGCCGTGTTTCGCCATCTTAACAATTCGACACAGTAGGGATGGGCATCTGTTGCACTCTTTGTTTCACGTTGGAAAACTTTGAGTGGAGGCATTAATTGTTTTATTTCCTTAGAACAGGTGTTCGTCCCCACTAGGTATCTATAAAATAGGGTAAGTGACCAGACGGTGCGCCGATACCTAAGTGGAGTGTGCGTTGAGGTAACACTGGTATCATTTATAAGAAAAATAGCTCTGTTTTGCACTTTATCGAGATATCTCAGCGCCAATTGGGGTGCACCAGCCCAAATATGTGCATTATACTCCATTTTTGTTCAATATATGTTTTATAGATATTGAGGAGATCTAATGGAGAGAAGTAAGTTTTACAGCTGTACAAAAAACCCAAACATCTAGCTGCATCTTTAGCTATACCAAAAATGTGATTTGACCAAGTCAACTTCTGGTTTAACTCGATTCCCAAAATATTTAAATCTGTTGAGTGCTGCACAGCTTCTCCTTGAAAAATCAAGTTGGGAATGGAAGTTGCTATTTTTCACGAGATGAGGCAGCATTGGGTTTCCTTCGTGTTGTATTGAACACGATTATTTTCACCCCATTTATGAATTTTTGCTAAAGCGTTATTTAGCTCACTGACAGTGAAATTTTTTGCTGTTGTATTAACCTGATTTATAACAACATTCAACAGTTTTTAACTAGACCTTATCGAACTTAGTTGCAACCAACAAACTCACACACAGCTAAATCTACGTGCAAGTAAAAATACGCATGTATATGTAAATAATTAAAATTTAATTAAATAGTTTTAGTTAATTGAAAAGAAATTAACTGAAATTTCAGTACTTCCCTGAAAAAAAAAAATGAGTAAAGTTAACGTATACCATCAAAAATTAAAACAGTACAAATTAAAATAAAAACAATACGGTGACATAGTATTGATGGTACTAATTAATCAGCGAATTTAAAAATAAGAATATTACCATCCGTGGGAGAGGGAATGAAATGGAAATATTTTAATTGATTTGTTTACAACTAGTAGATGTTAGATAAAGAGTAATCTCCAATAAAAACAAGTAAAGAAACAGTCAGTCGGTGCAACCGACTTAGAAATACCCTACACCTATTTGGTGTAAATTTAATGAGATATCCATAAGTCATTTTAACACCATAAAAGCTGTTATTAATTTGATCGTAAGACATAGCTAACCAAATTAACTTTATAATACTAAAAACATTTTCTAATTACACTATCTATTAAAAAATATTACAAATTCTTACTAATTTATCTATTTAAAAATATTAAAAAACAAAAAAACTTGAAATAAATGAAAATTTATTTATTCCAATTCAATTACAAAATGAAAAAATTTTAATTATTAAATTTTATGGTTAAAAGCTAATCTAAGCATAATATATTTAATAATCCAAATTTTTCAAAATTGCAATTATTTTCAATGGTTAGTTTATACATCTAATAGAAAAGCTTATAAACGCAAAATATGCAATAAATGTATTTCTAAAATACAATTACAAATTTAGACAAAAAAAATAAATTTTACATAAATACAGCAAGTACCTTTGAACATAGCTGAACCACTACAATTAAGTCTAAATTTCGGGGACACGGAGGTTGGCTTCGACATTATACTCGTTCGGCCTCAAATCGATCAAAAGCTTCTACAATCCGAACTCATTGACCAAACTCGACCAGAACCAATTTCCATAGTACTTTCATTACTAGTAACCTAGAGTTTAAATTTCATCAAAATAGCGGCATTATTTTTTGCGTTATGGTGTTTTTAAGATGTATGTTTGTTAGCCCTTGAACTTTTCAAAACCATGGTACGATTTCGCCCATATGCAGTCCCCGTCATACTCTCAGTACTGTTAACCCTTGTATACAATTGGAACGTTCTATCTTAATTTTAAGTTACTAGTTTTATTAATTTCGATGATAAGCTTTTACACATTGGGGGTCTAAGAGAAGTACTGAACCACCACTCCAATTGATCCAAAATTAGAGGGGCGCTTAGGAAATAGTAAAGAACACTCATTTGCCAAATTTGAAACTTCTACATTTGTTTCAAGTTACTATCTTTATTATTTTCGATAATGCTTTAAGGTCCTCGGAACTGAGTGGCTGGTCCCCACACACTACTCCAATTGGGCTCAAATTTAAGGGAGACTAAAGAAATCGAAAGCGACACTCTGAAACCAAATTTGGGGGTTCTTTCTTCATTGGTTTCGGAATTATGCCAGTTTGGTCTAAATTCGATCAAAAAGTTCTAAGATCCGAACCCATTGTCCAATCCTCGCCGTACGCAATCACCGCCATAGTTTCATTACTAATAACCTACAGCATAAATTTCATGAAGATAGCGTCATTAGTTGTTGAGTTATCGTGATTTTCTATATATGTTCGTTAGCCCTGAAACCGATTTAAAGGTCCAGAATCCGAAACCTTTGGCTGATTTCGCCCTTATGCAGTCCACGCTTAACTTTAAGCACTAGTTAACGCTTGCACACAATTTGAACGTTCTATTTTAATTTTAAGTTACTATTTTTAGTAATTTCGATTATAAGCTTTTAAAACTTGGGAGGTCTAAAAGGGGTACTGAACTACCACTCCAATTGATCCCAAATTAGGGGGACACGCAAGAGATAGTAAAGAACACCCTTGTGACAAATTTGAAGCTTATACATTTTTACAAATTGCTATCTTTATTAATTTTAAAGCTATGCTTTAAGGTCTTCGGAAATGTGTGGCTGATCCCCGACCCACTACTCCAATGGGGCCCAAATTTCAAAGACACTAAGGAAATAGGAAGGGACACCCTGATACCAAATTTGGAGGTTCTATCTTCATTGGTTTCGGAATTATGCTCGTTTGGCCTAAATTCGATCAAAAAGTTCTAGGTTCCGAACCCTTTGTCCAATCCCAAACTTACTCAGTCTCCGCAGTAGTTTCATTACTAGTAACCTACAGCACTAATTTGATGAAGATATCGATAGTGTTGTTGAGGTATCGTGATATTTTATGTATGTTCGTTAGCCCTTCGATCGATTAAAAGGTTCAGAAACCGAACCCATGGGCCGATAGTTCCATTATTCCTCAAGATAGCTCCATTATTTTTTGAGTTATTGTGCCTACGAACGGACGAACGGAGGGACGGCCGTGACTATATCGACTCAGGAGGTCACGCCAATCACAAATATTTATACTTTTGAATATCTAGCTCGCTTCCTTTAGGTGGTTACAAACACCATATCAAAGTTAATATACCATTTTACCTATTCTATAGGTGTAGGGTATAAGTAAAATTAAAGGTGAATAATTATTTAAGAAAAAAAAAAATTAAGTATTAAAATTGAAAATAAGAAGTAAATTTCAAAATAATTTTTTCAACACAAAATAAAATAAAAAAGAATATAAGTGATTTTTAGAATATTGATTTAGAATTAGTGCTGTGGATTTGAAATAAAGAATTAAGTAAAAGAATTATTAAATTATAAAAAACAAAAAAAAAATTTTTTATTAAAAAAATTATATTCATAAATAACAAAAAAAATATACTTAACTTGCCGCCATAGGAAATCACAAAACTTAATTTTAAAATTTTTTTTAGTTTGCAAATGTAAATTTAACTTTAAAATAAAATAAAAAAAAAATTTAATCTTTGTTTTTATTATTTAAATACACAAGAAAGAAATTATAATGAAAAAAGATAATAAAATAAATATAGATAGAAAATAAATATTTTGTGATAAAATTTTTTTTGAAACAGTGATAACCTGTTGAAGTTTGAAGAGAGACTGAATATTGGTTTTATAGATATTAGACGGGTGCTTAGGTGAGAAATATGTTTTGCGAAGGGGCAGAAAACCCAAACATTTAGCAGCATTGTTGTCTATATCAAAAATATGCTCATTTCACAGCATTTTTTGATTTAGCTGCAAATCTAAAATGCTTAGATTTTCTGATCGTTCAATATTTTCAACTTGGAATCGCAGAATTAGGTAAAACTGATTTCTCTTGTAGGAAATCAGGCAGCTTTGAGTTTTTGAAGTATTAAACTAAACTCTATTACTTTTACTCCAATCAGCTATTTTGGCTAAGTCATGGTTAACTAAACTAACCGTGATATTTCTTTTAGAACTGATTGCGGAAGGTGTGGCATTAGACTTCTGAAGAAAATCATAGGATGCCACTAGAAGGCTGATTATTTTACATTTTAATCTTTGGTTATTAAGAAACCTTTGCTGTTTAATAATTCTCTTGAAATTGTTTCTGGTAACTTTATAGCTCGCAAATGAGGACTCAGACGCATTTTCCTTGTACATTTTGAAATGCTCTTCCTTGAATTGAATTGCTTTCATGCAGATGTCATTAAACCAAGATTTGGAATGGATTTATACTGATTTGTATGAGCTAGGAATAAAACGTTTCATTCCTAGCATAATTGTTTTACTAATGGCATCAGCAGCAAATTCAACGTTCCTACGATGGAAACACATTAACCAATCGAAAACTCCCAAAAAGCTATTCAGATTCGAGTTGAGCTCTTTACAAGTTGAGAAAATTGAAATAAGTTTCAAAATAGTTCAACCTGTTTACCTTCCGGGCTATTATGACTTGAGTAATGGAACCAGTTTTTGTTGTGGACATTAAAATCACCTGCGACAGCTATCCCATTCGGAATTTTTTTCCCAGAATTTAATTGATAGTTCTTCAATGGTCACAGTTTCCAGCTCACTGGCTTGGGAGGATCAGTATAAAAAAAAGAAAAATATTGAAGCATTTTCAACACGGAGTTTAACCCAGGGATAATGGAAAATCGGGTTTAAGCTCTTAAGATCACGAAGGGTGCTGAAAGCAACATTAGAATGTATATATAAAGCGACTCCTTAATGAGGGATGAAAAACGGAACAAGAGTATAGCCATTTATATTATAATTGGTATCATCACCTACAACCTGTGTCTCGTTTAAAGCAAGTATAGCTGATTTTTCTGAGTTAAGATGCGCTTCAACTGAATGGAAATTACATGATAAGTCTCTTATATTACTAACTTGTCATAAAAAATTTTTCTCCATTGACTACAACTTGCTGGCGGAATAGGAGGAAAAAAGGTTTAAATAATTTAAATTTACATTAAAAATATTTAATTAAAATTGAAATATTAAAATTTCAAAAAACATGTATCACACATTGAACATACACAGTAATTAAAGCATAAAAAACAAGTGATGAATTTTTTTTAAAAAGCTCATTTCCAAAATTTATAGGGTTTCTTAGTGAGTATTTTATCATTTATTTTTATAAAAACATACATAAAAATAAATGATAATATTATAATTTAGTTATTTCATCAATTTATTAATTATGACTAATAGTAAAATCAATACTAAGAATATAATCCAAATGCACTCAAGAAACCTGTTAACAAATGCGAAATATAGGGTTGTTGTTGGAGCTTCAATGTCAACGTTTAATTTTGGAAAAACATACACTGCTGAATAAGTTACTGTTTTATATAAACATAATAGTTTTAACTTTGAAGACCTACTAGTCTTTCAATGGGGAAGGTTGCCTAATGTTTGTTTTACTATCTCGTGCTGGATCTGCCCACCCCCCTCCTGTTCCCACCTTTCCAGTTTTTTAGGTTTTAGTAAATCTATTGTGAACTCCACCAAAAATTTTTGGAGTTTTACCTAGAATTTGATTATCAAAACTAAAGTGGTTAAAACTGAGAGTCTTCTTCAGTTTAAAAAAACACTTTCAAATTTATGAAAAACCTTTAACATATGTTGAAATATAATGCTGAAGCATCAAATTTTGTATATTTGCAAAAAAAAAACTTTGAACAGGTATATAAGTTAGCTTGAACCGTTTAGAAGATATGTGAGGCCAAAAATTTTGGAAAAATTGAGTTTTGCATAATTGTAAATTTTAGTACCGTATGGTAACCCTATAACCTTTAGCCTTGTATTTTTGTAATGCCTATAAAAGCAACTCTCTTATACCGTTTTTAGATTGAAAATACATTTAACAGACCTCTTGTTATACTAATATTAATATAGGGCTTTTTTGGAATTTTCGGGGGCCGTCGCTTCGTCACCTTTAAAATTAAGAAAAACCTTTGAAACATCTTGAAATATAATTAAAGAGCCTTCAATTTTGTATATCACTAAAAAAACAATTGAACAAGTATTCAAGTTACATGTGTTTAAAAATAGCAAAATTTAAATTTTGGAGTCTGAATAGCTTCTAAACAGGGGGCTTGAAAAAAAAAATTTTTGTTAACCGACTCCTACTAAATTCTGAGGATCTAACTTCTCCAAAAATTTCAAAACCCTAGGTTGAACCGTTTAGAGTGGCCAAAAATTTTGCAAAAATTGAGTTTTGCATATGGTAAATTTTAATACCGTATGGCAACTTTAAATATTTGCATTTTAAATATTTATAAAGTTTATAAAACCAGCTATTTTGTGCTGTTCTTGAACTCTTGTTATAGCAATTTAAAAATAGGGCTTCTTCCAACTTTGGGGGGCTGTAGCTCCGTAACGGGTGAGGCTGCAGAAAAAAGTTCTTCCATGAAATTATTTTTTTTGCAATACTTACCCCTCATTAAAATTTGTTTCCTCTATTTCAAACGATGTAAAAGTCAGCGTGCATTGCTATATTTAAGTTATATTGTAACAAATTACAATATAAACAAAAATCAAAATTAATTAACAACTAAAATTATAAGTTAATTATACAAAATTATTTAAATTAAAAAAACTAAAATCATAAAAAACAAAAAATTAAAAATTAAAAAAAGTGCAAAATTAATCTAATGTAATAAAATTGTTTTATAAATGTAAATTTAAGAAAAGTTAAGAAAAAAAAATTACTAATGTAATATCTAAGCATTGATTCAATTTTTTTTGAATTATTCAATTAAAAAAAAAATCCAAATCAAATTATTTGAATTATTTATGGAAAAAAAAAAAAATTATAGTTTAATTATAAAAGTAAAAAATTAAAAAAACAAAAACTTAAAAAAGAAAAATAATGTTCCCATCGCATCCAATGCTGCTGAAACAAAATCTCTGATTAAAGGGTTGACACAGCCAGACATCCAGTTGTTGATTAATATTATTTTTTACAAATGTGTTTTAGTTAAGTTATTCTTTTTTTTTTTTTGTTTATCAAAATTAATGAAGCATTTAATTTAGCAAATTTAAAATTAATGATAGTTTTAACTGAATTTGTAACAAAAGTTAATTTTCAAAAAGTTATCAAAAATTATAAATAAAAGAAGCAGAATAAATTTATTAGAAAAACAAGAACACAAAATTATTAATATATGAATTTATATTTATGAACTTATATTTTCCAACAATAATGTTTTATTAAACTATTTAATTAATTTGTTTTCCTTTAGAATTCATTTGTTTGTCCAAACACAAAACAGAAGACCAAAAGCAAAAGTACAATCGTATTTTTTAACCCCCTGCACACTCAATACGTGATATATGTGAACTGATTAAAACATAGAGCGAACAATGAAGGAGGTATGGCTGGCAATACTTACTTCTGGCTGAAACAACCAGAACAATTATGGCCTTTATGATAAAGTCTATTTTCGGAAATTTCAAAGAATTATTCGCTTGTTCCTGTATTTCAAACTACAGGTCAATTTTTAAGGGAGACTACAAAGGCTGTAATTGACTTAGTTTAAAATACAGGCTTCCGCTTTCTTGTAATTATCACGGATAACTACAAAATGCTTAATAATTTAAGCTTTCAAAATCAAAATTATTTTCCTAATCCTAACGGCAAGGGAAATATATACTTACAGTTTGATACTGTTCATTTATTTAAAAACGTTCGAAACAATTGGCTTTGAGCATCACTTTGTTACTATTCACTACTAAAACATTGATAGATTTAGTCCGTCTATCATGAACGGAACCTCATATGATGCATTAGAAAATAGATTTTGTGTTTATGGTTGTTTAGCTCGATCCAATTTCAACGTTTTATACACGCAAGTTGTTGAATCCGAGAAAAAAAATTAGGATTAACCAGATTTTTTGTAAATATAATGAAAAAGAAAATTTAAAACAAGCAATTGGAGAAAAAACTTTAGAGCAGGAACGAGATTTAGAACAATTTAATACAATTTTTGCTTCGCGTTCCTTAAATGAGGTACTATTTGATAAAGATCCCAATTTGTACACGAGAGGGTATTCCTCAAATTCATTGAAAACAAGTATTAAATGCGTCGTAATGTATCAGGAAACTTTACGAGATTATAATTTGTATTTTATAATTAAACGAAACAAAAATAAATGGAATGAAAGAAGTTATTATTCACTTAATTCCTAATTTATTTATTTAATTTATTATTTAACAAAATAACTTTCTTTATTTATTTATTTAAATCTTTATATAAAACATAATAACTTTCTTTATTTATTTATTTAAATTTTTATATAAAACGAAACAAGACAACTTCTGATCGTTACCACGTCCAATAGCAGAATGAATGCATTTATAGTAAAATAATTATATTCTTTTATGTCACGTTGAAATGCAACTTGCTGAGAAAATTATTATTAAGCTTTTGAATGTACAGTTAATTCCGTTTTTAATATGATGTACAGTAAATTTAATGCACAGTTATTTTTCAGATAGGATCATGTTTCCTAAAAGGTCCTAAAAAGAGATTCGTTTTAAAAAAAAGGAAATATTAGTTGTCTTGGATGACCTGAGATAAGATTTTTCATTTTACTTCTATTTTTTGTTAGGTTTCCTTTGGTGTTTACTTTAAGTCTGATATGTGATGGGTTTTGGAACTTATTTCGTTTTCTAACGTGGGTTTTATAATATTTATGCCCAGTGTCTTTGTCGACTACGTGTTCTTCATCGGTTAATTCGGTGCCTATTTTTCGGAATTTTGAATGATTTTTTCCTCCCTTTATTTCTTTCATGTAGTTGATTCGTGCTTCTAAAGATATGTGGGTTTTGTTTTCGTTTGCTTTTTCAATAACGCGGTTTTTCTTTTATAATATTTTGTTGTAGAAATTTTCGTATTCGCTTTCTGTTATATTACCTTGAATGAAATCTATTTGTTTCCCGTTTGTTGAGGAGTGTATCGTGTTGTTGTAATACCCATTTATTAAAGTCATTTGCTCTTAGATTGGTAGGTTTTTCTTTGTATGTTTTAATAGTCTAAGGTGCTTGTTGATGGTGTTTGCAAGCGCTATTTGTTTGCGTTACTGTTGTGATTTGAATTGGAGATGTAGTGGATTGTGATATTTTTTTCTTCCAAAAATTTCCTCAAATGAATTTAGAAAAATTTTGAGATTAGAGGTACCATTTTGGTACGTAGTGTTTGGATATGTATTATTTTTGAAATATCTGATTGGACCGTTATTATTATTATTATTATTATTAGAGGGGTTTCGAATAGAATTACGGTTGTTATTACGACTTGAATTGTGTTGAATGTTATTTGAACAATTTTGGGATGTTTTGTTACTAATGTAACGATTATTGTTTTTATCGCGATTGCTATTATTATTATAATTATTTTGGGTATTGTTATGAATAACATTAATATTTGAAAAAGCGTAGCCCGATTCGTACAAGATTTTCTTTGTGTCTTCTAAAGTCTTAGGATCTCTACATGATAAGATTGATTTTAAGGGTTCAGGAACTTTATTTTTGAAAGTGCCCAAAGCACTTTTAACGTTAGCTTGTAAATATCTTTCTAATTCGTTCTTACTGTTTTGGTATTCCAACTGTGTTTTTATATTTAGTCTTCTAAGTATAGCTTTCACATCATTGTAAAATTCAACAGCATTCGTCTTAAAATTTTGACCTCTTAGTTAGTCAAAAAGTTGGTCAGCAGATAGCCTATCGCCAAAATTGTTATTAAGTACTTTTTTTAATATCGTCCTATGTGGTGGCTTGATGATTGATTTCGATAACTTCTCTAGCACTTCCAGTTAATTTTGATTTAATTATGTCAGAGAAAATTTCTTTTGAGAATTCGTCATATTGGATTAATAAAAGTGTGATCCTGTCTTCTAAATCAATGAAAGTTTGTAAGGTACCGAATTTCCCATTAAATTCAGGTACTCGTTCTAAGTATTTATGAAGGTCAATCGTAAGAATTTTTGGTTCTATCATGGTTAGATTTCCTGTATTTCTGTTTAAATTTAATTTTGATAATTCTTCTATAAGTATGTCAACAACTCCGTTATCTACGAAATGTTGTGGCATAAACGAGAAAATGAAGATTTAGTACTATGAAAAGGTGATTCGATTTGTAAAAATTTATTTTACTATTTTTTTTTGTTTTTATTTATTGATTTCTTCCTTTTTCGTTTTTACTCAATAATTTTATTGAATTAAAAATTATTTATTGTATATTTTGTTTTTATAAGCATGTATTTACTTTTAGTAGCATTTATTTAAATTTACTTTTATTATTAGACTGTAAATTTCGAACTGACACATATATAAAACAAGTAAAGAAACAGTCAGTCGGTGCAACCGACTTAGAAATACCCTACACCTATTTGGTTCAAATTTAAGGACATATCCATAAGTCATTTTAACACCATAAAAGCTGTTATTAATTTGATCGTAAGACATAGCTAACCAAATTAACTTTATAATACTAAAAACATTTTCTAATTACACTATCTATTAAAAAATATTACAAATTCTTACTAATTTATCTATTTAAAAATATTAAAAAACAAACAAACTTGAAATAAATGAAAATATATTTATTCCAATTCAATTACAAAATGAAAAAATTCTAATTATTAAATTTTGTGATAAAAAGATAATCAAAGCATAATATATTTAATAATCCAAATTTTTCAAAATTGCAATTATTTTAAATGGTTAGTTTATATACCTAATAGAAAAGCTTATAAACGCAAAATATGCAATAAATGTATTTCTAAAATACAATTAAAAATTTAGACCTTTTCATATAATTCATTTAAATATTCAAATAAATTTTACATAAATGCAGCAAGAACCTTTGAACATAGCTGAACCACTACAATTTAGTCTAGATTTCGGAGACACATAGGACATAGGAAATATATTCTTTGGCTTTGAAATTAAACTCGACCAGAACCAATTCGCATGGTACTTTCATTACTAGTAACCTAGAGTTTAAATTTCATCAAAATACCGGCATTATTTTTTGAGTTATGGTGTTTTTAAGATATATGTTTTTTAGTCCTTGAACTTGTCAAGGGTTCCAGAACCCGAAACCATGGTACGATTTCGCCCATATGCAGTCCCGTCGTACTTTCAATACGAGTTAACCCTTGTATACAATTGGAACGTTCTATCTTAATTTTAAGTTACTAGTTTTATTAATTTCGATGATAAGCTTTTACACATTTGGGGGTCTAAGAGAGGTCCTGGACCACCACTCCAAATGATCCCAAATTAGGGGGGCACGGAAGAAATAGTAAAGAACACCCTGGGCCAAATTTGAAGCTTCTACATTTGTTTCAAGTTACTATTTTTATTAATTTCGAAAATATGCTTTAAGGTCCTCGGAACTGAGTGGCTGGTCCCCGACCCACTAGTCCAATGGGGCCCGAATTTCAAAGACACTTACGCAATAGGAAGGGACGCCCTGATACCAAAGTTGGAGGTTATATCTTCATTGGTTTCGGAATTACGCTAGTTTGGCCTAAATTCGATCAAAAAGTTCTCAGTTCCGAACCCATTGCCTAATTCTCACCGTACGTAATCACCGCCGTAGTTTCATTACCAATAACCTACAGCACAAATTTCATGAAGATAGCCTCATTAGTTGTTGAGTTATCGTGATTTTTAATATATGTTCGTTATCCCTGACACCGACTAAAAGGTCCAGAATCCGAACCCATTTGCTGATTTCGCCCTTATACAGCCCGCGCTTTACTTATAGTACTAGTTAACCCTTGTACACAATTTAAACGGTCTATCTTAATTTTAAGTAACTATTTTTAGTAATTTCGATTATAAGCTTTTAAAACTTGGGAGGTCTAAAAGGGGTACTGAACTACCACTCCAATTGATCCCAAATTAAGGGAACACGCAAGAGATAGTAAAGAACACCCTTGTGGCAAATTGGAAGCTTCTACATTTTTTCAAGTTGTTATCTTTATTAATTTTAAAGATATGCTTTAAAGTCTTCGGATATGTGTGGCTGGTCCCCGACCCACTACTCCAATGGGGCCCAAATTTCCAAGACACTTAGATAATAGGAAGGGACACCCTGATACCAAATTTGGAGGTTCTCTCTTCATTGGTTTCGGAATTATGCTCGTTTGGCCTAAATTCGATCAAAAAGTTCTAGGTTCCGAACCCATGGTTCAATCCCGACCTTACGGAATCCCCGAAGTAGTTTCATTACTAGTAACCTACAGCACAAATTTGATGAAGATAGCGTCATTAGTTGTTGAGTTATCGTGATTTTTTATATATGTTCGTTAGCCCTTCGATCGATTAAAAGGTCCAAAATCCGAACCCATGGGCCGATTTCGCCCATATGCAATCCCCGCCGTACTTTGAGTCCTAGTAACCTACAGTTAAAATTTCATCAAGATATCTCCATTATTTTTTGAGTTATCGTGCCTACGGACGGACGGACATGGCTATATCGACTAAGGCGGTCACGCTGATCACAAATATATATACTTTTCCATATCTAGCTCGCTTCCTTTAGGTGGTTACAAACACCATACCAAAGTTAATATACCCGTTTACCTATTCTATAGGTGTAGGGTATAAAAAAATTATACTGTTTATATTATTTATTATACCCTACACCTATAGAATAGGTAAAGGGGTATATTAACTTTGGTATGTTTTATATTAACTTTGGTATGTGGTATATTTGGTATTTATATTAACTTTGGTATGTGGTATACTGTTTATATTATTTATTATACCCTACACCTATAGAATAGGTAAAGGGGTATTCCTAAGTAATTCCTAAGTGTCTTGGGAATTTGGGCCCCATTGGAGTAGTGGGTCGGGGATCAGTCACACATTTCCGAAGACCTTAAAGCATATCTTTAAAATTAATAAAGATAACAACTTGAAAAAATGTAGAAGCTTCCAAATTGCCACAAGGGTGTTCTTTACTATCTCTTGCGTGTTCCCTTAATTTGGGATCAATTGGAGAGGTGGTTCAGTACCCCTCTCAGACCTCCCAAGTTTTAAAAGCTTATAATCGAAATTACTAATCGAAATTAAAATTACTTACTAGTTACTTAAAATTAAGATAGACCGTTCAAATTGTGTACAAGGGTTAACTAGTACTATAAGTACAGCGCGGGCTGTATAAGGGCAAAATAAGCCCATGGGTTCGGATTCTGGACCTTTTAGTCGGTGTCAGGGATAACGAACATATATTAAAAATCACGATAACTCAACAACTAATGAGTCTATCTTCATGAAATTTGTGCTGTAGGTTATTGGTAATGAAACTACGGCGGTTATTACGTACGGTGAGGATTGGACAATGGGTTCGGAACTGAGAACTTTTTGATCGAATTTAGGCCAAACTAGCATAATTCCTAAACCAATGAAGATATAACCTCCAAATTTGGTATCAGGGTGTCCCTTCCTATTGCGTAAGTGTCTTTGAAATTTGGGCCCCATTGGGCTAGTGGGTCGGGGACCAGCTACTCAGTTCCGAGGACCTTAAAGACTATTTTCGAAATTAATAAAAATAGTAACTTGAAACAAATGTAGAAGCTTCAAATTTGGCCCAGGGTGTTCTTTACTATTTCTTCCGTGCCCCCCTAATTTGGGATCATTTGGAGTGATGGTTCAGGACCTCTCTTAGACCCCCAAATGTGTAAAAGCTTATCATCGAAATTAATAAAACTAGTAATTTAAAATTAAGATAGAACGTTCCAATTGTATACAAGGGTTAACTAGTATTGAAAGTATGACGTGACTGCATTAGTGCGAAATCGTACCATGGTTTCGGGTTCTGGAACCCATGACAAGTTCAAGGACTAAAAAACATATATCTTAAAAACACCATAACTCAAAAAATAATGCCGGTATTTTGATGAAATTTAAACTCTAGGTTACTAGTAATGAAAGTACCATGCGAATTGGTTCTGGTCGAGTTTAATTTCAAAGCCAAAGAATATATTTCCTATGTCCTATGTGTCTCCGAAATCTAGACTAAATTGTAGTGGTTCAGCTATGTTCAAAAGTACTTGCTGCATTTATGTAAAATTTATTTGAATATTTAAATGAATTATATGAAAAGTTCAAAATTTGTAATTGTATTTTAGAAGTACATTTATTGCATATTTTGCGTTTATAAGCTTTTCTATTAGGTATATAAACTAACCATTTAAAATAATTGCAATTTTGAAAAATTTGGATTATTAAATATATTATGCTTTGATTATCTTTTTATCACAAAATTTAATAATTAGAATTTTTTCATTTTGTAATTGAATTGGAATAAATATATTTTCATTTATTTCAAGTTTGTTTGTTTTTTAATAATTTTAAATAGATAAATTAGTAAGATTTTGTAATATTTTTTAATAGATAGTGTAATTAGAAAATGTTTTTAGTATTATAAAGTTAATTTGGTTAGCTATGTCTTACGATCAAATTAATAACAGCTTTTATGGTGTTAAAATGACTTATGGATATGTCCTTAAATTTGAACCAAATAGGTGTAGGGTATTTCTAAGTCGGTTGCACCGACTGACTGTTTCTTTACTTGTTAATTATTACTAAATATTTATATTATTTTCGAAGTTTAAATGTATATATATTTTTGAATATGTATTTTAAAGTGATTATTAATACGAAGACAAAATTGTATTATTAATACTAGCAAAAAGAAAAAATTGTTTTATCAATTATTTGGAAGTTAATACTACTATTTCTTTTATTATTTTTACACTTTTTCTTCTTCTTTTATTAACGAGTTATTTATTTAATACAGAAATAGGAAGACCTTTTGATAATACGATACAAAAACCAATTCAGTTTTTTCTTCTATCACGTATGAATATATATATATATTCTTCAAGGAGAAAAAAAAATTTCTTTTTCAATAGCTACTTATTACTTATTTAATATATCATATGTTTATTATTTGATTTTAACTAATTTTTCTTTTTAAAACCAGCCTCCGAATCAAAACTCCAAATTCCCATGAGACTACGTGTTAAGTCAGGTAAGAATGTTTTCACTTGAATAAAAAAATCATCACAACAAGATCACTGCATTTACTTGTTATATATTATCTAGTTCACCTTAAGAATATCCCAAAAAAACATTTTAATTAAGCCATATGGTATGGTGAATTCTTCCACAAGCTTTAATTTTGATATTAATGTTATAACAATGTACAAATTTACCTTGTTAAAACATACAATATACTCATACTTTATATAAAAAATTCCAATTTGTTCCATCTCTAAACATTTTCTAGAAATTGGTCTATTTAATATTTTTTTTTTATTTAATTTGCATTATACAAAGTTATATAACTCAGATTTCAATTTAACAATTTAATTAAAACTTCCTTGAAAAAACAGTTGTTTAAAATTCCATCTAATGCATACTATACTAAAAAAAATGGGGGCTGTCTGGAAATGCACCTAAATAGAATAAATCAACTAAATATTACTTTTTTCTCACGATTATAGCTCCCTCAAATTACATTTCATTTAAATTAAATTTAAAGTTATCTCCATTATAGTTAAGTGTTTATAGGTTTTTTTAATTCTTGATTAAATCAAAATGATATAATATTGTGAAAACTTAATTTAATTCGTTTTATTTTTACAAGTCTTTATTAATTATTTTGCATTATACAATTTATTATATGCAAATTTTTATATGAAATACATAAATATAAATATTTATTATAAACACTTAACTATAAAGCTGTCATCGATAATTTCATATGCCGGTTGACAACAATTGTATCTGACGGTCATCAACCGGCAATAATAATTATGCTAAAAGAACATTTGCATATAAACTTTTGCATACAACTTTTGCATACAACTGAATTGAACTAACTTTAGCAACAAATTAATGTTAGAATTTTGACGATAATTTGACGTTTTTTGAATGGTGCTGTTTTGAAATATGTAAAATAAATATAAAATGGCTAATCGTCAATTTAAAATTCAGTTGCTTCTACAAACTAAAAAAAATAAACAAAAAAAGATAAAATACAAGGTTATAAAATTTTTAATTACAAACGCAAATGTAAGAAATAATATACTAAAAGTGAAAAGGTATATAAATGTCATCGAAAATTATGATCCTAAAACTTTTGAAAGCCATTTTCGTATGACTAAAGATGTATTTAATGTAAGTTAAATCTAATAAAAATAAAATTCTTCAAAAAGTTTACTAATTAGTATATTAAAATAAAATTGTAGAAATTAGAAAAGGAACTAATGCCACATTTAATTATAAAAAACAAAGGTCCTCCTAGTTCACCGTTCATCTGGCTTCAAAATCAAGCCGTACTGAAATTAGAAGTCTTATAAAATTTGTGGTCCAGTAATCGTTTCCTTCATTGTCTTCATTATCACTGCCATGTGCAGTACTATAATTTTTTTTTATATTTTTAAAAGAAATTTACACAATTCATTTACATTAAAATATTACCTATCCTCTTCAAAATTCATTTTGCAAAACAAACAAAAAGAAACAAACGAGAAAACTTGCGTTATGACTAGCACAAATTTCAAAATCAAACTACGCACTTGAAAATTTTTATTTACACATATGCTTAAAATTTACAGCATATGACTTGCATATGACATTATTAATTACGTGACATTTGTTTTTTGCATTATTAGGTACAGTGCAAATGTAGATAGCGCTGACAACATTAAAAGTTACAATGCTTTTGTCGACTGCAATATCGAATAAGATGCAAAAGTATTTTACGTGCATATGACATTATCGATTACACGTTAATACTTTAACTTTTTTACAAAATTTATTTTTTAAAAAATGTGTTAAATCACTTTTTTTTCTTACGATTGTACTCCCTCAAATAATAAAAATGATATTATATTAAACTTAACTTGTTTGTTTTATTTTTACAAATATCTATTTATTATTTTTTTGCATTGTATAACATATCTCCAATTATTTTTAATTAAAATTTCGTTTAAATAAAATCTTTTAACCCAATAACAAGTTGAATATCAGCATTTTCTTTCTTACAAAAACTGGTTGAAAATTTTTATTATTAACAATAATCTATGTTACTATACTATTACACAAGATCACTTCACTTACTTGTTATACATTATCTAGTTGACCCTGTCTATTATTTACAAAAGCGTTCTCCGTAAAATTAATTATGGCTGTATCACGATACTAGGTTAAGTATTTGAACTTGGGAAACTTTTTCCGGAAATTAATTATGCCGGTATCAAGATTGTTTACTTGCGATACTGACATACCTCATTGGGATACCTAATTTGCATAAATATTTATTCGTGCCGAAGTGGCATGTATACTACTACTATCTTTATTAATTTCGATTATTAGCTTTTTCATTTTGAGATTTCTTAGGAGGTATTTGAGCCAGCATTGCAATTAAGTCTTAATATCGTGGATACAAAGAAAATAGGTAAAAACACCGTTTTACCAAATTTAAAACTTCTATATTTAATTCTAGTTACTATCTTTATAATTTTGATAATATGCTTTAAGATTTTGGCCACTCCCAAGTAGGATTTCACGGACTCCCAATCCATTCAAAATTTCACGAACAGAAAGCAAATAAGAAGAAGCATCTGCGCCACATTTTAAAGTTCTATCTTCTTTGGTTTCGAAATTATG
Organism: Dolichopus griseipennis; assembly: GCA_963082915.1. Classification (NCBI taxonomy): domain Eukaryota; kingdom Metazoa; phylum Arthropoda; class Insecta; order Diptera; family Dolichopodidae; genus Dolichopus; species Dolichopus griseipennis. The sequence goes on along the minus strand of OY720444.1, from coordinate 43,789,709 downwards.
CTCGTTAGGCCTCAATTCGATCAAAAGCTTTTAGAATCTGCTCGACCATAAGTAATCCCCGCGGTACTTTCATTATGTGTAAGCTGGAGTTTAAATTTCATCAAGACAGCTCCATTAGTGACATGGCTAAATCGACTAAGGAGGTCATGCTGATCACAAATTTAGATACTTTTCCATATCCAGCTCGCTTCCTTTAGGCGGTTACAAACACCAAAGTTAATATACCCTTTTACCTATTCAATAGGTGTAGGCTATAACAAATAAAAATATTTTTACACAACTAAAATATAAAGATCATAAATCATAAAGATCATTTACAAAATTGATTGCAAAGATTGTGACGCATGCTACTTTTGTCAGACTAAACAATTCTTAAACAAGTAAAGAAACAGTCAGTCGTGCAACCGACTTAGAAATACCCTACACTTATTTGGTTCAAATTTAATCATAAAAGCTTTGATAAGTTTGATTGTATGACATGGCTAACCAAATTTACTTTTTAATACTAAAAACACTTTCTAATTATTTTATCATTTCAAAAATATTAAAAATTCCTACTAATTTATCTATTTAAAAATTTTAAGCAACAAATAAAGTTGAGATAAATGGAATCGAAAAATGCAATTACAAAATTACATATTTAAAATTTTTATACAATTCAATAAAATTTTTGACACATGCAGCAATTACTTCTTTTCAGGATTTTTGGCTGTAGTGCATTTACTGTTGAATGATTGTGTACCCTTGCTTAATTATATCAATTTTCAATAATTTTATAATATAAATATAATAAATTTGCCATTACGTTTGTGACGCAGAGAAGGAGGGGGGGTAGATATAGACTCAAGTGTATGGATCGGATCAGAATCGAAAAATAAATCAGTTTAGCTATGTACGTCCGTCCGTCCGTCCGTCCGTAATCACGATAACTCAAAAACTGAAGGAGCTAGGATATTAAAATTTACGCAAATTCGTTTTTAGCAATAGCCGTCATCGCTATTTAAATCCAGCCATTTTGGTCAATGGGTTCGGGTAGCTGCCATACAACTTCTTTTTTTATATGAGTATTACTATGTACCTATAACAGCTGTGTGTCTGAAATTTTGCCAAAAGTAGTTTAGTTTCATGGCCAAATTTTCTGCAAAATTTGGTTGGTCTACTGCAGTGGGTTCGAGTAACTGCCATACAACTTCTTATTTTATATGAGCATTACTCTACACCTATTGAAGTTGAGTGTTTGAAATTTTGCCAATAGTAATTAATGTTTATAATAATAATGATATAATGTTTATATAACGGTCATACGGGTATCCCAGAGTTGACACAATCTACTCTACTACACTCTTCCTCGTTTTTTAAAATTTTATATAATATAGTGGATGGTCCCCGACCCACTATTTCAATTGGTTCCAATTTTCGAGGACACTAAGGGAATAGAGAGTGACACCCTAAAACCGAATTTGAAGGTTCTAACTTCTTTGAATTTGGCCTAAATTCGATAAGAAAGTTCCACGATCCGAACCCATGGTCTGATTTCGCCTATATGCAATCCGCGCCGCTTTTTCATAATAGTGAACCCTTGAACACAATTGGAACGTTCTATCTTAATTTTAAGCTACTTTTTTTATTAATTTCAATGATATGCTTTAAGGTCTTCAAAACTGTGTGGGTGGTCCCGACCCACTACTCTAATTGGTCCTAAATGTGCAGGACTCTAAGGACATAGGAAGAGGCACACTGATACCAAATTTGAAGGTTTTATCTTCATTGGTTTCGGAATTATAATTAATTATAAATTAAATCAAAAACTTCTAGGATCCGAACCCATGGTCCGATCTCGATCGGACGCAGTCCCCGCTATAGTCTCATTACTAGTAACATACACCACAAAATTCATGATTGTAGCTCCATTAGTTGATGAGTTATCCAGATTTTTTTTATATGTTCCTTGACCCTTAGAATAATTAAAAGGTCCAGAATCCGAACCCATGGGCCGATTTCACCCATATGCAATCCCCGCCGTACTTTAAGTCCTGGTAACCTACAGTTAAAATTTAATCAAGATAGCTCTATTAGTTTTTGAGTTACCGTGCCTGAGGAAGGACGGACGGACATGGCTGTATCGACTCGGGTGGTCACGCTGATCACAAAAAAATGTACCTTTCCATATCTAGCTCGCTTCCTTTAAGTGGGAACAAACACCATACCAAAGTTAATATACCCTTTTCCTATTTCATATGTTTAGGGTATAAAAATAGTGGTACATCAACATAAATATAATTGTAAAATTATTAATATAGATATAAATAAAAAAAACTGTCCTAGCTCAACATCACTTCAACTCTAACAATCACAACTTTAGTTTTAGATAAGATAATAGAGAAGATAATTATATAACAAGTAAAGAACAGTTACTAGTAACCTAGAATTTAAATTTCATCAAAATAACGTCATTAGTTTTTAAGTTATGGTATTTTTAAGATATATATTTGTTAACCCTTGAACTTTACAAAGGTTCCAGAACCCGAAACCATGGTACGATTTCGCCCATATGCTGTCCCCGTCATACTATCTATACTAGTTAACCCTTGTACACAATTGGCACGTTCTATTTTAATTTAAAGTTACTATTTTTATTAATTTCGATAATAATCCTTTAAGCCTTGGGAGGTCTAAGAGAGTTACCTGAAACACCAATCAAATTCATCATAAATTAAGGGAATACGTAGGAAATAGTAAAGAACTCCCTTGTGCCAAATTTAAAGCTGCTACATTTGTTTGAAGTTACTATCTTTATTATTTTCGAAGATATGCTTTAAGGTCTTCGGAAGTATGTGGATGGTCCCCGACCCGATTTACTCCAATTGGATTCAATTTTCGAGGACACTAAGCACATAAGAAGAAACACAGTGATAACAAATTTGAAGGTTCTATCTTCATTGTTTTCGGAATTATGCTTGTTTGTCCTAAATTCGATCAAAAAGTTCTTGGATCCGAACCCATGGTCTCATTACTAGTCACCTACAGCACAAATTTCATGAAGGTAGCGCCATTAGTTGTTAAGTTATCCTGATTTTTTTATATTTTCGTTAGCCCTTAAGACGTTTAAAAGGTTCGGAATGCGAATCAATGGGCCGATTTCGCCCATGTGGAATCCCCGCCGTACTTTAAGTCCTAGTAACCTACAGTTTAAATTTCCCAAGATAGCTCTATTAATTTTTAGTTATCATGCTTACTGGTGAACGGACGGACGGACATGGCTATATCGACTCAGGAGTTCACGCTGATCACAAATATATATACTCTTCCATATCTAGCTCGCTTTATAGAAAAATTCTTATAGCTAAACTTAAAATTAACATGAAATTTAATAACATACCAAAAATTTTAAATACATTAAAATCAAGAGTTTATTTATTTGTTTGTTGATTCTAGAAAATGCATACATAGCAAAAACACAATTAAAATTTAATAAAGCTAAAAAATAAATAACCAAATTATAAAATTATAAAATAATATGAACTTTAAGTGTAATTAAAAATATTGAAGGTTCAAATTATTGTCTTAGGTTATTAAGAAATTTTAATTTAATTTACGTTTAAAAGTGTATCTAAAAATTTGTGTTGAAAAAAGATGACTGTGTTTATTGAATGTTATGCAACATCTGTTTATTGGTTAATTTTTTCCATATTTAGTTCTATGAGTATTTTCAACTAAATATTTAGTGCTTCTCGTACTTCTGCCTCCATTGTTTATTTTAAAATTATCTGCTAAAAACTGAATGTCAATGTTTTTTCTTTTAGCAATGAAACTAATGATAAAGGGAAAATTAATGCGTTGATAAAAGATTTCGGATTGTGGCAAATAGTAAGCGAGTACATGAGGATTACAAATAGTTGCAAAACAATTATAGATTATGTATTAGTAAATCATTTCACAAACGTTGGTGTATTAGTTAATAAAAATTGAACAAGGAAACAGTCAGCCTGTGCGACTTAGAACTACACTACACCTTTTTAGTTCAAATTTAATGAGAAGTCCATAAGTCACTTTAAAATCATAAGACCTTTTATTAGTTTGATTGTAAGACATAGCTTACCAAATTAACTTTATGATACTAAAAACATTTAATTTACAAAAACATTAAAAATTCTTACTATTTATCTATTTAAAAATATTAAGCAAATACTTGAAATAAATGCAATTACAAAATTACATAAGTAAAACTAAAAAGTCCAATTCAATAAAATTTTACACACATGCAGCAATTATTTTTTTTCAGGATTATTAGCTGTAGTGTATTGGTTTGTAGTGAAAACCCATTTATTGTAGTTGAAATTTATTCTCTTAATTTTCTCATTTTTTAATGTTTTATATAATTAAACTCAAAATGTTTCGAAAGAAATATTAATTTGTAATAATATATATATAAAAGTTTATATAATTTGATGGTTTTTAATGTTAATTAAAACCATTAATGCTTTCATTAGCTTTTTGTCACAAAATTAATAATTAAAATATGCAATAAATGTATTTCTAAAACACAATAACAAATTTAGAACTTTTCATATAATAAAAAGATAAATTTTACAACTTAAGTATCGTACACAATTTCTTAATAATATATTACCTATGCTAATAATTGAATAAAATATAGATATGATATAATAAAAATTAAAAAAAAAAAGTTTCGTCGTTTATTAAAAAAATATTTTGTTTTTAATTTATAAAATACTAGCAGATTTACCCGGCGTTGCCCGGGAGGTTGTAAATTGTAACAAAGAAAGTTTCAGCCAATTTTTGGAAGGGTTGAAAAGCTTTGGTTGAAATGAAAGCCTCAAAAAATATTTGTGGAGTTCCGATAACCCATTCCGGCCCAACAGCTTTTTATAGGTTTTTTGCCGACCGACGCCTGATTGACAATTGTACAAAAAAAAATTTTGGAAAATATTACGTCCAATTTTGCGAAATATTGCTTGTTCAAAGTATCAAAAACAGGTTTGTTGAGTTCCATTAACTCATTGCGGCACAGCAGTTTTTTACAGATTTTTTCGTTACTTTACTCTGAAGCAGAAACGGCTTGATCAATTGACGTTAAATTTTGTGTGCGTACATGTACATACTTACCATTCCTACGACTATTAAAAAAAAAAAATTTTGTAAGTAAATTAAGTTCAATTTTTGAAAGTAGGTAAAACTTCTTTGAATTTGGAGAATGTTTAAAAAAAATTTTTGTCCAGTTCTTGCGAGACATAAGTTTTAAAAAACAGTTTGTCCGGTAAATAATGTTAACTGAATTAAAATTTTTTTTTATTATTATTTAATAATTATGAAAAGTTTCAAGTGAAATTTGATAAATTTGTTGAAAAATTGCAAAGATAATTCTGAAAAAAGCGTTTTAAAAAAATTGCTTTATTAAATTTTAAAATTAGGTATCTCATATGTAATTTTCATGTTAATATTTTTCAATAACATCAACTGAAATTAAAACTCCAATGAGTGGCGGGGCAACGTGCGCCGGGTAATAGGTAGTTTACATAAAAGTATTATTATACAGTTTGACTATAGGTCAAAAAGGTATACTAAATTTGCATTATGCCATTATACTATGTCAATAGTAGTTTTCTTGAATTGCCAACGTTTGAATAAAATATAGTCGATGGTTTAGAAAGGGTTTCAAAATCTGCCTTTAAACTTATAATGTTTTTTGTACTTACCAGAAAGTTCTACTCCGCTCTTCCTCGTTCTCTTATGATTTTATGTGAGAAATGTAGGCTTCTTTTTTGGAAAAACTATTTTAAAATACTGTGTATTTAAGCATAATATATAAGAAATTGAATTTTTTGATTTTTAGATTTTATTTGAAGAAAATTTACAATTTTACACTAAAATCTATTTTTAAAAAACAACAACTGCAAAAAAGATGAAAAACAAAGACTTACGAAAAAATGTAGAGAAGCAAAATTTTACCTTATTTAAATTTAAAGATATTATTATTCGGATTCATTATAAGCTTTACTTTTGTTATAATTAATATTATCTCGTTTAGCTTTTGCTCTATTTGAGACTATTTAATGAGAGCAAAACAATTAGTCTTATTAATTAATTGCAGCCTCTCTTTCCGACTACAATATCACCTTTAACATTGGACACAAATCAGAAACAAAAATTTTTTTGGAAGCCCGCCCGGCCGAAATGGGTTAATCTATTCCAACCAAATTTATACAACTAATTCCGGTTGCTAAGGGGAACATTTGTGCAAAATTTCAAGTCAATCGGTCAAACCGTTTTGACTCGACATCAAAAAACGAAAAAGCTTAAAATGGCTCTGGAGTCGCAACTAGTTGACCTATAAAAATATGACATAGTCACCCTCCGGGCTCTCAGAACTATTTCTTTAAAATTTTCTGACAATCGGACCAGTGGTTTTCACGTGAATCCTGGACAAACAAACAAACAAATTTTCTCCTTTATATATTAGATAATACAAAATATGTTTTATAGTAAAGTTCTTAGCTTTTAAAAATATAAAAGTGTTAAATAAGAACGAAAATAGCAAATAGTGTATCAAATTTGATTTTTTTATCTTTATTAATTTCGAATATATGCTTTAAGATCTTGGGAGTAGTGGGGAACACCATACCAAAGTTAATATACCCTTTTCCTATTTTATAAGTTTAGGGTATAATAACAAAGAAGTGATGAAAAAAACCAAGGGTTTTTAAAAAGCACATTTTCAAAATTATATAGGGTTTCTTACTAAGTGTTTTACATCTATTTTTATGATTGATAATATTATAATTTAATTATTTCATCAATTTATTAATTATGACTAATAGTGAAATCAATACTTAATAATCTGTTAACAAGTGTGAAATGTAATGTTGGAGCTTCAATTTTAACGTTTAATTTTACATACATTGGTGAATAACTTACTATTTTATAGGCTTTTTCTAACTTTGGGGGGCTAAAGCTCCGTAACGGATGCGGTTACAGAAAAACTTTTTTTTTGCAATATGGTAACGCATGGTTAAATTTTCTTTTCTCTATTTAAAGTTTTTGTAAAGATACGGACAGACGGAAGGACAGAGTGAAGTTTTATAGGCACATTTTTACAAAATGTTTGGCCACACATATCTTCTAAACGTTTAAAGCTAGGGTTTCCTCAGAAATTAGTAGGAGTCGGTTAATAAACTTTTTTTTCACGTCCCTGTTAAGAAGCTAGAAGGTCTCGAAAATTAAAATTTTCTTACATTTTAACACATGTAACTTGAATACCTGTTCAAATTTGTTTTTAGTGATATACAAAATTGAAAGCTCTTTAATTATGTTTCAACAGGTGTCAAAACTTTTTCTTAATTTTAAAGGGTGACGAAGCTTCAGCCCCCGAAAGTTCCAAAAAATAGGTAAAACTCCAAATTATGGTGGAGTTCACAATTGATTTCCTAGAACCTAAAAAAATGGAAAGGTGTTAACAGAAGGGGAGTCGGCAGATCCATCATAAGTTAGCTAAACCAAAAATAAGGAGCCTTGCCCATTGAAGGGCTACTAAGTCTTCAAAATTAATACTTTTATGTTTTTATAAAACAGTAACTTATTCACCAGTGTATGTTTTTTTCAAAATTAAACGTTAATATTGAAGTTCCAACATTATATTTCGCACTTGTTAACAGGTTTTCTTGAGTGCATCGGGATTATATTCTAAGTATTGGTTTTCGGTATTAGTCATAATTAATAAATTAATGAAATAACTAAATTAAAATATTGTCAAACGTCAAAATAAATGATAGGAAACCCAATAAGAAACCTTAATAATTTTGAAAATATGCTTTTAAAAACCCTTGGTGTTTTCCATCGTTTGTTTATATATACGTTCATTAGCCCTTAAAGTTTTCAAACGTTCCAGAACCCGAAACTATGCTTCGATTACGTCCACATGAAGTCCCCGCCATACCTTGGGGGGTCTAAAAGAGGTACTGAACCAGCACTCCAATGGATCTCAAGTTAGGGGGACGCGCAGGAAATAGTAAAGAACCCATGTGCCAAATTTGAAGCTTCTGCATTTGTTTCAAGTAACTCGCTTTATTAATTTCTAAAATATGCTTTCAAGTCTTAGGAACTGTATGGCTGGTCCTCGTCTCACTACTGCATTTGGTCCCAATTTTCAAGGACAAAAAAATAAGAAGGGACACCCTGATACCAAATTTGGAGGTTCTATCTTCATTGTCTGTTAAATGAATCAAATGTCTGTTAAATGTAACTGTTTAGATACAAATGTTTAAATAAAAACTGGATTAAATATCACTGTTTAAATAAAAATGTTATAAAAAACTTATTTTATTATAACATTGTCCGATCTTTCCAACGTTTAAAAGAAGAATGAATGCATTTATTTTATAAATAATTACATTCTTATTTCGTCACGTTTCAATGCAACGTGCTGAGAAAATTATTATTCAAGTTTGGAATGTACAGTTATTTTAATGTACAGTTATTTTTTAATATAGGATCATATAACAATAATCGCTGAAAAACTTACTTTTCTGAAACAAGGAGTGCGACAGATGATCGTCCCTACATTGTTGAATTAGTAAGATGCGAAACACGACTTATGGAAATTTGTTTGTTGTGCGTACATCGCGATTATGTAATTAGTTACCATGAAATGTGTTTCCCAAAGTTGGTATTTTTTACATATACGATCCAACAAAGCTTAAGAAGAATATTAACATCCATTTTCATAACTTCCCTTTATATTATTTTCTTTATCCAACATAATCTCAAATCCCAAATCCTAACCTTAATTTCCTTTCCAATCCCGATCTTAAAATCCAAACAATACACATACGTATTTAAGGTCCATTCTAAGTTTGGTTTTAAAAAAGGGGATGGTTTTAGTTGGCAAAAGTCAAACACTCCCCAGATAAACTCTGTACGGTGATTCTGGGGAGTGACTCTTACAGTGATTATGTTTTCCACCGAAAAAAAAAATTTTCCAGCTTTTAATTTTATATATTACCAAACAAAAATTAGGATTGGTAACAGAAGTTAGAAGTGTTTAAAAATAGCAATCAAGCCCTTACAGCTTCTAAACAAGGGGCGGGATAAAAAAAATTTTCAACTAACTTCTAATAATTTCTGAGGATCTAACTGTTCAAGACTCAAGACTCTTGAACTGTTTAGAAAATACGTGGGGCCAAAAATTTGGATAAATTGAGTTTTGCATAGTAATACATAATGGATGGTAAATGGAACCGTAAATGGAACGTACAAAATTTTGTAATGCTTATAAACAGCTGTCTTTTACTTTTTTGCGATTGGAAATATACCTATAATAGAACTCTTGTTATAACCATTTTGAAGTAACGGGTGGGGCTACAAAATAAAGTTATTCGATGAAATTATTTTTTTTTTGCAAAACCTACTCGTAGTAAAAATTTCTTTTTTCTATTTGTATTGGTGTAAAAGTTTTTGTAAACATACGGACGGACGTACGGACAGACGAAGTGAAACTTATGAGCACATTTTTACAAAATTTTTTGAAAATATGCTAAAAAAAATATGTGTATATAGCACAGATTAATATATAATATAAAATATATTTTCAAAATTAAACGCTGAACATTTGAAAACAAAAATTTCATATTCAATGTTGTTGGTCCAAAAACAATACTTACCACTTTATGTATTTCATACAATAGCGATTGGTAAAAACAACTGCAATGTTCTTTAAAATTTTTAACTTCTCTAAATAGTTGTACAAAATAAAATTTTGTTTTATACATACAGTGTAGTATGAATATATGTATAAGATTATGAATATGTGTATATGAATACAGCGCTTTTTTTGCACCGGAGCTCACCGGAGCGCAGCTCCGGTAAATATAAATTAAATAAAAAATTCAAAATCAATTTTTATTAGATTTAAAAAATTATCGTTATTTTTCTCATGAGAAAAATTCGTAATTAACGATAATTTTTATCTAATAAAGATTTTAAATGATAGATTGCCATGACTAGGTTTGCTATTGCTATTTTTTGGTTTCTATTTTTTTTCTACAGATGTTTTATTTAGTTATTTTGCGATTGCTATTATTCTACGTTACTTTGAAGATTTCAGGAAGGTAAGAATTTAAATTTATTCAAAGTGTCACTTATAATATAGTTTTTAAATATATCCCAAGAATATGAAAAGAATAAATAGTTACTTAAGGAGCATACAAAAGTCAAAGGAGACGAGATAGGTAACGCATCTTGCCATGTTCCAACGCCTAATCCGCCTATTAATATTAATGTGCAATCACAATCAACAGAAATTGGTGCTGAATTAAATAAAAGTACCAATGTCGATATCATAAGTGATTATCCGGATTGCTGGATCCGGAATATGGATCAAAAAGTCGAATTTTGTTTGAAATATGACTGGCTAATTACAGAGAACAAAAAGTTGGGCTGTTCAATCTGTCGAGAAATAGGAGCACTTGGAATCGAGCAAAATGTTGGAATGAAAATTTCGAAAGAATGGACAAAAATAACTGTAATTTCGAATGGAGAAACTAGACAGCGACAATTACCTTCTTTAAGAAAAAAAATATATGAACATAAAGAAAGTGCATCTCATAAAGCTATAATTAAAATTCGAAATGAATCAAAAAATTTGTTTTAAGGCGATTTCTCATCAAACCGATACTACTGAAAAAATATTTCGAACTGCTTATAAAATAGCTAAAAAAAATCAATTTTGAAACAGAAATAGATTTACAGGAGCTAAATGGAATAGACATGGGGCACATACTTCATTCTACAAATGCGTGCATATATATAATTAAACACATTAGCAAAGAGATGAAAACAGCAATAGTTGCAATATAATTGATAAGGACTTAAAATTTGCTTTGTTGGTTGATGAAAGCACTACGTAAAACTTTAATTATATATTTTCGTGTGTTTATTCCAAATATATTGATGTAACAAGAAAACCTGTAAATTTATTTATAAATTTAATTGATCTTACCGATGTTACCGCTACAGGAATTTTTAATTCTTTAATCGAAAATCTTTGCTTAATAGGATTTACACAAGATTATTTAAAAAAGAATTTGGTATTATTTGCGATGGTGCTGCAGTAATGCTTGGTAGGCGTAGTGGGGTTAGCACTTTACTAAAGAATATGTTCCCATCTATTTTGATACGGCACTGCGCTAACCACCGATTAAAACTTTCTGTTGCAGATGCGGTTAAATCTGTTTCGAGAATTAATAGGTTCAAATCTTTTATGGATAAACTATATGTTATATATCACGCGTCACCAAAAAATTCAAGAGAGCATTTTATAAACATTTGATAGAAAATAGAAAAGAGACTATTATCACCAGAAGACATAGAATTACCACAATATTCTAAAGTACTGTATCCAGAAAATTGGCCCAATGACATACAAAAAAACATAACGTACGGTGAAACTGAAACTCAAATTCTGAGCAAAAGATTTGGTTTAAATGAGCGACAGATTACCAGAGGTTTCCGTGAATATTTGCAAGAAAAACAGATACCTTCGTCACTCCTCCCATTGGTAAATATTTTAGATGTTGTTCCAATTTCTACAAGCGAATGTGATAGAGGATTTTCGCAGAAGAATTTAATCATAACTCCAACCAGATCTTCGCTGTTAACATCTACAACAGCATCATTACTCTTTATAAGAATGGTTGGTCAACCCGCAAAAATATGTCAAATCATGGCTAATTCGAGGTCATCATTCAGCTACGGACACAAACAGCAAAAAAAGAAATCGTGAAAAGGATTATGATGGCATGGCAATTTTATGGAAAAACTTGTAATTTTAATATTATTTTTTCGTATAATAAATAATAATTATTAAATAAATTAAATTCAGTTTCTGTATCAGTTTTCTTTCTTATAGAATTAAAAATAATATGGCGTTCCGGTAAATATTTTTTTCCAAAAAAAGCACTGTATGAATATATTATAAAATCTTAAACCTTGAATTTTTGGACTTCATTGTAATATTACTATAAATATTAACTGTAATATGATTTATTAACTGTAATAACTGTAATATAAATATTAACTGGAAATTAATTTCTATAATAATTTATAAAAATTATAAACAAATCTTCTCATATCCAACCTCTACTTTTAACACGTTCGGTAATTTAATTTAAAATAAAAATAAATAAAAATTGCAAATTGTTTTTTAATTAAATTAAAATTTAAGTTAAAAAACTATATTTTATTTTCCATATTTTCTCAAGTTACATCAAATTAAAATTGTTTTAATAAAGGTCTGGCTAATGGACCATAAAAAGCTGGAGTTACCACGAAACTGAGAATGGGTTAAAAAGTTTATTTTGCTAAAATCACTCTTATAGTAACGTAATACCTATAATTTTAAAATTGAATGACCTGGATTGTTTAAATGAAGCTGCAAAGTCCATTTTAATTGCGAAAGTTATTTAGTTTCATTTGCAGTTTGAATGAATTTAAATACGTACTTTACTTTTACTTTGGAATGAATTTAAATACTTCTTATATAAAAATTTTCTTAGGGATTTTAATGAGGATATTTCCTTATTGAAATTACGAAAATATTAATAACAGGCCGACCAAATGCAACTATTAATTAGAATCAAATCATTGGCTGTAGATTTCAAAATCAATAGTTTATTTCTATATCGTTAAAGTTTTACAAGAAATTCAGTTCTGGGAGCTATGTTTTTTGTTTGACTACTAACGCAGTCTTATGCAGAATTATTCATAAATTCATTATAACTTCAATGCATTCCATATGTGCATGTAGCGGTATCGCTTCTACTTTATTACAAGGTGGAAAACTTTGCATACTTTTTAAAATTCCAATTTCGCGTTTGCAAACTTCTACTTCAAGCCTTAAAGTCAATAGTTCTGCTGCTCATAAAATAAATGGCGTTGCGTTTATTATTATAGAGGAAATTTTAGTGTATTAAATTTTACTTTAAAACCAACTAGTAAAGTGTTACGCAATATAATTATACATGAAAATGGAAATAAAATATTTGAAGATTAACATTTTTTAATGAGTGGCGATTTTTTTGAAATTCCTCACTTCTAGTATTTAATTCTTTAATTTTTTAACATTTTTTGTGCTATTACTGTACCAAATTATTGCTTTCTTTAAGCCATGGGAATAAAAATTAAAAACCAAAAAACTTAATAAGGTTTTTAGAATTGAAAAAACCATAAAATTTTATTTTTTTTCAAGCGAATTTCAAGCGTAACAATCGCCCGATTTGTTGCGATAATTAAAATTGTTGAAGTAATTTTAGATTCATGTAACTACTTTAATATCCCTCGTTTTTTTTTAACCTTTTATTCAACTTTCAAATCTCTAATATTAATTAAACTGTTCGACTTATAATTCAAGACTTATTACAAATACAAATATTTAAAAATTTTTATAATTTACATTCATAATTATGCCTAATCAGCATTTACTTTATTTTAATATAAAAATTATGGTATTAAAACATTTGCATTTGGTAAGTATATTATAGGATTATAGAGAAATTGTTGCTGTAGACAAAAATTTCGTAAAAATGAAAAATAAGATTTGCACTTGAATTTGAAGAATTAAATTTTATTATAATCATTTTGTAAGGAAACTAACTGTTCCCACAGTTAAGTAAACAGGAAAAGCTGATGTTATGTCTGCATTATTTTTACAGGCAATAATAGGTGCAGTTTACGTAACTTCCCCCACGTTTGATTTTGAATCCTCCTGATATCTTTTTACAATAATCTTACGTTTAAATTAATAACTTTTTTCTGTTACTCTACCCTTTCCGGAGCTACAGCCCATCAAATTCGGAAAAAGCCCTATACTTAAATTGTCATAATAAGAGTTCTGTAAGGTATATTTTCATTTTGAAAACTATGAAAGACAGCTGTTTTTATAAATCTTCAATTTTTTTAAATCCAAATGTGTAGGGTTGGCATACTGTACTAAAATTTCCATTATGTAGATCTCAATTTAGGCAAAATTTTTCCCCACATATCTTTTAAACGGTTCCAGCTAGGATTTTGAAATTTTGGGAAAAGTTAGATCCTCAGAAATTAGTAGGAGTCGGTTAACAACATTTTTTGTCACGGTCCTTACTCAGGAGCTGCAAGAGCTTGAAATTAAAATTTTGCTATTTTTAAGCACCTGCAAATTTTTTTATAGTAATATATAGAATTTAAAGATCCAATCTGTTACTTTTAACTATTTTTGCTTAGATAATAAAATTTTAAGTAAAATTACAAATGTTGGTAGATTTTGCATTTTTACCCTTGAACCTAAAAAAAATGGGAAGGGTGTGAGGGCAGCTGGGTGTTGACAAATCCTCGAGAATTGTCATAAGTTTGCTTGGTAAAACTTTGGGAACCTTCTAAAGTTGAAAAGTTATTAGGACTTAAAAATTAAAACTTTCTTGTTTTCATAAATAGATTTTTCAAAATTAAACGTTAACATTAAAGCTCCATTCTTATATTTCGTATTTTTTAACAGGTTTTCTTGTGTGAAAATAGCGTTTTTTGAATACCTTTGGTTTTTTTCATAAGTTGTTAGTTCCTACAGTTTCATCGTCAATTTGCATTATTTCTGTTAAATTATTATTTATAAGGCTACAATTTTTTGGAATATTTAATTTTTACTTATTGTACCTCATTCAAAGTTTAAAATGATTTATATTGATACCTTAAATTGTAGTACTCAGAATTAGTTTCTTATTTAAAATCGATTTCTTTACCTTATTTATTTGTTAATGCAATTATGATCTTTAATTGATTGTGTTTAACCATACGCGGAATTTTAATAGCAAATAACAATGAACACTTTTGAAATTTTTCTGATTCTACTTATTTCAGTTTGTAGAATGTTTTATTTTCTAAACCAAGATGTAAATTATAATACTTGTTTGTGCTACTAAATCCGTTTGGTCCAGTTTGATTTCAGCTAATCCTGAGTCGATGTCTATGTTTATGATTATTGTTCAGTTTAGTTTTCCTAAATTTCTTCTGTTTTTTATGTCTCACTGTGTTGTAATTTTTTTAAGTCTGTGTTATTTATTTTTTTATTTATAGCTTTCGAGATTTTTAGCACATTTTCTAAATATCTTGGAAAATTGTGCCCATATATTTTCACTCTGCCCGTCCGTCCGTCTATCCATCTGTCTGTCTTTTTGTCAGTATGTTTACAAAAACTTTTACACCGTTTAAAATAGAGAAAAGAAATTTTAACTCCGGGTAGGTAGTTTAAAAAAATTTATTTCATGCAAGAAGTTTTTTCTGTAGCTCTACCCGTTAAGGAGGTATAGCCCCTCAAAATTGTAAAAGGAAAAGCCCTATATTTAGATATTTATAACAAGAGCTCGGTTAAGTTTATTTTCAATCTGATAACGATAAAAGATAACTGTTTTTATAAGCTTTATATATTTTTTAAAGCCAAATATATATAGTTGCCATACAGTAAAAAATTTACCATTATGCAAAACTCAATTTTTGCCAAATTTATGGCTCCACATTTCTACAGTTCAAGCTAGAGATTTAAAATAAAACCTATTGTAAACACACCTATTGTCGAAAACGCATGTCTTATTTTTATGTAAGTGGCAATGTTTACTATTTCTTTTATATTTGACGAAGTTTGGCTGATTTCGAATTCAGGGTCAATAACTTTTCTGTCGTATTTGACTACCTGACATACTTTACGCTGATTTACTACTATCTGAATTTTTTTAGATGTTTAAAGATATATATTTTATTTTTAATGCTCTTTTATGTTCCCTTGATTACTGAGCGGAAACATTCCATCTTTATAACTCTTGTTCCTTATAAGAACACCTTATAAATTTTAATTTTATTTTTTAATTCTTTTGTTTTAAATTTAATTTATTTGTCCTTCAATAGTTCACTTACTGTTTTTACTCTGATTTAATCTACAGTTTTTTTCTGTTGGCTATGTAAACCTAGTTTGTATCCCATGTGTAAAGTATTTTTAAGTAGTTTCCAGTGAGATATAATTGAGATTTTTACCAAAAATTGAAAATTTAATTAAAATTTTATTATCTGAGTAAAAATGATTAAAACTAACAGACACTCTCTTCAATGTTATGAAACTGGCGGTCTATATAAATAGGTAACGTGCAAAAAACATTTTATCACCTACAGTTTCTGAGGATCTAACTTCTCCCAATTTTAAGTTTTCTATAGATTTGACTTTCAAAAATTTATAAAGATCTTAAAAACGTCTTTAGCTTTTTTTAGATTGGCCATAATACCTATAGAAGTCTTTTTATACCAATTTAAACATAGGTCTTTTTTGGAATTTGTGGAGTCTGTAGCTTCACCCCCTTCAAAATTAAGAAAAACCTTTGACAAGTGTTGAATCATTATTTTTTTTTCATTATGATGTTAGAGCCTGGATTTCTGTATATTACTTAAAATAATTTTGAAAAGGTATTCAAGTTACAGGTGTTTAAAAATAGCAAAATTTCAATTTTCGAGCTCTTACATCTCCTAAACAGGAAGCGTGACAAAAAAATTATGTAAATCGTCTCCTACTAATTTCTGATGATATAAATTCTTCCAAAATTTCAAGACTCTAGCTAGATCCGTTGAGAAGATATGTGGGACAGAAATTTTGCAAAAATTTAGTTTTGCATAATGGAAAATCTTTGTACAGTATGGCAGTCCTATACATTTGGCTTTCAAAAATTTATACAGCTTATAAAAACAGCTCTCTTTCACATATTATTCTTATAGTTCTTAAATATTTTGATATTAATAAATTATTATTTTGTTTTAGTAATAAAAAAAGTAAAATAAATGTTTTAGTAGAAAATAAAAGAACTTTTTATTTAACTTTCAAATATCTAATATTAATTTAACTTTTATGTTTAAAATATAATTCAAAACTTAAAATAAAATATAATTCAAATAAAACAAAACAAAATTTCTTATTATACTTATTTATTAATAATTTGCATTTGTAATTTAGATACTATTTAAAACTTTCAGATATTTGTGCATACCCACTATGATGTATAAAATAAAATAAACCATTCAATAATTGATTTATGCTATTATATTAAAAGAAATATATTAAAGAATAAAATAATTAAAAAAATAATTGACCCACCTTAATCATAATTTTTAATTTAAAAAAACCATAGAAAAAAAAAAAAATTTGGTCCAAATTGTTTCGAGTGATATCAAACTTTGTCAAGCAAGCTTTAAAACAAAAAAAAAAAAGAATTGGTTCCAAGAAGAAAATTATACTGGTTCAAAGAAATAGTGTGGCAGCTCCCCTAAAATAAAATCGTAACATTTTGAAACTGCATACATGTGCCTTTTTAGCACATTTTCAAAAAATTTTGTAAAAATGTGCCTATATAGCTTCACTTTGTCCGTCCGTCCCTTTTTACCTACGGCTGACTAAAAACTATCAGAAATGGGTAGGTATTGCAATAAAAATAATTTAATGTTTAAAACTTTTTTTTTGTAGTGGGAAAAAGCTCTATATTTAAACAGTTATAATTAGAGTTCTATAAGGTATACTTCCAACCTGAAAACGGCAACAGACAGCTGTTCTTATAAGCTTTACAAATTTTTAATAGGGTTATCATACGGTTTATATATACCAATTGTATAGAGTTACCATACGGTACTAAAATTTACCGTTATTCAAAAACTAAGTTTTGCAAAATTTTTGGTCCCAATTTGAAATTCAAAAATTGAAATTTTGCTATAAATTTTGCTTTTAAACACTTATAACTTGAATACCTGTCAAAATTTTTTTTTATTTATATACAAAATTGAAAGCTCCAAAACGAAAGTTTCAATAAGTGTCAAAGGTTTTTCTTAATTTTGACTTTGTCCGTCCGTCCGTCCGTATGTTTACAAAAACTTTTACACCGTTTGAAATAGAGTAAAGAAATTTTAACCACGTGTAGATATTACAAAAACATTAATTTCGTAGAAGAATTTTTTTCTGTAGCCCCACCCGTTACGGAGCTACAGCCCCCCAAAAGTTTGAAAAAGTCCTATTTTTAAATTGTTATAACAAGAGTTTTGTTAAGTGTATTTTCAATCTGAAAACGGCAAAAGATAACTGGTTTTATAGGCTTCACAAAAATATAAGGCTAAAATCTATAGGGCTGCCTTAATTTACCATTAAGCTAAACTCAACTTTTGCAAAATTTTAGGCCCCATATATCTTCTAAACGGTTCAAGCTAGGGTTTTGAAATTTTGGGAGAAATTAGGTCCTCCGAAATTAGTAGGAGTCGGTTAACAAAATTTTTTTGTCACGCCCCCTGTTTAAGAACTATAAGGGCTCGAAAATTGAAATTTTGCTATTTTCAACCACCTGTAATTTTAACACCTGTTCAAATTTTTTTTTACAAATATACAAAATTTACAGCTGCAGCATTATATTTCAACATACGTTAAAGGTTTTTTTTTAAATTTGAAAGGGTATCTTTAAATTGAAGAAATTGTTTCTTAGTTTTAACCATTTTTGGTTAGATAATAATATTCTAGGTAAAATTCCAAATTTTGTTGAAGTTCAAAATTGATTTCCTAAAACCGGAAAAAAATGGAGGGGTGAGGACAGTAGGGGGTCGGACAGATCCATCATAAATTTGATAAGCATAAATTTGGGAACCTTCCTCATTGAAGGGCTACTAAGTCTTCAAAATTAAAACTTTTATGTTTTTATAAAACAGTAACTTATTCACCAGTGTAAGTTTTTCCAAAATTAAACGTTAACATTGAAGCTCCAACATTATATTTCGCACTTATTAACAGGTTTTCTTGAGTGCATTGAGGTTATATTCTAAGTATTTCACTATTAGTCATATAATTAATAAATTAATGAAATAACTAAATTATAATATTATCATAATATATATTTTTATAAAAATAAATGATAAAATACTCAGTATGAAACTGTATGTAATTTTGAAAATGTGCTTTTTAAAAACCCTTGGTTTTTTTCACTCACTTGTTATTATATAACTAACCATGTGTAATTTTCATCCTCCCAGCATTAGTTTTGAAGAATCTAACCAAAAACAATTGGGAATCTAAAAATTCTCTAAAAATTACTTTGTGTGAATTTCAAAACCTTGTAGTTTTTAAGTTATCGTGCTGGCGCAAGAGCGAACGAACGCACAGACACAGAATTTGAGCATTTAATTAGAATATTATATGGAATTCAGTTGTTGACATCAATTTCGTAAGAATTAAAAACAAAACATTTAAATTTGAAATTTGAGGAATTAAATTTGATTATATTTATTTAGTTGGAATACTTTCTGTTCCCACATTTGTGTAAGCAGGAAATGCTGACATTTTGCCTGTAAGTTTTTAAGCCAAACTTACTTGTTCATTAACAAAAATTTAATATTTTAAATTTACAAAAAACGAGGAAGAGTGTAGTAGAGTAAACTTTGTCAACTCTGGGTATGATTATATACATTAATTATTTTTGGCAAAATTTCAAACATACCAGCTTTATTAGGTGTAGTGTAATGTTCATATAAAAGAAGGAATTGTGTGGCAGCTACTCGAACCCTCTGCAGTAGATCAACCAAGTTTTGCAGTAACTTTGGCCCTTACACTAAACTATTTTTCGCAAAATTTCAGACACCCAACTCTAATAGGTATAGCGTAATGCTCATATAAAATAAGAAGTTATATGTCAGCTATTTGAACTCAGCAGACCAACAAAATTTTGCAGAAACTTTAGATACAAAACTAAATTACTTTTGGCAAAATTTCAGACACCAAGCTGTAATAGGTACAGAGTAATGCTCATATAAAAAAAGAAGTTGTATGGCAGATACCCGAACCCATGGTCTAAAATGGCTGGATTTAAATAGCGATGACGGCTATTGCAAAAAAACGAATTTGCGAAAACATCCTAGCCTCTTTAGTTTTTGAGTTCTCGTGCGGACGGACGGATGGACATACATAGCTAAATCGATTTTTATACCCTA
This sequence comes from Dolichopus griseipennis, assembly GCA_963082915.1. Lineage (NCBI taxonomy): Eukaryota > Metazoa > Arthropoda > Insecta > Diptera > Dolichopodidae > Dolichopus > Dolichopus griseipennis. The sequence continues at coordinate 43,769,672 of OY720444.1, read as the reverse complement.
CTCCTATAGAATAGGTAAAAGAGTATAGTAACTTTGGTATGGTGTTTGTAACGACCTAAACGAAGCGAGCTGGATATGGAAAAGTATATATATTTGTGATCAGCATGACCTCCTGAGTCGATATAGCCATGTATGTCCGTCCCAGTCACTCAGTTCCGAAGACCTTAAAGCATATTTTCGAAATCATTAAAAATGGTAACTTGAAACAAATGTAGAAGCTTCAAATTTGGCACATGGTTGTTCTTTATTATTTCCTACGCTCCCCCCTAATTTTGGATCAATTGGAGTGGTGGTTCAGTACCTCTATGAGACCCCGCAAGGTTTAAAAGTTTATCATCGAAATTAATAAAAATAGTAACTTCAAATTAAGATAGAACTTTTAAATTGTTTACAAGGGTTAACTAGTATTAAAAGTATGACGGAACTGCATATGGGCGAAATCGTGCCATGGTTTCGGGTTCTCAAACCTTTGAAAAGTTCAAGGGCTAACCAACATATATCTTAATAACACTATAACTCAAAAAATAATGCCGCTATTTTGATGAAATTTAAACTCTAGGTCACTAGTAATGAAAGTACCATGGGAACTGGTTCTAGCCAAGTTTGGACAATGAGTTCGGATTCTAGAAGATTTTGATCGATTTGAGACCGAATGATTATAATTTCGAATCCAAAGAATATATTTCCTATTCCCTATGTGTCCCCGAAATTTAGACTTAAATGTAGTGGTGGTTCCTATGAAATCCCAAAATTAAAAAGGTTATCTTCGAAAGTCATAATCATTAAATTTGATACACGAGGGTTCTTTCCTATTTCCGTGCATATTTAACACTTTTATATTTTTAAAAGGCTGAGAATTTTACCATAAAATATATTATGTATAATATTTTATAAATTAAAAACAAAATATTTTTTTAATAAACGATTCCTTTTTTTTTAATTTTTATTATATCATATATTTTATTGAATTATTACCATAGGTTATATATAATTAAGACATTGTGTACGATACTTAAGCTATGTTCAAAGGTATTTGCTGCATTTATGTAAAATTTATTCTTATATTTAAATGAATTATATGAAAAGTTCTAAATTTGTAATTATATTTTAGAAATACATTTATTGCATATTTTGCGTTTATAAGCTTTTCTAATAGGTACATAACCTAACCATTTAAAATAATTGCATTTTTGAAAAATTTGAATTATTAAATATTATATTAGTATTATAAAGTTAATTTCGTTAGCTATGTCTTACGATCAAATTAATAACAGCATTTATGGTGTTAAAATGACTTATGAATATCTCATTAAATTTGAAAAAAATAGGTGTAGGTTGCACCAAATGACTGTTTCTTTACTTGTTTTTTTTTCGATTCTGATCCGATCCATACACTTGAGTCTATATTTACTCCCCTCCTTCTATGCGTCACAAACGTGATGGCAAATTTATTATGCCGTTTTATACGGGTATAAAAAATTATCTTCTTAAGCACTCTATATTCAAGTCGTTGCATATCATGTCGTTGTCGTCAGTCGTGAGAGAGTTTGTTCTAGGTTTAAGCTTCGTCAGTGGACCTGTAGCCTCATGGACGTAGGGGCTACTGTTCCTTAAGAAAGTTGTCACAATTAATTTATAAACATCTTTTAAAAGCCCTAATCGTCCCCGTCGCCAAGTCATATCTTTATTTGCTTTATCACGTCTCCCGGGAAAGTTTAAAAAAGTATTAGGGAATGTACCTAAAATAAATTTTACGTATTATTTTAATATTATTAATTTATACATAAGTGTGTAAATGTATTTTTACAACTTTCTTGTAATTAATTTATTAGATAAAATTGAAATATTTTTACATTTTTTTAAAATTTGCTTTGAGATAGTTAAATAATGTTAATTCTATATACTTTCGTCGTTGAGAAAAAAAATCTTGTCAAACGTATAATAAAGCAACTATTTAAAAATAAAACTTTTTCCGATCTATATATTTATATGCCAATGTATTTTCATATACATATTACACAAAAGAAATTTATAACAATTAAAAAAAAAGTCAGTCGGTGCAACTAACATAGAAATACCCTACACCTATTTGGTTCAAATTTAGTGAGAAGGCAGAACCTACATTAATTCTTTCAGAAGGCCTGGAAATCGAAAATATTTGAATGTATTAGTACACATTGTTAAAATGTGTGAGAAAAAGCTCTTTCAAATGACATTTCTTAAAAAATTTTTTGTACTTTTATGTTTATGTTTTTTTTTTAGGTAAAATCAAAATTTTCATCAATTTTCTTTTAGAGTTTTACCTATGAAATAATTGTCCAAATATTATAATTTTTTTTCTATTAATATAAAATTTGAAATTTTTTCTGTAACATATCAAAATTTCAGCTTTCAACTCGCAATTTTTAATAAATTTACAGCAAAATATATTCAATGATTTTTTTAGTATTAAAAATCGCTGCCATTTTGACACTCTCAAAAAATATTTGAATAGACATTTATCATGTTTTTTAGTGAACATAACCTTCAAATTAAAAGCTATAATTTTAAATTTGTTCAACGATTTCGGTAAGTTGTTCAAATTTAATCTAAGTTTTAATATATATAAATTTAATAAATAATTATGAAATTTATATATAAATAAAGCTTAAAGAATTCTCTTTTCACTCGTAAAAAAATTAAATTTCAAATCATTTTTTGCAGCACATTTACTAGCAAGAATTGGAAAAAAAGTACCACATTCTGAGTAAGAAAGTTTTATTTGAGTAGTACAGTTTCAAAAAAAAGTTGTTGCGTAGTACAAAGGTACTTGTAGTTTAGTTATCAAATTTCTAATTTAAGTTTTTTAATTAAATTAGCTTTCTAAAACATTATATTTGAAAATTAACAAAGTTAATTGAATTATTAAGTGCCTTATGCAATATAATTTTTTTTTTTTTTTTTTTTTTTTTTTTCTTTATTTAATTTAATTCCTACTTAAATATTTAACTTAAATCTAGACAATTTTTTGAAATAATATATTGACATAAATAAAATTCATAAATATATATAGGTAATTTTGGGACCTTAGCTTTTAGCCATCTGGCCCTATAGAATTCATAATTAATTTTGATTCATTTAAATGTTATTTTTTTTTTTTTTTATATAGAATTTATAATTACAATTTTAAGTTATTTATATATTTCCTCTTTTTTTTTTTTTTCCTTTGATTTGATTGTTTTGATTTTGTTTGGTTTTCATTTTTTTTTATTTTTATTTTTTACTATTACTATTTTCTCTTTCACTTACACTAATAATATTTGGTCTAAATAATTTTCTCTTTATTGGCGCTTTTGAAGATCACTTTAAAATGTTGGTTTCTCTTGAGTGTTACTGATATTTAGAAGACTTATAGTTAGTGGGACTACAATTGTATAAGTTCCTTGATTTTCTTTTAAAAAAAACAGATATTGTTGATTTGTTTTAACTCAGTGGGTAAATCATTAAATAGTTTTAGACAGTTATACAGGCAATTTTTTTTTTGGTTGCCTGTTCTGAATAAAGTTAAGTAAAAATTTGATCTATTTCTCGTATTATGGTTGTGAATATCGAATAATCTATTGAGGATGAAGTTATGTTTAATAAGATTGTTGATTATTTTAAAGGCAAGAATATATAGTTCGCGTTTGCAAATATTATCAAAACTAAAATAAAGCGATGTATAAATCCAACTTGTTGGATACATGATTGGATAGTAGTTTATTATTTTGATGCTTTTTTTATTTAAAATATCTAGTTTATTTAAATAACACCTTGACGAATTACTCCATAATGGATTCAAATATGTTATATTTGAAAGAATGTATGATGAATATAATATATACAGTATGTTACTATTGAGCACCTTTCGTATTCTGTATAAAATGAATATATACGGTGAAATTTTTTTTATGACATGTTCAATATGATTATGCCAATTTAATTTGCTGTCAATTACTAAACCTAGATAGTTAAAAGATTTTACTACTTCGATGGAATTGTTATTGTAATAAAAGTTTATTGCTGAAATTTTCTTGTTTTCAAACAACAAAATTTTTGTTTTTTTTACATTTAACAAGAGGCGATGTTTTACAAGCCACTCTTCTATAATGCTTAGGTCAGTTTCAATAGAATTTTTCAAACTCGATTTGGATGTCTCACCATATATAATTACGGCGTCATCGGCATACAGTTGAATGTTTCCATTTAGATCCAGTTTAACTATATCTTCAATATATAGTTTGAAAAGTTCTGGTCCTAAAATAGATCCTTGTGGAACACCGTTTACAATTGTTCTTTCATCGCTTAAAAATTCTGTTATTCTGACTTGTTGTTTTCTGTTCGATAGGTAAGATTGAAAATATAAAATTTGATTATTTGTAAAGTTTAGTTTTTTTAGCTTAAAAAGTAAAATTTCATGATCAACACAATCAAAAGCCTTTTGAAGATCAAGAAAAAGACAAGCCACATATTTTTTTTCATCTATTCTTTTTGTAATGAAATCATTAAGGGAAAGACAGGCCGCAGTTGTGTTCGACATTTTTTCGAATCCAAATTGATTGTCACTTAATATTTTATTTTGTAACATGAAGGAATGTAGTCGATTCTTGATAACTAGTTCGAAAATCTTCGAGAAAGCATTTAAAATTGATATTGGTCTATAGTTTGTTTTACAAACTGAGCTACCATTCTTAAATATGGGTGTTACAATGGCTTTTTTCAATGAATCCGGGAAACTGTTAGTTTCAAAAGATAGGTTTATAAATTTGACTAGTATTGAAATTAACTGCTCAGAAAATTTTTTTATAAATTTTGTGGATATATTATCATGTCCAGTGGCTGCACCAGTTTTTAACTATTTTATAACATTGTCAACTTCCCTAAAATTAGTTGGATAGAGTTCAAAACAAGTAAAAATATTTCTGGAAAATTGATTTAAATAGGATTCGTCAATAGAATTGTTACCAGTATTAAGTTCCTTTGTAATATTCACAAAATACTCATTCATAATTTGTGCAATATGTGCTTTTGAAGTTATTGTGTTGTTGTTATGCTCTAATATTTTTATACCGTATTTATTTGAAATGGGTCGTAAATGCTCGGTTGTTGGATGTAAATCAAACATATAAATTTCCAGTTAAATAGAACTTAAATAAAACGCTGTTGGAAGAACGAACTGGCAACCGACAGCCTATAGTACCGTTTGTAAATTACATTTTGAAGATTCCTGCTTAATTGTAGATAAATCTCAAAAGACGCAATTATTGCCAGATGCAGTTCCAAGTATTTTCCCCAAGAACTCGGTAGAATTAATTTCTTTCAATAAAAATTCAAATATAGATGAAGATCTAATTTTAAATTTTTCTAATTTAGTTGTAAATATTAATAAAAAAGTGAATTTAAATAACTGGAACTTATATACTGGTCAAAATAATTTAGTTTTGTATATTTTGTATGAGAACGAAAACTTTGGTGTTTCTTTTAGATTTAGGGATGTAGTTAATAAAGATTTATTAGTTACCTGCTTTACAGGTAATACTCAAACAAACTTAAATAAAAATGTTTTGCCGGAAAATACGAAACTTTTATTTTGGTCTCAGCTAAAGCAAATAGTATCGTATTTTAATAGCGTGCTATCAGACTCTGTTATTTTATGAATGTTTTTTTTACATAAATGAATTGTTTTTTTTTTTCATTAAATTTTTGTTATTTTTTTATTTATATTTTTGTATATATATTAAAATGTTTTTTTTTTATTTATTTTTTACTTTAAGTGGATTAGGCCTCCTGGGGATACCACTTTAAAAAAAACTAGCCATTTTCTCTACTTCTACGGTGGTGTGGAAACGAGAATTATTAAATATCTATAATATATATATATTAATTTTTTTTATTTAATTACTTATTTTTTATTTCCATTTATTTATTATTTATATTTTTCAAATTTTAATTTTCTAATAAAATAATTAAACTCATTCAATTCAAAAATTCCCACTAAACGCAACTTTTTTTTTGACCATTAATGTACGACATTAATAATTTTTTGAAAGTTTCTAAGAAGCTTTTTCCTATTAAAATTTATTTTGGAAGCAATTTTTTGAAATCCATACTTATGAATGAAAAAATTAAAGTTAAAATTTTTTTTTGTTAATAAATGATGTAAAAAAGATGATATTTCAATTTACTCTTTTAACATAATTAAAAAATCAGTAGTTTTTGAGTTATTTTAACATTTTTAGGAGGACTCTCGCGTTTTCCCACAAGACTATGTGTAAATTTCATTTTCGGGAGTCCCATTTTGAGGTTTTTTTCTTTAGATGTCCAGGCTTTTTGAATTAGTGTAGGTTATGAGGAAGGCCATTAGTCTTTTTCAAACCATAAAAGCTTTTATTAGTTTGATCGTAAGACTAACGAAATAAACTTTTTAATACTAAAAACATTTTCTAATTATTTTATCAATTCAAAAATATGAAAAATTCCAAATAATTTATCTATTCAAAAATATTAAACAACAAATAAAATTGAAATAAATGGATTCGTAAAATGCAATTACAAAATTACATATTTAAAATTGTTTATCCAATTCAATAAACTTTTACACACATGCAGCAATTACTTCTTTTCAGGATTTATAACTGTAGTGCTAATGATTAGTACCCTTGATTAATTATTTCAATTTTAAATAATTTTTAAATTTATTCTCTTAATTTACTTATTTTTTAACAATTTATTTATTAAATTCAAAGTTATTCGAAATAAATAAAAATTTGTAATTATATAAATATCAAAATTTTGCTTTTATTACTAGAAACCTAAAATTTTAATTTTTTCAAAATCGCGTCATTAGTTTTTAAGATATATGTTTGTTAGCCCTTCAACTTTTCAAAGCTTTCAGAACGTACGATTTCGCTCAAACTTTGTTAATTTCTGTCTTAATTTTAAGTTACTATTTTTATTAATTTCGATGATAAGCCTTTAAACCTTGTGAGGCCAGTTACCTGAACCACCACTTCAATTGATTATAAATTAAGTTACGTAGCATATTTCCTATATATAAACTAATAATAATAATAAACTTTTATATTTAATAATAATATATAATTTAATATATAATAACTTTTATATATAATTTATGTTGTTAAGAACATCCTTTTGCCAAATTTGAAACTTCAACATTTGTTTGATGTTACTGTCTTTATTTTTTTCGAAGATATGCTTTAAGGTCTTCGAAACTATGTGGATGGTCCCCGACCTACTACTCCAATTGGTTCCAATTTTGGAGAACACTAAGGGAATAGCATGGGACACCCTGATACCAAATTTGGAAGTTTTATCTTCTTTGGGTTCAGAATTACGCTCGTTTGGTTTAAATTCGATGAAAAAGTTCCAGGATCAATTGGTAGTCTTAAATGTATACTACTTTTTCATTAATTTCAATGATATGCTTTAAGGTCTTCAGAACTAAGTCTCATTACTAGTAACCTACAGCATAAATTTCATGAAGGTAGCGCTATTAGTTTTTGAGTTATCCTGATTATTTTTATATGTTCGTAGGCCTTAAAACGGTTTAAAGATCCAGAATCCGAACCCATGGGCCGCTTTCGCCCATATGAAATCCCCGTCGTAGTTCTAGTAACCTACAGTAAAAATTGCATCAAGATAGCTCTATTAGTTTTGAGTTAGCGTTCCTACAAACGGACGGACAGGGCTATATCGACTCAGGAGGTCACGCTGATCACAAATATATATACTTTTCCATATCTAGCTCGCTTAACAAACAAATACCATACCATTCCAAAGTTAATATACCCTTTTCCTATTTAAGATGGTATAGGGTATAAAAAATTGGAATGTATCAGATCATGAGACGTTATGGATAAAATTAAGACGTAAGTCCGAAAATTTGAAATTGCCAAATCAATTTTCTTGTACATGTTATAATAAGGAAATCTTCCTAGATGAGTTAGCTAAAATTAATTTTACTAGCTTAGATGACGTAAATATAAGTAGTGATGTATATGCAGAAAGTATTCAAGTAAGCTATCTAAAACCGTTACAGTAAAACAAACACCGTGGAATGGATTAACGACATATTGCTAAGGCAGGAAGAGGAAAAAATTAGATTATATAACACCTGTCACCTATCGGGATATAATAAGGAGAAATGGAAAGAATATAAAAATTGTAGAAATAAATACAAGAAATAGTGTAACAGAGTAAGAGACGTTTATATCGAAAATGAAATTAATGAGAAAGGGAATAATCAAAAGGTTATGTGGAAAGCAATAAAGCGTTATATCTTAAAGAAAGAAAAGCAATAGATAAATGAAGTAGTTATAAATAACACAAAAATTATTAATGAAGTTGATATAGCCACCAAGTATGAATATTTTATTTATAGCATTTCTAAAATAAATGATGATATTCCAATCGTTAGGTATAATGATAATGTTAGGTATAAATCTTCCATTATGTTCAATTTCTTCTTCATCATCAAAATAAAAAAGTTGGTTCGACATTTTTTTTTTAAATAAAAATACAATTTTTCAATTTAAAATTAAAAAAATTACTTTTTATTCAAAACACTTTTAAAACAAACAAACTTCTACTTTGAAATACAAAAAATATAAAAAAAAAAATAAGTGAAAAAGCTTCATAGCTTTTATTTTTATCGTTTGTAATAATTTTATCGGTTATCGGTTCGTAATATACAACTTACGGATTTCCGATAAATATGTTCTTTCATAAATCGGCTGAGTGTACAAATACAGAAAAGTGTTTTAAATGTCACAAAGACCATAAGACATCTGAAATTAATGAGAGCATCAATTGCAAAAAAGCCAACGAAAAATTTTATTTTTCTTAAACCTAGAAATGAAACAGAAATACATAACATCATCATGCAGTTGAAAAATAGTTCTCCTGGATGTGACAATTCTTATGGTCGTAAATGTAAATTTGCTGTCAATATGCATATTTTCAATTTACGACCAAAAATTATGTAAAAAATCATTGCTAACTGAACCTGGTCGTAAATGTGAAATATGTGTAAAGTAAACGTCAACTATGCAAACTATATTTTTTATTTACAATCAGTTTACCAAGTAGTAAGGTACAGTTTTTTGAGCGTTCAGCGTTGTTTTATTTTTATGATTAATAATGTAAGTAAGAAAATATTATGTCTTTTTTTGTAAATTAATTTAAATTTAAATTAACAGGAGTGAAACTGAAAGTGAATCACAAAGTTTGTTGTGGGACACATCCACCTTAAAACTACTAATTTGTACAAGATTAGCGATGGAAACTCATTTCAAAAGTCGAAAACAAAAACAATCTGTTGATTTTATATCCATTGCAAAACTAAAAAAATTTGCTTTTACGACCACAAAAATTTATTTGTAAATTGAATGTCTACTGATTGCAAAGTGTTTGGTCTTAAAATCATAATAAATGTCAAATGGCATATTTTACGTCAAAAAGTAAAAAGTAAAAACATTTACGACCACACCTAATATTTCAATTTCAGATTTAAAACATGTTGTAACTTTAATAAAACCTATAATTGTATGTTTGATAAATAAATGTCTAAATACTGGTATATATCCTAAGTGTCTTACATCAAGTATAGTTGTACCTAATTTTAAATCTGGGTCAACATTGGGTGTATCAAACTACAGACTGACTGCTGTCTCAAGTTGAATTGGAAAAGTATTTGAAAAGGTTATAAATTAAAAAAAAGTTGTAGGATTTTATATAAATCAATATAGTTTTCAAAAGAAAATTGGAACAGTCTTTGTAGTTCTAGAATCCACCAACTCAATTGTAAATAAATTGGATCAAGGAAATGTATGTTCGGTATTTGTTGGTCTAAAGAAGTCCTTCGATACAGTGAATCATAATATTTTACTTAACAAATTACATGAAATCGGAATAAGAGGTAAAGCTAATTACCTACTCTACTCATATCTGAATAATAGAAAAACTATTAGAAAAATTAATTAAGTTTTTAGTAATGAAAATAATATAAACATTGGTGTTCCTCAAGGATCAGTACTTGATCTTACATTGTACTTTCTTTATTTTCACATACTGGATATTATTAACTGATTCGTTTGTTCCATATTCTGCAACAGCAGGTCTACATTTTGTAAATACTGGAGACAGTCATCACAGACAAATTTAATATTGTTATTTGCGCACAACATGCTAATTCTGGATTGATCCACAATAGAACATTTAAATGCGTCATGAAAATTTTTTTGCACACTCCCGCACATTCAATTCCTGTTTCACCTTTAATTTTAATTTTGCATTTGTGACACGACGCCATTTCGCGTAATTAAAATTATATTTTTTTTTTTATTTCACCCCGATAATTTTTATTAATAATTGCTGAGCAATTAATTTTCCGTTACTGTATAAATTAAATAAAATTTGTATCGATAAAGAATATTAAAACACGTCCGTATAGTTTTGAATTTAATCAATAACTCCAAAACATTATACCGAACGATATAATGTTTATATTACGGCCAAACGGGTATCCCCGTTGACACAGTCTACTCTACTGCACTCTTCCTCGTTTTTAAATATACGTATATATTTTCATCTTAATAAAATTTTTCTGAAAAGAATTCAATTAAATATCTGATATATTAAAAATTAAAAAAAAATTAAATAATTAAATTTAGTCGCTTATTTAAAAGTATTTCAGTTCTTTATTTATATAATATAATATAAATAATTTTTTTTATTAAAATTCAATCACCTTATAAAAGCCTTATAAAAGTATTAAATAAGAAAACAAATAAGACTGAACCATAGACAAAATAACATGCAGATGTTTTACGTAGAAGGAAATATTCGAACAAATTATTTTATTAACTGACAAAATCTTTCACAAAAATTAAAATATGAAAAACATACATAAAATCTTCTTCAGTTACAAAAATTTTTATTTAAATTTCAAAGTAATTAATTATTGCATATTATCTACAATAGTATACACATACAAAACTTACTCACATATTTTTAAAATCCTTCATAAAGTGGTTATTGTTTTAAAGGGTATATATTTTTTAAAAATTAAACACGTTTTATTTAATATAACTATAGGTATAAAAATAATTTTATTAAAAATAATTTTTTAATTCTGCCAAAATGTACTAAGATGACATGTCCAAGAGTAAATGCTGAATCTTCAAATGAATGCTCCGGTGGCTGTGATTGATTGCTGCACCCAAAAGGCTCTGTGGCAGACAAAATAAAAATTACAACTGGTTTAGTGTGGTATTGCAAGACTTGTCGTACAACCTCTTTGACAGCAATACAAATGTAAATTTTAAAAATAGGAAAATAAAATTTAATTCTATGAAAAAAACTTTAATAAATTTTATTTAAACTTTCGAATCCTTAATAGATTGAATAACATTTGAATTGAAAATTCAAATCAATTCGACGTAATTAAAGTTATGGATGAACTTATTACTATGGATTCAAATTTAAGTTCGAACAATTCTAATGATATTTTTGAAAATAATAATAATTCTAATAGTTCTAATGGCAATAATAATGATAATAATAGAAGTGATACTAATACAAGTAGCAATAATAATGGTTATAAAAATAGTGTTACTAATAACAATATTTTTTGTAATGATAGAAATAGTAATAACAATACTAGATGTAATATTTAGTTTTATAAGATAGAACAACAGTAATATAGTAATTATAAATTTAATACTAATAGAAATATTAAAACTATTAAAAACGAGGAAGATTATAGTTGCCCTTGTCAACTCTGAGATACCCGTGCGTACACTATTATGTATTAAGTAAATAAGAATTTCATATATTGCAATTGAACTGTTTGACAGAAAATTCAAAATATTTGTTTTTTTATATTTAATTACAAAAAAAAATAATAAAAAAAAATGAATTAAAAAAAAGATGAATTTAAAAAAAAATATGCTCTGAACGATATTCGAACCCACACTTTTCAATTAAAAGGTCAACGTCCTAACCAATAAGCCATCCGTTTTTTTGTTCATCTCAATTTTTTAAAATTATTATAGTTGCTATGGTATCAATTGTTTGTTTTAAATAAAAGTTTTGAATTTTTTTATTAAAATATTTAAAAAAATGAATAATTTCCAAAAAATAAAATTTTTCATACATAAAATAACTACATATATTTTATTGAAAAGAAAATAGAAGAAAATAGATAACAAAAAATGAATTTAAAAAAAAAATATTTTTCCCTAGCCTGGATTCAAACCGACACATTTTGGCTACAAGTCTCATTTCCTAACCACTATATCATGAATCGATTAATAATTTAACCACATTTTGTTTGTTTTTATATTTGGTTTCTATTTAGTTATTAATTTTGAAAATCTTCATATAATTTCGAAAAATTTGTATGGCAGCTACCCGAAGCCTTTGTCCGATTTTAACCAAAAACAATAGGGAACCTACAAATTGTCTAAAAATTACTTTGTGAAAGTTTCAGAACTCTAGCTCTTATAGTTTTTGATTTATCGTGCTGACGGACGGATACACATAGCTATATCGACTCACTTTTCGATGCCGATTCGATACGTACCCTTGACACTATATCTAGCTCATCTATTTCGATGCGTTACAAACGGAGGAGTAATTTTAATATACTCGATGTTCATATATGTATGCACGGGTATAATAATGGTAAAAATTGCAAGACTAAAAACAATATTAATAATAACAATAATAATAATTCTTTGTAACAATGATAATGATAGAAATAATAATAGTAGGAATATCAATAATATTAACTATTATTAAAAGACTTCTATATATTTGGTCAGTATTTTTTTAAATAAACGGTCAGTATTTTTTTAAATAAATTATCAGTATAAAATAATATTTTGGTCAGTATAGATAATTAACGGTCAGTAAAATTTTGTATATTTGGTCAGGATAGTTTTATTTATTGGTAAGTAAATTATTTTTTTTTAATCAGTATAATTAAAAAACAAAGCAGTATTTTTTTTTTATTTAAAATTTTTCTTACACAAAAAAAGATTATTTAAGTAATATGTACATACATATATAAAAACAAGTGATGAAAAAAAACCAAGGGTTTTTAAAAAAGCACATTTTAAAAATTATATTGTATTATATACTGAGTTTAACTTTGGAAATATTTACTTGGAAATAGTTACTACTGACTTATAAAATTTACTGCTAACAGTAAATTTTTTATTTAAAAGTTGTTATAGCCCTTCAATGGGGAAGGTTGCCAAATTTCTCAAGTCTCTAACTTCAACTTCCGCCTCCCTACTCATCCTCTAGTTTTTTAGGTTCTAGGAATTAAATTGTGAATTACACAAAAATTTGGAATTTTACTTAGAATTTTATTATCTAAGCAAAAATGGGTAAAACTAAGAGACACTTTCTTCAATTTAAGGAACCCCTTTTAAATTTAAGAAAAACCTTTAACATATGTTAAAATATAATGTTGGACCTTTAAATTTAGTATATTAATAAAAAAAAAATTGGACAGGTATTCAAGTTACAGGTGCTTAAAAATAGCATAATTTCAATTTTCGGGCCCTTATAGCTCCTAAACAGGGGGCTTGACAAAAAAATTTTGTTAACTGACTCCTACTATTTTTTTCTAACTAACTTCCCCCAAAACTATCTAACTTCCCCCAAAATTTCAAGACCCCAGCTGGAACCGTTTAGAAGATATGTGGGGCCAAAAATTTTGCAAAAATTGAGTTTTATATAATGGTAAATTTTAGTACCGTATGGCAACCTTAAACATTTGCCTTGTAAAAATTTATAAAGTTTATGAAACCAGCTATCATTTGCCGTCAGATTGAAAATATATCTAACGGAACTCTTGTTATAACAATTTAAATATAGGGCTTTTTCCAACTTTGGGGGGCTGTAGCCCCGTAACAGGTGGGGCTACAGAAAAAAATTCTTCTACGAAATTATTTTTTTTGCAAAAACTACCCATGGTTAAAATTTCTTTTCTCTATTTCAAACAGTGTAAAAATTTTTGTAAACATAAGGACAGACGGACGGACAGAGTGAAGCTATATAGGCACATTTTTACAAAATTTTTTGAAAATGTGCTAAAAACAACAAAATATTAAATTTTTATTCTTATTCAATTAAAAGAGTACGGGTTGCTAACTTTTGCCTTCCTCTTGCACGTTTCTGCCCTATGGGAACTTGTTTAGCTGCTGGGGGAGGTTTAACATATTTCAGTCTAATAGCTAAACCTATGATATGCTCGCATATAATTTTTTTAAAGTATGTTGGGCAACTTCAACAACCATGCATCCAGTTTTCTATTTCCGCTGGCAGATTTCCAATCCAAACTTTAAATGCTTTAGTTTTCCATTGGTCAAATGTATTCCAATTCATTTCTAATATATTTGATATTTCCTCTTCTGAAGCATTTAATTGCTGATCGGCTGGACAAAAATATCTTTTTGTATGGCTGAAAACTGCTGAGGAAATATTCGCGTTGGTTTTTGCCCACTGGTAACCTTTGGTCCATTGAGATAATTCAATTTTTGTTGAAGTGTTGAATACACGACAGTTTGATAAATATTCATTTGACCACTTTTGTACAGATTTGTTAATTAATTCCGTAAATCTTGAGAGTGGTATTCGCTTACGGAACGTTTCTCCTTTTTTTATTACCAAATTAAAAGATTTTAATGAGTTATTTGTAGATGGTGTATGATGCGCAGCTCCTTCGTACCAATACTGATGTGATGTAAACCATTGCAGCTTCATATATTCAATGAATTCTGTTTGCTTTTTTTGAAGCCATTTCTTCACAAACAATGGTAAAGCTTTATCAAATATTTCTTTACTTGCAGCCAACTGTAGTGTATCGATGTCACCTAATATTTCTTTTCTCATACTTTTTTCAACAAATGACTCAACCTTTTTTGCGACATTGCGTCGCATATGAGCCCAACACATGATTAACCGCTTATTTTTGCCAAATACTTGAACAAATGCATTACGAATAGCGTTTGATGCATCAGAAACTACTAAACCCTAGTTTAGAAACTAAACTAGGATTTTTTTCATAATTCTTATTTTAATTAATGAAATATAAAAACTGATAATTTTTTTATTATATACTGATATTTAATTTTAATTACTGATAATTTATTTAAAATACTGACCATTTATTTTATCTACCAACATTTTAATTAAAATACTGATCGTTTTTATATTAGCCGGCGAAATACTGATCATTTATTTTACCTACTGACATGTTATTT